>CM059873.1:24060011-24507522 GCA_030490815.1 Acer saccharum
TCAACCAGAAATCTTTCAAAAATCTTATTTTTTCTACAAAGATTGATGCAAACTTTCCACAAGGAAACAAAAATAATTAAGAAACTAACTCTATAAACTAAAGACATGAACACTCAATGTAGTCAGATATAATTCTACCTATCAAAAAACTCGGAGAAAAATTAAAGAAAAGAGAATGACATGCATCATTTACTTACTTGGTTGAATGAATTTTTTCAGTGCAAAAGATTGGAGTACTTGAAGCTTAGTTCTTTGAAATCGTATCAATGGTGGAGTTTTGAGAGTGAAATTGTTGGGTTTCCATGGAAATTACATAGATTTTTTTGCAAAACCAAAGCATAGAAAGGATTTTAGGAGATTTTAGATGAAAATTTCAGTTAGGGTTCATGTGAAAAGGGGAAAAACGTGTTTATCTCTGTGAATGAGTGTTATGGGTTACGAATGTAATTTTTGATTTGTTATTTATACCAAGAAGGGTAAAAAGGGCAATATGAAAGATTCATTAAACAAAATTTCAGCTTCCCGGTTTTTCAAAAGCTCTTCAGTAGAAGCAGGTTGGGCTTGGCTTTAAGTAAATGAGCTTCCAAGCTTCATAAGCTCTTATGGGAAATCATCCAAACAGGCTCTAAAGCCACTTTTGGACACCAAAAGAGCTTTTAAGCTCTCCAAAAACCTAGCCAAACAGGCCTTATCAACTTAGCTGGTAATCATTTTCCAACAACCTTTCAAGTTTAACTACAAAAACTTTGAATAATATTTAAAAATTCTCAAATTCATAGTTACAAGTATATAAAAAGTTCATAAATATAGTATACCTTCAACTAATTTAGATTTTTCCATAAAACACAGTAGTTTCATGTTATGTGCTTTTCTTTCTAATTATTGCTTTATTATTTTCTAGTTGTTGAATAAGTCTTATTAATCTTGTTTTTTTTTTGGTTTACACCATCCGGTTTCCGGGTAGGGCGGATCCACCATACGGTGTAATCAGCCCAGACCACACCTTGACTAATCCGGACTCGCACCGGGTCGGCCCACTAAGGGGTAAAGTGCTCCCAATATGTGTAGCTCCGTTCACAAGGGGAGTTGAACCCACGACATTGCTTAAGGGATGAGAGCGCCGAACCACTCACACCAACACATGATTGGTTATTAATCTTGTTTTAATTGAGCTAGTATTACGGGAAGAACTGTTCTTCTCCTATTTGGTTGGGTAGGTGGTTCTGTAACTGTTTTCCCTTTTCGTGCCTTTTTGATAAATTTTAATTCCCCAACTATTTGATCTGTCGGACATGACTCTTCTTGTAAAATCACCTCTACTTCTGCTACCTTGAACTTCATCTGTAATTTTGCAAAGTCCTACCAGATTGGACCTAGTGTTCGTAACCATTGTGTGCCCAAAACAATATCATATCCTTCCAAAGGCAGTAAATAAAAATCAATAGACACAGGAATTCCTTGTAGGAGCAACGTTACACATTTGCACTTCCCTTGACTAGATAAACATTCACTCGATGCCACCATTACTTCAAACTGTCCTCCTTGTACCGGTTGTAAGCCCACCTTCTTTGCTAGAACTTCACTGATGAAGTTATGAGTGCTTCCTGAATCAACCAAAACAATGGTGGATATGCACCCGATGTTGCCTCTGACTCTCATTGTCTCTGGTGCTCGTGATCCTGAAATAGCATGCAAGGAAATTTCCGGCATGTTAATCAAAGATGTCTGCTCTGTGTCATCTTCTTCCATAACCACATCACCGTCTCCCTCTGCTTCACAAAGTTCAATCAGGAACAACTTCTTACACCGATGACCCGGAACAAATCTTTCGTTACAATTGTAACACAAGCCTTTCGCACGTCGTTCCTGTAGTTCTGTTGGTGATAATCGTCGGACTAGGAGAGTGGTGTTGCTGTTTTTTCTCTCCTGCTGTGGAAAAGAACCTTTTCTCAAGTCTATTGTTATCATTGGTTGGCGCTGTGATATATTGCGAGCTTCATACAGTTGAGCTAAACCGATGGTTGTTGACAAGGTTGCCGGGCAGCTAGCTAGTACATCGGCTTTGTGTCGTTTTCTTCCATAACCACATCACCGTCTCCCTCTGCTTCACAAAGTTCAATCAGGAACAACTTCTTACACCGATGACTCGGAACAAATCTTTCGTTACAATTGTAACACAAGCCTTTCGCACGTCGTTCCTGTAGTTCTGTTGGTGATAATCGTCGGACTAGGAGAGTGGTGTTGCTGTTTTTTCTCTCCTGCTGTGGAAAAGAACCTTTTCTCAAGTCTATTGTTATCATTGGTCGGCGCTGTGATATATTGCGAGCTTCATACAGTTGAGCTAAACCGATGGTTGTTGATAAGGTTGCCGGGCAGCCAGCTAGTACATCGGCTTTGATGGACTATTTCAAACCGCTGATGAAACAACTTACTTGGCGGTTCGGAGGAAGATACCCCACTTTAGCTAACAATTTCTCGAACTGGGTCTGATAATCTCGAACTGAACCAACCTGCTGCAGCTTGATCAAGTCTTCGAAAAAATCTTGAAATTTAGTAACACCAAACCGAAGATCTAATCCATCCTGGAACTCTTGCCATGTCAGTACGTCCTTCTCCTGTTTGAGTAGTTGATACCATAATTGAGCGTCTCTTTCCAAATGAAAGGATGCCAAAGCCACTCGATCTTCTTTCGGGGTGTGATTGAATTCAAAAAACTGATTCACTCTACAAAACCAGCTCGTAGTATCTTCTTCTCCCTTGAACCGCGGAAAATCAAGCTTGACAAATCGGGGAGCATAGTGGGATCCCTCATGTGATGTCCCATTGGTGCCGCCCATTCACCGATTCGGATTTTGGAGCGGAGCCTGTGAGTTCTTACCTTCTAGATCAGGTGGGCAATTTATGGGCTGAATACTAGCTCTGGTGTTGAACTGAATAGAAAGTTCATTCAACTTGTCAAGAATTTGTTGTTGACCGATGGTGAGAGAGTTGACGTCTGCTTCCAATTTCTCCACTCTTGAATCCATGCCAGTGCTCTGATACCACTGTGGTACGTACTGTGTATTTCCTGACTTACCTATGATGATAATAAGAAAATTGAAGCTGTTTAAGGCTAATTGAGAAACCTTTGACCTCTCAACAATACTGAGTATTTGAAGAAATTTGATAACATATCTTATTCAAGAACTGACTTGGCTTTTAAATAGCCTTGTCTGCTATTTAAAGATTTGCGGGTCACGCTTCAGGAGTCGCAATCTCGTATGAAGAAGATACACGACCAGCATCGTACGGAACGAGAATTTGAAGTGGGAGATTGGGTTTATCTGAAACTCCAGCCTTATCGACAGTCGTCAGTGGCAATACAAAAAGCTGCCAAGTTAGCTCCTAAATATTATGGACCCTTCATGGTTCTAAAGAAAATGGGAGCAGTTTCTTATAAGTTGGAATTGCCATCAGAGTCTAAAATTCATCCCGTGTTCCATGTTTCTCTTTTAAAGAAAAAGGTTAGTTCCAGGCATCCAATTCAAGGTGAACTTCCAGCTGTTGTAATGGATACAGGAACCATTTTCCCTACACCACAGGCTGTTCTCGATCGACGTCAATGAAAATATGAAGATGAAATTCTCATTCATTGTAAGGGACTTTCACCAACAGAAGCGTCTTGAGAAAATCTTGTTGCTATGCAAAAGCAATTTCCTAACCATGGCTGGGGAAGGGAGTTGTTATGTGCTTTTCTTTCTAATTATTGCTTTATTATTTTCTAGTTGCTGAATAAGTCTTATTAATCTTGTTTTAGTTGAGCTAGTATTACGGGAAGAACTGTTCTTCTCCTATTTGGTTAGGTAGGTGGTTCTGTAACTGTTTTCCCTTTTTTGTTGATGTTCGTTGTAGCAGACAAGGCTATTTAAAAGCCAAGTCAGTTCTTGAATAAGATATGTTATCAAATTTCTTCAAATACTCAGTATTGTTGAGTGGTCAAAGGTTCCTCAATTAGCCTTAAACAGCTTCAATTTCCTTATTATCATTATAGGTAAGTCAGGAAATACGTAATACGTACCACTTCATCTGAAACAACAGTAGTACATTCCACCTCCTCTACCAAAAAGTAACTTCTATTTAACCTCAACATTTTCCATTACCATTTGTGTACTTAATTTCCTTTTCTTTTCATCATTCACTACACACCTAAAAACTCAATTGCAGGCATTTATCTAAAATTAAAACACTTGAAAGCAACATTAACAATCCAAACAGTTAAAGCTAACATCAAAATTTTGAAGCTTTAAGCAATTCCTGAGTCAGTACACAATAGTCACTAGTACAGTAACAAAAAGCTTTGAAATTTGACAATTGAAAGAGCAAAAGAATGCATGTGGAGGGAGAGTGCACTGACTGTTGAAGTGGGGTTGGCCGGAAAAATGATCAAACGGTGGAGATCAAAGGTGGTTTGAGCAGGTAAAAAAGCAAGAACAACGTATAATCACCGCCATTGGATTGGATTTTGTTGGATAAAACAATTGATTTTTCCATGGTTTTTTATGTATAAATATATGGACATAATAAGACAATAGCCACTTGGGCCTCTTGCCAATATGGTTGGACCCTCCCTTGGGAGCCTTCACTACCATGGTTCAACGCCCGGTGTGTGCATGTATATATATTATTTGTCCCCCTTGGCCATTAATCCCAAGGGTGGGTGTTGTCCCACCTATTGTGGGTGCTCTCTCCCCGCTTGTGGGAGCCGTAGTTTGGGCTAATAGAGCATAATCTCGCCGGTCCCGGCAGTTGTTGTATATTAAAAAAAAATAAGACAACAACCTTTTGAATATGTAAATGACTTTGGTTTCTCAATAAATAACACTTCTGCCATTGCTTTTTTTTTTTTTTTTTTTTTTTTCCTTTCATCTTAAATAAATTTATCTTATTTTTTTTTCTTGTTGGTGTTAGGATTATGCTCAATAGCAAGAGTGTAATATTGTAATTAACAATCTTTTTCATATTAATAAAGTGATTTCTGGTTTAACAAATCGTATAGCATTTATAGTTTAATATTATAATTGTCAAAGTAAATAATCATAAGGTCTAAAGACTATGAGAAAAGAAGAATTGTTCGTACATCTGGATATGTATGTGGTAGACACAATTTTTTAGTTAGTTTTGAATAATGTTCACAACTTAAGTTAAAGGTTGGGCACCTTTATCTTGTTAAAGTTGTAGAATTCTTTTACTAGCATTTGAGTGGGATCAAATGAGATATGATGAGTCTAAAATCATCGGAGTGTCTTCGAGTAAAAGAATCTAGTGCACTGGGTGCATTGAACTGGATCACAATGAAATACTTTATCTATAACCGTTAGTAGATAAAAGTCTTTTCATTATTAGGACAATCGGAGAGTCTATCTTAATCTTGAGACAAATAATGGACTTATGGTTGCAAGTGATATCATTTGAGTTATCAATGAGTACGATTATATCGCATAGTCTATCCTCGATAGTTTGGTGATATTCATTTGTTAATCGATAGAGGACTTCATTTATAGATATGGACATCGTGGCTCCATTTGTTAAATGAGAGTATAATATCATTATATGGATGTTTTGAGGAAATTGGATATTAAATCTCAACGTTGAGTTTTGATAGTGTCTATTGAAAATATGGCTTCTGGACAAGTCAAAATATCCAAGTTCAAAACGTGGTCATATGAGTAAATATGGTAACTTGGAGAGTTATAGGCGGTCTATGAACTCTTGGCGATTACTGATATTAATCACGAGGATACACTATCTCCAATATGATTGTCTAGGGTATGAATGAGGAGCATCTTCCTTTTCTGTCTTTATTTAAGAGTTCAATTTTAGCTCTTTAGTGGAATGAGTTAAAATTAATGGATCGGACCTAAGTGAATCATTTGTTGATTGTGATTAGGTTATGTCTATTGAAGCTTAAATTTAGATAGCCCGCCAAGATCCCCAATCCATACGGACTTGCATGGATCACTTGATATATTCTACCGGACCAATTTAAGGGTCCATCTAGAATTGCATTTAATATATTAAGAATATAATTTACACATTATTTATGTAATGGGCTGCTTAATTATATTAATATATTAATGAAAGGCATGTGAGCTTGTTTCTTTTAGTAAGAATAGGTCTGGTTCACATGTGAACTTTTTATTTAAAGTCCAATGGATTAAATGAAATAAGAAAATAATATTTGGCCCATTTATTTTAAGTGGGGTGGCAAGTTGGTTTTTTAACCTAATATATTATTTTGTTTCATTGTTCTAATTAAATAAGAATTAATTAATTTATTAATTAATTGTTTAATTAAGAAACAAATCTTTTCTGATCAGGAAATATATTTCCTAAAGTAAAAGTAAAAGACTTGTTTGATAAGGAAATAAATAATTAATTTTATTTATTTAATCAAATAAGAAGTCTTTTTATTTAGTCAAATAAAAGAATAAAATATCTATGTAATGTATTAGGGTTTGAAGTCTTAAACTAGAAGGAAATTAGGGTGCAACACAAACTCTTTTTGGCTTGTGTGTGCGGCAACCCTAGTCCCTTTTACTAAAAGAATTCGGCAACCCTAATAGGAAAGAAGGAAGAAAATTTGGCCACCTATATAAGTGGACTTATAGAATTCGGCCACTCTAAGGGTTTTGTGCTTGAGAGACAATTTTTCTTCTTCTTCTTAATTCATAGAGAGCATTATTTTATTCTACTAAAAACATAAAAGAGTGATAGTTTATTCTTTGATGGTACACTATTTGCTTGTTCGTCAATAAGCTTGTGTGTATAATATCGATTTAGGTTCACGCGAGTTTCGATCATTAGATTGAGAACTCAAAAGTGACCGGAATAAACTTAGTATTCTTTTGATTGTTTTTGTGACTAACAAAGAAAAGAAAAGTTTGTTTGTCCATTCACAGGTTTGCAATTCAAAGAAAAGGGAGACCACGCTCCTAGGTGATTTACGTTCGTGCTAGGATTGAAGATCTTGCGGATTACCATCGACGTAAGTCAATCGGATCACGCGACAAAAGGTATTCTTCTTTTGTTAGATAATATATATGTTTAATTGATTAAAGGGTTTAAGGTTCATAAAAAAAGAAAAATTTTAAAAGTTACTAAATCAATTTTTAGTCTCGCTTCCGCTGCGTGTACTACGGTATTTTTCCCTACAATTGGTATCAGAGCCTAGGTTGAACCCTTTTAATTAATTAACGTATATATACGTGGATCGATTTCTTTTTATTGTGATTATGCATGTTTAGAAAGAGATGGCACTCTAGGTATTCGCATATATAATTACATGTGATGTATGGATTTATATATGTTTTATGTGGATTGTTATTGCTCGATTTTGGTCCTAGATTTTCAATGTATTTTTGTTATGGAATTGTAACAAGAAGGGTGGTCTATCATCGCCATAATTCCTTCTTGGTAGTTGCTAGGTTTTATATTTTTTTTAATATAGGTGCAGTATTTTTTTAACTACTGCAGTTTTTTATTTATTTAATTTTTTAGTGCAGTTTTTTATATGTAAAAGTACTGCAGTGAATAAAAAAAAAATAAAAAATTAATACTGCAGTATTTATTATTTTATACTGCTTTAATGTTTTTGGGTGTTGAAGATTCGAAGACACGAAGAAAAACGAAGCAACCGGAACCGAGAACGAGCACCGTGCGCACCCTAGGAGTGGATTGGGCTGCTCATGGCAAGCCCAAACCTTAGTGGGCTGCGCATGGTAGCCTTGTGTGGCCTTATGGGCTGCGCATGGCAGCCCCTTTGTGGGGTTGTGGGCTGTGCACGCCTATGGGAGTGGGCCGAAGGATGAGCATATGGTTGATAGGCCATTTGAAGATCTTGTATTCCTAAACAATTGTAATTTACTTGTTTTTCTAGGATGGGCCAAAATTGTTGCTATTTAATTTATGCTTAAATATTACAATATTTGTTATTGTATGATAACATGACATATAGAATAGGAGTGCCACTCATATATCTCTTTTGGTATGAACATGCATTGAATGATTTAGGTATCTAAATTGGCATCTAGATAACTTGGTAAATCATTCTATGGGATTTAATCACACGCCTTAAATAATTGAGTGGGAGAAGGTGTTTTTTTGTAACACCTATGGCCTCCAAGGTTAGTTGAGCTTTATTATTTATTGGTAATCCCCCCAAGGGGCGTCCATGAATGGAATTTAGCAATATACTTCCTTACAAGGATAGACTAGACAATGGACTCAAACGAGATCTACTCCCCAAGGAGGGATTTTCGTGAGAGAAAATTGAGGGTCGATATCTTGGTAACACACTCAATGTAATTTTATTGATATCCTCCCAAGAGTTCTTGTCAATAAAATTGCAAGGCTAAAATTGAAAACGCTGGTTGTTATGTTAACAATTAGGTGGGACCTAGTCTAACTAGTAAATGGTGCGAACTCTCAAAGGAGGCGTAACATTTATAGGTGTTAGATCACCGTTGAATTTTATGATTGAGTTATTTATTTAATTCAAGATAAATATTTAAAAGTGCTTTATCATGATTATTTACTTATATATGTTTTGTTTTATTCAGAAATCATGACCCCATCACTTATAAACATCCTGAAAGACAACACTTTAACTGGAGATAATTATGTCACATGGAAAAGGAAAATTGGGTTGTTGCTGCAAAGTGAAAAACATAAGTTTGTTCTAACTACCCCTAAACCACCTGCTCCTAATAATGAATCTAGCATAATGTATAGAGATGAGTATGAGCAGTGGAAGACTTCAGATGATATGGCAAAATGTTACATTATGGCCACTATCTCTGACGTGTTGCAACAGCAGCATGAAGGAATGGAGTCTGCTGCTGATATAATGATGTCTCTAGAGGAGATGTTTGCTATGAAGTCTAGGACGATTAAGAGAGAGGCAGTGACTGCTTTTATGAATCTTAGAATGAAACCTGGACAGGCTGTGAAGGATCACATGATGAAAGTCATAGCACATCTCAACATTGCTGAACTGCATGGCACTGAGATAGATGGTGAGACAAAGATTGATATGGTTGTCAATTCATTGTCAGATTCCTTTGATCAGTTCAAATTGGACTACACTTTGAACAAAAAGGAATACACCTTACAAGGCCTGATGCAAGATGTTCAAAGTGCTGAAAAGATCCTTGTGAAAGGCAAAGGTCAAGAGATTCATATGGTTGGTAAAGTTGCTACTGTTAAGGCCCGTCAAAAGGTCAAGAAACAACAAAAGAAAAAGCAACTTGGGCCTATCAAGAAGGAGACCAAGAAAGTAACCAAGATCAAAGGGAAATGCTTCCTTTGTGGTGAAAAGGGACATTGGAAGAGAAATTGCCCAAAGTCCCAGAATAAGAAGGAAGAAGGTAATGTGAATTATCTTAAAACATGTTTTTGGCTGATTCTACAGATTCTTGGATCATAGACTCAGGAGCCACTAATCATGTTTGTTATTCCTTGTAGGGGTTCCAAGAAAGGAGAAAGCTGAGTAAGAATGAAATCAATTTGCGCTTGGGCAACGGAACGTTAGTGTCTGCAAGTGCAGTGGGAGATATTAGAGTTTATTTGGATTCTAGAAGGCATTTAGATTTGATAGACGTTTATTATGTACCTCAATTCAAGAGGAATTTAATTTCAGTTTCTTGTTTGAATAAATTTGGATATTCGGTTACTTTTAATAAAGTTTTTATTATTAGTAAGAATGACAAAATTGTTTGCCAAGGTACATTGGAAAATGGTCTATACTTTTTGCATAGAAATATCTCTCACTCGTTAGACACATAATTAACGGAACCTAATCATAAAAGAGTAAAATTATCAACAGATGAAACCTACCTTTGGCATTTACGCTTAGGTTATATTAACCTTAATAGGATTAAAAGATTGGTATGTGACGGACCTTTGAGTGACTTAAAGGTTGATGATCTACCAACTTGTGAATCTTGTTTGGAAGGTAAAATTACCAAAAGGACGTTCTCTGCCAAAGGTGCAAGAGCCACTGAATGTTTAGGATTGATACATACTGATGTATGTGGACATATGAGCATTCAAGCTAGAGGTGGATATGAGTACTTCATCACCTTCACAGATGATTACTCGAGATTTGGTTATGTGTATCTCATGAGACATAAGTCGGATGCTTTTGACATGTTCAAAGCATTCAAAGCTGAAGTGGAAAATCAGCTTGAGAAACACATAAAAATCTTGAGATCTGATCGTGGTGGAGAATATCTATCTGGTGAGTTTCAGCAATATCTTATTGATAATGGGATAGTTTCTCAGTTTTTTGCACCAGGTACACCTCAACAGAATGGGGTAGCAGAAAGGAGAAATAGAACTCTTTTGGATATGGTTAGGTCTATGTTGAGTTATTCAATACTTCCTATTTCTTTTTGGGGATATGCTTTACAAACTGCTGTATACATTCTAAACGATGTACCATCTAAGTCTGTTCCTAAAACACCGCATGAGTTGTGGACTGGGCGCAAGCCTAGTTTACAACACTTAAGGATATTTGGTTGTCCTGCGCATGTGTTAAAAGGAAAGACAGAAAAGATGGAGTCCCGTTCGGAAACATGTATATTTGTAGGGTATCCAAAAGAAACTAAAGGATATTATTTCTATAGTCCTTCAGATCTTAAAGTATTTGTTTCGACAAATGCTAAATTTCTGGAAAAGGACTATATGAATGATTTTGTGCCTAGAAGTAGAATTGTCCTGAATGAGATGTCAGGAGATACAATTCCACGAGAGGTTACACAACCTAACCCAATTGTAAGTTCCGATCCAACACAAGATCAACAACCTACCATTCCTCGTCGTAGTGGGAGGGTTAGAACACAACCCAAAGATACATCGGTCTGGGAGAATCAGTGGAGAATCTCCCGGACGACGATGATCCCTTTACGTACAAGGAAGCTATGGAGGATGTTGATAGTCGCCATTGGTAAAAGGCAATGCAATCCGAGATTGAATCTATGTTCGATAACAAAGTCCGGTCCCTTGTAGACTTGCCTAAAGGGATAAAACCCATTGGGTGCAAGTGGGTATACAAGAGGAAAAGAGGTATGGATGGAAAGGTGGAAACCTTTAAAGCTAGATTAGTAGCTAAAGGGTATACACAGAAAGAAGGTATTGATTACGAGGAAACCTTCTCTCCTGTGGCCATGCTTAAATCCATTAGGATGCTTAAATCCATTAGGATACTCTTATCCATTGCAGCATCTTTAGATCTAGAGATTTGGCAAATGGACGTCAAGACAGCTTTCCTTAATGGAAGTCTTGACGAAAGCATCTACATGATGCAACCAGAGGGATTCATTGAAAAGGGCCAAATGGATAAGGTATGCAAGTTGCAGAAATCCATATATGGATTAAAGTAAGCATCCAGATCCTGGAACATAAGGTTTGATCAAGCTGTCAAAGGTTTTGGATTTATTCAGAATCCTGACGAACCTTGTGTATATAAAAGGATTAAGGGCGACAAGTTGGTTTTCCTGATTCTTTATGTTGATGATATACTACTCATTGGAAACGATGTAGGTGTATTGACATCAGTAAAAGAATGGTTAGCAAAACAATTTGATATGAAGGACTTAGGAGAAGCAAGTTTTATTCTAGGTATCCAAGTAATAAGGGATAGAAAGAATAGAACGATTGCATTATCCCAAGCTTCATACATAGACAAGATCTTGTCTAGGTTTTCCATGCAGGATTCCAAGAAAGGTATGTTACCTTTCAGACATGGAATCAAGCTTTCTAAGGAACAAGTTCCTAAGAATGAGCATGAAGAGCAATTCATGAGTAGAGTTCCATATGCCTCGGCAGTTGGAAGTCTCATGTATGCAATGCTCTGTACTAGACCAGATATTTATTTTGCTGTTGGCATAGTTAGCAGGTTTCAATCGAAACCTGGTCCTGATCACTGGATGGCAGTCAAGCATATTTTCAAGTATCTCAAGAGAACGAGAGATAATATGCTTGTATACTCTGGAGGGGATTTGATTCCCGTTGGGTATACAGATTCTGATTTCCAATCAGATTCTGACTTCAGAAAATCCACATCAGGGGCTGTGTTTACTATTGGAGGAGGAGGAGCAGTTATATGGAGGAGTATCAAGCAATCTTGTATTGCTGATTCCACCATGGAAGCTAAGTATGTTGCTGCATGCGAGGCTGCCAAAGAGGCTGTTTGGCTCCGCCAATTCTTGATTGACTTGGAAGTGGTTCCTAGTGCGAATAAGCAGATCACTATCTACTGTGACAACAGTGGAGCAGTGGCTAATTCGAAAGAACCAAGAAGTCACAAGAGAGGTAAACACATTGAAAGAAAGTATCATCTTTTAAGGTAGATTGTTCAAAGAGGTGACGTGACGATTACCAAAATCGCGTCAACAGAAAATCTAGCGGATCCCTTCACAAAGGCTCTACCTCAGAAGAGTTTCGATGGGCATCTAGAGAACATGGGCATGAGAGATATGACACATTTGCTATAGCGCAAGTGGGAGATTGTTAGGATTATGCTCAATAGCAAGAGTGTAATATTGTAATTAACAATCTTTTTCATATTAATAAAGTGATTTCTGGTTTAACAAATCGTATAACATTTATAGTTTAATATTATAATTGTCAAAGTAAATAATCATAAGGTCTAAAGACTATGAGAAAAGAAGAATTGTTTATACATCTGGATATGTATGTGGTAGACACAATTTTTTAGTTAGTCTTGAATAATGTTCACAACTTAAGTTAAAGGTTGGGCACCTTTATCTTGTTAAAGTTGTAGAATTCTTTTACTAGCATTTGAGTGGGATCAAATGAGATATGATGAGTCTAAAATCATCGGAGTGTCTTCGAGTAAAAGAATCTAGTGCACTGGGTGCATTGAACTGGATCACAATGAAATACTTTATCTATAACCGTTAGTAGATAAAAGTCTTTTCATTATCAGGACAATCGGAGAGTCTATCTTAATCCTGAGATAAATGATGGACTTATGGTTGCAAGTGATATCATTTGAGTTATCAATGAGTACGATTATATCGCATAGTCTATCCTCGATAGTTTGGTGATATTCATTTGTTAATCGATAGAGGACTTCATTTATAGATATGGACATCGTGGCTCCATTTGTTAAATGAGAGTATAATATCATCATATGGATGTTTTGAGGAAATTGGATATTAAATCTCAACGTTGAGTTTTCGATAGTGTCTATTGAAAACATGGCTTCTGGACAAGTCAAAATATCCAAGTTCAAAACGTGGTCATATGAGTAAATATGGTAACTTGGAGAGTTATAGGCGGTCTATGAACTCTTGGCGATTACTGATATTAATCACGAGGATACACTATCTCCAATATGATTGTCTAGGGTATGAATGAGGAGCATCTTCCTTTTCTGTCTTTATTTAAGAGTTCAATTTTAGCTATTTAGTGGAAATGAGTTAAAATTAATGGATCGGACATAAGTGAATCATTTGTTGATTGTGATTAGGTTATGTCTATTGAAGCTTAAATTTAGATAGCCCGCCAAGATCCCCAATCCACACGGACTTGCATGGATCACTTGATATATTCTACCGGACCAATTTAAGGGTCCATCTAGAATTGCATTTAATATATTAAGAATATAATTTGCACATTATTTATGTAATGAGCTGCTTAATTATATTAATATATTAATGAAAGGCATGTGGGCTTGTTTCTTTTAGTAAGAATAGGTCTGGTTCACATGTGGACTTTTTATTTAAAGTCCAATGGATTAAATGAAATAAGAAAATAATATTTGGCCTATTTATTTTAAGTGGGGCGGCAAGGTGGTTTTTTAACCTAATATATTATTTTGTTTCATTGTTCTAATTAAATAAGAATTAATTAATTTATTAATTAATTGTTTAATTAAGAAACAAATCTTTTCTGATCAGGAAATATATTTCCTAAAGTAAAAGTAAAAGACTTGTTTGATAAGGAAATAAATAATTAATTTTATTTATTTAATCAAATAAGAAGTCTTTTTATTTAGTCAAATAAAAGAATAAAATATCTATGTAATGTATTAGGGTTTGAAGTCTTAAACTAGAAGGAAATTAGGGTGCAACACAAACTCTTTTTGGCTTGTGTGTGCGGCAACCCTAGTCCCTTTTACTAAAAGAATTCGACAACCCTAATAGGAAAGAAGGAAGAAAATTTGGCCACCTATATAAGTGGACTTATAGAATTCGGCCTGTAAATAACTAAATACTCGAGGCGTGTTATCAATATATTAATCTAGGGGGGTGGGGGTGAATAGATTTTAGCTATTATTACCCAATTTTCGCATACAAGTCAATATTACGAAAATGACCCTACTAGTCAAAAATACAAGCAAGTGTAATATAGTGCGGAATTAAAAATGACACTTGATGTATACGTGGAAACCCAACCACTGGGAAAAACCACGGGCTGTATAGTGCGCCACACTCGGAACTCGAAATCACTAATTGAAATGAAGTTTACAATCTATGTAGACCTCGTCTAACAATCCGGTCTGTAACCCCTCACTTCTACCCTGCGGGCCTTTATTAGCAACCCTATTCCAATTTGCTTGAGGCCTAAGCACTCTTAGCCTCAAGTCTTAATTCTCTAAGAAGAGATTATGCAACCTATGTGAATATGTATGAATATTCAAATAACAAACAAGGCTAGGGAACCTTAGATGCTTATCTAGGATGATGAGATAATCAATTAAAATCAATCATAGATATCAAGTGCTAAATGACATGTCATAATAGCTTTGATAAACATAGATTATAAAAACCTAGATATCTATCACAATACAACACTCAATCAATTCATCACAATTAATTCTCTAATCTTGTATTTATCATATGATCAAAACATACAAGTAAAATAAAGAGAATAGCTTGATAATAAAAATAATCAAATAAGATGAACTTAATCAAAATATTACCAAGCAAGTTGTGATGATGCAAATCCAATCATGGATGCATTCTATATCGTAATAGAAGATGCAATATGAAATATGATGCAAAAGGGATTTGATTTGAGTGGTTAAAGGAGAGTTCTTTGATGATTTTTCTCTTGAAAAATGTTCTAAGGAAAATATATGATATTTTTGACTTTGTTGGATGACCTAAAATCATAGAAGATTATATATAGGCAACTCTAGTAGAGTGAGGTTGTTTTGAAAAATCGCACTTGATTGTGCGTTGTGCGCTGGTCAGCTTGCGCTGGACGTCCAGCGCACCACCAGCGCATAGACCAACTTTCATGGTGCGCTGGTGGGTTGCGCTGGTCCGGCGCATGACGACCAGCGCACAGCAGAGCCCACTCCTTTGAACCCAAAAACACATGCAAGGGTAAAAAGGTAAAACAAGATGCATCCTAAAAGCCTATCATGGTATGACATTAAAGACATAAGATGCAATCAATACTTATGCAAGAAGAGATGATATATGATCATGAATGCACATAATAACAACACATACACAACATACAAGAAAATGAATTAAGCATGAGATGTGAGTGTGTGTGTGCAACTAATCTCTTCAAAGCAAATTAAGCACATAGAAATTTACCTTTGGTGCTTATCAACCTTGAGGACATGAGAGGGTCTTGAGCTTGAATATCAATCACTTAAGCTACCCTTACATACAATCCCCAACACGTGGTTTGTCCACGAAATAAGCCAATTAAAATATGGGAATCCTTACACGGCCACTCTAAGGGTTTTGTGCTTGAGAGACAATTTTTCTTCTTCTTCTTAATTCATAGAGAGCATTATTTTATTCTACTAAAAACATAAAAGAGTGATAGTTTATTCTTTGATGGTACACTATTTGCTTGTTCGTCAATAAGCTTGTGTGTACAACATCGATTTAGGTTCACGCGAGTTTCGATCATTAGATTGAGAACTCAAAAGTGACCGGAATAAACTTAGTATTCTTTTGATTGTTTTTGTGACTAACAAAGAAAAGAAAAGTTTGTTTGTCCATTCACAGGTTTGCAATTCAAAGAAAAGGGAGACCACGCTCCTAGGTGATCCACGTTCGTGCTAGGATTGAAGATCTTGCGGATTACCATCGACGTAAGTCAATCGGATCACGCGACAAAAGGTATTCTTCTTTTGTTAGATAATATATATGTTTAATTGATTAAAGGGTTTAAGGTTCATAAAAAAAGGAAAAATTTTAAAAGTTACTAAATCAATTTTTAGTCTCGCTTCCGCTGCGTGTACTACGGTATTTTTCCCTACAGTTGGGTAGGCTACAGGGGTGTGTGAAGGACCAGATTCATCGGATTTCGGATTTGCATAATTCAAGATCCGATCCAATTGGATCGAATATATTACAATCCGATTTGATCTAATCTTAAAACGAAATCTGATTCAATTGTAAAATACTTAAATCCAATCCAATTCAATGAATCAGATTCATATGAAGCAATTTTGAAATTAACAAACTCAAATTATCAATTCATACGGGAGAGCATGAATATGTATGAGATCTCTTTGTTGGCAATCCTCTATCCTCCTCTGAACCCTTCACAATATTAACAAACTAATTATTATTTTGAACTTTTATTATTTCTAATAATTTTAGTTTGACATACCTAACACATCCATCCAATCAATAAACCCTAAAACCTCAAATTTTAATTTATTGGATTAAAATAGTCCATTTATTATTATGATTCATTTTAGTTTATCTTCAGTATTTTTCTTTATTTTATAGTTTTAATGTTTTTAGAATCAATAAATCAATAATTTACCAATAATTAGAAGAATAAAAAAATTCAAAAACATGTTTAGTAATATTTATTAATCAATTATTTTTGTATAAATTTAAAGTGAATTCATTATAAATACAAAACAAAATTTCTTATTATAAAATTAGATTGTAATTTATTATTTTAAGAATAAATATTGTAATTTTTAATTTTGTATGTTGTTTTTCTTGTTATTATTTATTTTTTAATATCATGTTTCTTGTTTTTATTTCTTTTTTAAATGTAAGATTATTTAGTTCATCTTGAGTAAGTGTTCTATTTTTATTTTATTTTATCTAAACTTGATTATATCATCAATTTTTCTTTACATAAAAAACTTATTAAAAAAAAATCATTTTACTATAACCTTAATTTTTAAGTTTTTTTTTATTTTTTTTTAATTATTTATTTATTTTTTATTTTTATAATTATTATTTTGTTCAAGTTCCCCACCTGATTAAAATTACTAGGTCCGCCACTGTTCGGGCCGCATATGTATTGTGGGAGTAGATATCCAGACCGCACATGTATTGTTTGATCCCGACCGAAAAAAAAAGGAGGAAGAAAAAGATTAAGTATGGAATCAATATTATCTTTAAAAATAATATTTCTTTTTTTATTTTAGGGCAAATTGGGTGTACAAATTATTTAGTTTGTTGAAAAATAAATATATGAAAGAGTAATGTTAGGCTTCCCAAATTTTTCCCTAAAAAACTTTCCAAATCATGTTGGTATATGAGTTGTCATCACTATACCAACATGATTTGAGAAGTTTTTTTGGAAAACAATATGGGAAGCCTTGTATTACTCTTTCGTATATTTGTTTTTCAACAAACTTAAATAATTTGTACACCCAATTTGCCCTAAAATAAAAAGGAAATATTATTACATCCACTTTAATCTAATTATAGGTATCTCAAATTAGAATCAAATTCTACCTGGTGTGGATTCTGAATTTTATTTATTTATTTTTAAAGATTTATATATATATATATATATATATATATATTTCAAATATGGCAATTGGCAGAAAATAAACAGAAATGCAAAATTAGAATTATTACAAAGGAATCGAAGATTGTTTGACCACCCTTTTCCATCTTCTTTCATTCCAATACAACAGAAACAGAATTGCTAAAACCTAATTGAAACAGAAAAATCATCTGAAGAAATTAATTGTTTTCTTCTTCGTTTTCCTCCAGAGAAAATGTCGACCTTATTAATACCTGTAACATTACCTTCTGCCCGAGAGGATGCTAAGCAACTCCACGCTGCTTTTAAAGGTATCATTTTTTTCCCCATATTTTTCAGATTTATATCTTTCCTTTTTATATTTGTTATCATTTCATTTGCATGTTCTTCTGTTTTTTTTTATTTTTTTAATAATATATAAATATATTTCTGATTTCATTTTCTAATTCTTGAATTGTTTCTGTTGTAATGGCAACATAGTTTTCTTCCATCACAAAAATGTTCATATCATTTGAACGACAAAATCAATCCTCTAACAATTGAAGCGATTTAGTACAAGAAGAAAACAGAAAAATAATGATAAATTAATTTCTTGAACCTCTTTGAGATTTGATTAAAATACAGGAAAACCCTCATGATTTTATTGATTGTCACATTGAGCATTGTTTTTTTTTTAAATTGAGAGAGACTTAAATGCAGTTTTTAGACAACTATTTAATGACCAGTAAGTACATCAAAATTTATATTACGAAGATCTAGACATTATTTAAAATTGAAGTGTAGTATTATTGATTTGTTATTTATTTTCAGGATTAGGGTGTGACCAAACTGCAATTATCAATATTCTTGCCCATCGGGATTCAGCACAACTTGAATCCATCCAACAAGAGTATGAATCTAAATTTTCTCACGAACTTAAAAAACGTTTAGCTTCCGAGCTTCACGGCCATTTTAAGGTATTTATATCCTTTTCTTATAAATTAAGATACATGTACGAGGTCGTGTTATATTTCAATATTTGTGTATTTTTATTACAAGTGACACATTATACTAGTCTATTAATTGAATTTTAAATATATACTTTTTTTTTTTTTGACCAATGTGAGTTTTATTCCATGTTCTTGAGCTTCACATGTGGATTATGTAACGTAACAGGTGGATCCACGGCTTCTAATATATATGCGGTTAATGTCATTTAATGAATTTTTGATAAACGTAATTAATGGTCAGTTTGGTATTGTTTTTGAAAAGTTAAAATCAGTTTATTTTATAATTTTGACATAAAATGATGTTTAACTAAAACTTCCAAAAGTGATTAATAGATAATCTGACAAGTTTTTATAGTGATTTTGAAAAGTAGGTGGAGGTTACTTTTTGAAAGTGATTATTGAATAATTTATTTCAATATTTAATGAATTTTTTAAAATATCATTATTATCCTTATGAAAGTTAAAATTATTTATATATCTTATTTCATCATAAAATTAAATATTCTCTATAAATATTGATTTGAATTATAAAATCTTTTAAAAATCTTTTTATTGTTATTATGATTTTTTTTTTCTAATTTAAATATTCTACTTAAATATTGATTTAATACATATAATTAATGAAAAAAAAAAAAATGAAATAGGGTTATATAATCATCTCTAATTTAGTCATTGTAATTAATCTTAGAACTTTAATAATAAAATTACCAAACATATGTATAATACTTTTGAGCTATAAAGTACTTTTAAAAGTACAATTAACTAAACATTTGCTGATTGACTCACATCTGATTATTCCTTCAGCATAGCTAACAGTGATTATAATAAAAGTTACAGAAATACCAAACTGGCTCTAAAATTTATAATAATTGTTTATTGGGCGTTGCTGTTCTGTTGCTCCTACTTCCTTTCCGCATTTTTCTTTGTTTGGGTGTGGGTTGTTTCTTTTTTGTTTGTGCTGGTGTTGCTACGCTTTGTAGTTGTGGCTTGTGTGTTGCTCTTCTATTGTTTTTTTGGGGTGTTTTGGGGTGGCTTGCTTGTGTCTCCTCTAGGGCATCCTTGGCTGTTTGCCTTTGTGTTGGTGCTTTTTGTGCCCTCATAATAAAAAGACTGCAGTTCAAAAAAATAAAAAATAATTGTTTATTGGATTCAGAAATTGGCTGTACTGTGGGTGGAAGATCCAGTGTCACGAGATGCTCTCATGTTGAAAGAGGCTTTAAAAGGAACAATCAGTACCGATCACAAAGGTTCTACTGATATAATATGTTCTCGCACTCCATCCCAGTTAAGACAGCTGAAACAAGCTTATTATTCAATTTTCCAGATACAGCTCATGCAAGATATAGAAAAAGAAGCTCATGGTGATCATAAAAAGGTATTTATCTCTCTACCATTCTCTTGCATTAAAGCATTTCAATCTTTGGAATTTAATTCGAAATGTTTTTGGTGTAGTTGCTGCTTGCATTTGTAAATACCACTCGCTATGAAGGCCCAGAAATTCAAACAAAGATGATAGAGGATGACTGTAAAGCTATAAATACAGCTGGGGAAACAAAGTCAGCTGCTGAAAAGGTCTTCATTCCCATTTTCACTGACAGAAGCAGAGCACATTTGGCTGCTCTCATTTCTGCTTATAAAATATGTTTGGAAAACCACTGGAAAAGGTACATTAATTAATTTCCACAACTCTATCGTTAGTAGCTATCTTCAATATATATATATATATATATATATATGTTTCCTAAACAATGTCCATACAATTCAGGCAATAAGAAAGGAAACATCCGGAAATTTTGAGTACAGTCTCTTAGTCATTCTAAGATGTGCAGATAATTCTTCAATGTACTTTGCCAAGGTAGAATTCTGGCTTCCTTCTGCTAAAATATGCCTACCGTGTGTTGGAACTTAGAATGTGGATCCTCTCCTCACCTAAGTGTCATTACCTTCGTAATCTATTGATACGTGTCTAATAAACAAATCAATGATCTGGATTAACTTTTATGTCTTTACTCTGTCAAAAGATAAAATTAATTCAGCTCATTGATTTATTTATTAGCCACATGTCAATAGATTATAGAGGTGAGAACACTTAAGGTGAGGACGGTATCCAAATCTCAGAAAATTAAGTGGTCCTCTTCCTGATATAATATGCATGAGTTTTGCAGGTATTGCGAAAGGCGATGAGGGGTTTGGGAACAGATGACTCTACACTAATCTGGATAGTTGCTACAAGGACTGAGCTTGATATGCACCACATCAAGGTAGAGTACAAGAAGAAGTATGGGAAAACGTTGAATGATGCTATTCATTCTGAGACATCCGGCCATTATAGGACCTTTCTGCTTTCTCTTATCGGCCCTAACTATTAACCTAATATATTGCTCCCCAAAATATGCAGAAAAAGGATTTTAAATATATGAGCTCTTATTTAAAGGAAATAGATTGATTTAAGCTCTTATTTTAAGGATATGATATTCTCTGTTGATTTGAACTTGTATTGTTTAATATGCAAACAAGATGCACTACTCTCTTAATCTAGCTTATACATGTAAAATTAAAGACAAATGATAATGTTGTTATATATGACTCGAATTTCAATTACGATAGAAGTTGTTTATTGGCCTTAAGCTTAACATGGTAAAATAATTTGTACTCAAAATCAGCTGTCAAATTTTTGTGTCCCAATTTGTGTCCAACCAATCAGATTGGGACATGTGTTTACAATATTTATGGAAGAAGTTGAAAAATAATAATTAAATGTGCATACATGTCCCAATCTGGTTGGTTGGATACAAATTAGGATATCAAAATTTGATAGCTGATTTGAGTCTAAATAATATATATGGAAATTACTTAAGGGTTATATTGAAAACTAACCTAATTTGGTGACTCAAATTAAAGGCTGTGAAACCCAACACAAATTTGAAATTTCTATAAATATAACTCATTTTCCTACGAAAGTACCATATTATCCTTACTCCCAATCATGTGAAACTTCTGTCTTTTCACTTTAGTATCTCCACTCTATATATTTTAGGGACGTTCTAACTTCTAAGTACACCGATGCACAGGAGGAACAATGTACTATTGCATGTGAGTTGCATAATCTAGTGGTTCTCTCGTAAAGGATCTTTTATTTTAATTTCGACAAGAACTTTGATGAACTTTGATGAAATTACATTCATTTTTTTTGAATTTTGATCTGATTTTTTTTTTTTTTTTTTTTTTTTTTTTTTTTGTGTGGATGATATGTTCATTGAAATTTACCTACGAATAAAATTTAAGAATTTTTCAAGTACTACAACTATTTTTCTTGAATTTTCCTATGTTTCGGCAATTTTCTGATGCCTTCATATTTAACAAAATCAAGATAAATAGTTGTAGTGCCTGAAAATTTCTTAAAGTTTATTGATAGGTAGGTTTTATTGAATATATCATCTACAAAAAAATTCAGATCAAAATTCATAGAAATTGATGTGATTTCATTAAGGTCCTTATCAAAATTGAAATAAGGGATCCCTTAGAGAGAACCCATATATATACATAAATGTTCAAGTCAGTGCGCACTGATATAACTTCATTAGTGTGTTGGATGTGGACCGATGTAGTAAAATTTACGTTCAATTTAAATGTAAGTTCGTTTACTGGGATCGTTGATTCTATCGGTTGAATACTACATAGTCTAGGAAAAATCTACTCTAAGTGCGTGAAAATTAAATTGCATAATGCTTTGGTATGAAAAAAAAAAAAAACGATTTGGTTTCTTGAAAATGCTTACAAATGCAAACTTGTAACTTAAAACTAAACTAAGCACAACAAACACACAAGTAGAGAATATATGGGAGAAAGCACTAAGGAATCGATGCAACCTTTCTTAGACCACTCAAAGCACTCAATTAGTCTTATTAAGCACTTCAATCTAATTTTAGGGCTTGTTTTAAGATAAATCCATTAAGTTCTGGTCTTTCCCATTACTTACACATGATCATGTAACAAGTAATGGTCAATTCCCTTATTTAACATAAAACTCAAAGCCAAGTTGACCTAGCTAGCATGACCATGCATAAACCAACCTTCTCAATTAATAAGCTTGTGGTGAGATTTAGATGGAATGGCCACCCACATCTAAACTTAACGTCTTACATAAACTAACTCTCACACCCATGTCTCTTGTGACCACAACAAAACATGAATAGAGAGATTAGAGCAATTAATGCAATAATTGAAACTAAAATTGAATTGAATTAAGAGAAATAAACTAATTAATTGCATAGAGTAGTCCAATACGGTTACATCAATCCCCTAAATGAAGTTTAGTTATACATCAATGAAAAATGAACAAGGAAGGGAAAAATGTAGAGAAAACCCATCAACTCCATGTGAGCTTTCCCTTGTTCCTTGAGTTCCTTCTTCTCCTTCCTTAAATAAGCTTCCAAAAATGGTGATTGATGATGTAGAGAAAGAGGTGTGTGTGGAAGAGATGGTGAAAGAGATAGTTGGTTTGTGGTTTTGGTCTCCTTGTGTGTGATTTCTTTTTCTTAAAACTAAAGATATGTATATATATGGGTTCTAAATAGGGCAGAAGTTTGTCCAAAACGACGAGTTGATGGACTGTCGTGGTTAGGGTTTCCACGGTTGTCCAAGACAACACTTCAAACTGCGGAAATTACTATCGCGTGGCTGCCGCGGTTGGCTAAGATGGTGCTTCAAACCGTAGAAATTACTGTCCCGTGGTTGCCGCAGTTGGCCAAGACGGCATTTCGACTATGGCAAATTGATGTCGCTTGCTTGCTGCAGGGTGGTTTCGAGCTTGGTTGGCCATAGACGTTTGGATGATTTGGAGTTAAGAGAAATATGGCATGGAGGCCTGAAAATGGTGGCAAACTAACCGGGGGGATGTGTGTTGTCGATATGGGTGAAAAACCAAAAAGAGTTCGGAAAATGGTTGGATGACATCGGGTTGAAGTCAGGTCGAACGTAGGTCCGGGTCGGGCACGCGGGTCTACAACCGGGTTGCTAAGGGTTGAAGACGATGTGATGTCACACTGATGTCAACCGCCCTGCCAAAACGCACCGTTTCATTTGTGACGTGGCGTGCTGTGTGTGTGTTGGTTCACGAATTACAATAAGACCCCCTCAACTCTTCTCTAATCATAGAATCTTCAATATATTCTTCATATTTTTACTTTGACCCCTGATTCTCCAAAATTACGACAATGCCCCTGAACTCCATAAATACATGAAACACTTATTTTATCATAATAAATACCTGGTTTTACCTGAGGAACAAGCACAAAAAGTAGGAATTGGGGGCCTAAAAATAGAAACAAAAATAGTACAATCATGGACCATTAGATTTATATACTTTGACTCAAAGTGTATGCACTTGTCAAGCTTCTCCATAATCAGTAGTGCACATGCTTTGGTACTGATATAGTTATATCAGTGCCCATTGACTAGAACGGGACCGTATATATGTATATATATATAATCAATGTTATCGCATATGAATTGCATGTGATCACGCAATTTTATATGATCACATGTGAGTTGATGTGATTGGGCCAAAATAGGCATCATCACAATGAGTACACTGATGCACTAAAGGAGACCCCTATATTTCCAAATTTGAGACTTATTTTACAAATTCAAGATTTATTGGAAAAAATTCGAGATTTATTAGGCAAATTCGAGACTTAATTTGTAATTTCGAGACTTATTGAATCAAATTCGAGGCTTATTTTGAAAATTTGAGACTTATGGGGTATTTTTACAAATTCTAGACTTACCGGGGATATAATAAGAATTTTTTTATATTTTATTTGGTCTTCTTTTTCCTTGCGATGGAGGTCTTCGACCTCCAACAATTGTGAAATCGACGAGCCATCTAGGGCATCGGTTGACTTTTGGTGATAGTCGGATCTGGAAGATCGGATGATGCTAAATTTGCTAGCGCGATTGGTTTCGTTGGGTTCAGGACTGATCGTAGCAGATCTGACGATGAAGGTTCGGTGACTATTCAGGTTTGGCTTCGTTTCTCTCTCCACATAGCTCGAATCTGAAAATGGACACTTTGATTACAACGGCTATCACCCAATGAACGTTTTCCCAGTGGTTTTGTCGGTCAACTCATTGGTGATGACGTCGACAACGGCACTCCGAGCTCCAATGGAGGTTTTTATTTAAAATAAAAGACCGGTAAGAAAAACTGATAGAAGAATGGGGGTATTTTTGTCCCAATCTCAACTTTGGTGCTATTTAAACTAGAGTTATTAAAGTGGTGCTAATTCAAAAGTCAGTCTCTGAAAAGTGCTATATAATTTTTCAGTCCGACTTAAATTCTAGCTAAATTAATTCTCGTCTAAATTCCGTGATTAGTGGGAATTTAGTTAGAGTTAGGGGTTGTTTGGTTTTTTATCTGAAGTCTGAACAGTCTTGAATTTTATTGAAAATTGAATAGTGACTGAAACCTGAACCTGAATGACATGTTTGTTTTTTATTCTTATCACCTCTGAATAGAATACCAACTTACTTTTTTTTCCTTTTTTTTTTTTTAATATAAATGGTTCAAAAACAAGTAATTTGACATTTATACCCTTGTTACTATTAATTGCTATGTATTTTTATTTTATACAAACAACAAAATAAAATAATTTAACAAATCTTAAACCATTTTTATGCAATAATTGCAATATATGATTCATGATTAAGATATGATAAATAATTGCTTTTTTATTTAAAAAAAAAAAGGGATAAATAATGATTTAGAAATGATTTTGATTTAAAAAAAAAAATAGAATTGAAGGTTCAATGATATTGAAAGTTACAATAGGATTAAAGGTTTTTTTTATTTTTATTTTTTTTTAAATTTTTTTATTTATTTATCATAAGTAATAGGTTAAAAGAAATAAATTTGTATAATATAAAATTATAATAAAATTGAAAATATGTTATCGTTGATAGGATAATCTTGGAAGAAAATATATTAAATGCAATTAAGTGATTTGGAATTAAGTTAAAAGTCAGAATTTCTTACTTTTTATTTTAAAATTTATCATTGTTTTGACGTTTTAATATTCACTATTCTTTGTTATATATTTATATTTTAATATATTAAAAGACAACTATAACACATAATTTAAATACTAAAACAAAGCAAGTAATTTAATATTTTTTTATTTAAAACATTTATAGTTTGAGGCCCTCATTATCAGTTTTGTTGTGTGGCTCACATACATGGAACTTTGATAATTTTAAGGGATATAATCCCCACCACCCCCTAATATATATAATGGAAAGAGAACCCCTTCTGTTAGGAATTCCGTCCAAAAGTAGAGTTGACCGTTAATGAAGGAGGGCAATTTCGTAGTGGGGATAGTAAGGGTAATTAGGGTTGAAGGTTGAAAAAGTAAATTGATATCCAAAAAAAAAAAAAGAAAACACACACACACACACACACCACATCTCCACCACCATCATTTTTCCAGAAATCGTCATTTTTTTTTTCAGAGCCCAAATTTTTTTTCTCAAAATTAAAAACAAAAATTAAAATCAATATTTACATGTATATATATATATAATCCTATTCTTCTTCTTCCTTGGACGCTAACCAAAATTTAACTCAACAAATAAAAATAATAATAATAAAAAAAAAATCTTAAAGAAAGAAAGGAAAAAAAAAAAAAAAAAAAACTAAGTGAAAGACAGAGAAAAAGTTTCGATTTTGATTAGTTTTCTTTGTGATTTCTCTCTCAATCTTCAGATCCCACCTTAGTTTCTCTCTTATTTATTCAAGAATCGCTGTAATCTAGTGTATAGATGAGCCTGGTGACTCGGTGTCTCATGATATAGAACCTAGATCTCTGTTCTTTAACAAGCCTCGTGCATTTTCTGGTGAAAGAGCAGTGTCGACTGTGATTCACTGTGTTTGGTGGGTTCTTCATGAAATTCGATGAAGAAGAAGAAGAAGAGGAAGATCAACAACTTCTTGAAGATTTTTCTTTTGTGTTTTGTGATTCGATTTGGTGTGTGTGAGAGAGAAAAAGAGTTTCTGGTTCTTTTTCAGGAATTATCATCTCCAACCATCTACACAGGTTCGGGTTTGATGGTGGGAGATTGAAATGTACAAACGTAGTTAAAATGCCTACAACATACTGTGAGAGAGAGAGAGAGAGAGAGAGAGAGAGAGAAGGGGGGGGGGGGGGTATAGGTTTTTACACTTTTTTCAATCCCTTGAAATAAACTCAAGTTTGTCCCTCAAGGTAGCTTACATTACAACACATAAACCATACATACAAGTATAGACAAGATAAGCATGTGATGATTAAAGCATTGTCCATACATCAACAAGAATCAAGAGGAAGAATAATATTAAAAACTCATCAATAAAGAATACTTATATTTCCAATAATTTTTAATGTGTAACAAGTATCAATTAAAATATAACTACAAAAAAGAATCAAAGAACAAAAGAATTACATATACAACTATGATCAAAATGATTTGCTTACATATCACACTTAACAAAATCTTATTACAATATACATCACAAGAGAATATTATGCAACAAGATTAAAATATACCCATATACAAATATGAGAGAGAGAGATAGAAAGAATTGACACAAGAGATTTTTTAACGTGGTAAAACCTTCAAGGAGGAAACTTCCACGGGTTGAACTACAACCATTAGGTACTATATATATTGGATGATAGATTAGAAATTCCTTAAAAGTGACCAACCTATGATCTACTCTCTCTTGGAGTCTATGTCTACCTAATCCCTATTGGTAGATAAGAAATCTCGCAATGATGCGAAACCACCATATATTGGAGTCCATGTCTAACCAACATCGTTGGAAGCTTAGAAATTCCTTAAGAGTGCATACACATCCCATGTACCACTCTCTATTGGAGTATATGTCCATCCAAACACCCAGGCCTACCAATATTGTAGCTAACTCCCTATCCAAGGCACTCATGCCTCTAGAGAGCCTCCCTTGCATAGCTATTCAGACCTTCCTGATCCTAGCTGTGACTTCTTGCTTGGTTATCTGGACCTCTTGTCCTAACCAAGTCTTCCTTGCTTGACTGTCAGAACACCTTGTCCTAATCAAGACTCCATGCCTTTTACAAGGACTTCCTAAGTGTGATCCATGAATGCAAATGATGCAAACAAGTAATTCAACATAGAACATGTGATCAATACATTCCACGGAAACTAGACTTAAATCATGTGAGAACACAAGTTGAAACTAATTAGGGTGTGTTCAATATTAATCTAGGGGGGGGGGGGGGGGGGGGTGAATAGATTTTAATCAATTTTACCCAATTTTCGTGTATGGTCAAGATTACGAAAATAACCCTATCTAGTCAATTCAAATATAACAAGTGTAATATGTGTGAAATTTAAATAACACTTGATATTTACGTGGAAACCTTCACGGGAAAAACCACGAGCTAGTAAGTGCGCCACACTCAAACCTCAAATCCACTAATTGAAATGGAGTTTACAACCTATGTTGACCTTGTCAAATACTTCGATCAATAACCCCCCACTTCTACCCGCGGGCTTTTAAAAGTGGTTTTAGTCCAATTTGCTTGTGGCCTAAGCACTCTTAGTCACAAGTCTTACTTCTCAATGAAGAGATAAAATGACCTATGTGAATATATGATGATATTCAAAAAAGCAAACAAAGCTAGGGAACCTTATATGCTTATCTAGGATGATTAGATGACAATTAATGCAATCTTAGATATCAATAGCTAAATGACATGTCATAAAGCTTAGCTAAACATAGATTAGGCAATCCTATGAAGCTATCACAAAATAAACTCTCAAACAATCAATACACTAATCTCAATCTTGTATCTAACATATATATGAATGACATACAAGTGATAAATGAGATTGCTTGTTAAGAAAGACACAAAATATGTAAGATATTAGTAAAAAACTTACCAAGCAAAGTGTGTTGAATAATCTATGCAAAATGATATCTAGATGATCAAGGATGATGCTAGATGATGATTGATGATCATGGAAAAGTGTTTGAGTAATCAAAGGTGAGTTCTTTAGTGAAAATTTTCTCTTGGAAAAATATGCTAAGTAAAAATATGATTTTTTAACTCTATAACTCAACCTAGAATGAAAGAGGCATATATATAGTGTGTCAAATTGAAGTGACAACGTTTTGAAAAGTTTATAAAAAATATGTCTTGACCGCTGTTCACCCGCTCTACGTAGGGCGGATGAACATTGGTTCACCTGGGAAACGAAGAACAATGTTCTTCATGACCGTCCTACGTACGGCGGAATCCAGGCGACTTAGGGGCGGTTGCACTTGGGTTTGGAGAGCCGCTCTTCACCCGCTCTACGTAGAGCGGATTTTGGGCGAAACAAAAGTTGATAAAAAATCAACCAATGGCACCGCTGTTCACCTGCTCTACGTAGAGCGGGTGTACAATGAGTAAGAGTAAATTTGCTCTGAGCCCCTTTCGGGCACTGTACGTAGAGCGCCTGTAGGGCGGGTGAACATCGCCCATACAAACACAATGCATCCTAAAGTTCTATCATGACATGGCATTCTAATCCTAAGATGCAATCAATAAAATATGCAAGAAGATATATTATCTAAACATGGATGCTTCTTTTTTTTATTCAATTGTAAATGACATTTAAGTTATAAACTTCTTTTTTTTATTTTTATTCAGCTACCTTTGCTGAGTTTTCGGCTTACTCAGTATTTTCACCAAGCTTTTAGCATATTTTATAGCTCTATTCAGCTACCATTGCTGAGTTTTCGGCTTACTCAGTATTTTCACCAAGTTTTTAGCATATTATATAGCTCTATTCAGCTGCCATTGCTGTATTTTGGCGTACTCAGTGTTTGTCAGGACGTATCCGACCATACACCGAGTTTTTAACATGTTTTGTTTTGTTCAGCTGGCTTTCTTGCTTCTAGGGATTCTATTTTCCCGTAATGGCGATCGCTGCTTTTTGCAACTTGGGATTTTGTTTCTCGCCATTTCTCGTTGCTGCGAGTATGAAACTCGTCTTTATGTGACGGTAGCAATATACGATGGCGAATGCCCTTTGTGACTGGCGAGTAAAATCGCGAATTCTCAGTAATAAATTACTCTTTTATTGAATGTTTCCTGCAACTTTTGTTAATATAGCCATAAAGAAAATGCTAAAACGAAAACTGTTCTAAGACATAATAAAAAGGTTGAAAAAGCTCTAAACTTGACGAAAAAGTTAAGGATAATATATCTTCAAGTACTGCGCATTGCATGGGCGGGGTAGCTTGCCGAAACCCTCTTGAGTAATGCGATATGCCCCGTGGCCAGCTATTCCTGTAATTTGATAAGGCCTTTCCCATTTGTCTGCGAGTGATCCTGCAGCTTTGTCTCTTGTTCCTGGATTCACCCTTTTCAGCACTAAGTCGCCAAGCGAGAACCTTCTTTCACGCACATGTGAGTTGTAATATCTGGCTACCCTCTGTTGGTATGCAGTATTCCTTATTTGTGCGCGCTCTCTTCTTTCTTCTAACTCATCCAGACCGCATTTTAGCATATCAATGTTGAGTTCTGGTTGGAAGAGTTGTACCCTTGGTGAAGAGAATGACGTTTCCACGGGAATGACAGCTTCGGCTCCATATGCCATGGAATATGGGGTCTCACCTGTTGAACCCCTCTCTATGGTTCGATACGCCTAGAGCACCTGTGGTAATTTATCTGCCCAGCTGCCCTTTTTTGTTGCCAATTTAGCTTTCAGGTTGTGTTTTATGATCTTGTTTACTGCTTTAGTCTGGCCATTCGTTTGCGGATGTGCTGGGGAGGCGTAGTAGTTGTTGATGCCGTACTTGTCACACAGCTCCCTGCATTTCCTACCATCGAATTGGGTCCCATTGTCCGTGATGATGGTGTTTGGTATCCCGAATCTGTACAGGATATTTTTCTTTACAAAGCTTATAGTGTTCGCTTCTGTTATATGTACCAATGGTTCGGCTTCTACCCACTTCGTAAAATAATCCACGGCTACTATAGCGTGCTTTGCTCCTCTAGTTGCTGTTGGCATTGGGTCGATCAAATCAATTCCCCACATGGCGAACGGCCAAGGCGAGGTAATACTTTGCAAAAGTTCAGGTGGTTGACGGATGTTGTTGGCAATTTTTTGACACGCCTCACATCTCGCTGCCACTCTTTTGGCGTTGGCGAATAGTGTTGGCCAGTAAAAGCCCTGCCTTAATGTTTTGTGGGCTAAGCTGACACCCCCAGCGTGGTTCCCACAGTTTTCACTATGTGTGCTTCTCAGGATACCTTCTGCTTCTTCAGGTCCGACACATCTCTGCAGTGCCCTTGAATACCCCCTTTTGTACAGTTCTCCATTGAGTACTGAATATCTTGTAGCTCTGTATTTCAACCGTTTTGCCTCTAAGGGGTCACTTGGGAGTACATCATTGACGATATATTCTTTGATTGGTGTCATCCAGCTGTTCCTCTCGCCAAAGACTGCCCCCACTTCTTTTGATTTGACTATACTCGGCTGTAATAGGCGGATTATGGATATACTTTTGGGCCAGATGTTGATTGTGGCAGATGCCAATTTGGCCAAGGCATCAGCCTGCTCGTTTTCTTCTCTGGGGACATGAGCAATTATGTATTCTTTAAATCTTCCTAACAGTTCCTTTGCTAATTCCAGGTAGGTGATCATGCTTTCATCTCTCGCCTGGTATTCATCTAGCACCTGATTGACAACAACTTGAGAGTCGTTGAAGATTTCTACCTCATCTGCCCCTAGGACTGTGCAAACTTTTAAACCTGCTATGAGTGCCTCGTATTCAGCTTGATTGTTAGTAGCTTTGAAGTCAAAACGCAAGGCACATTCGACTGAATCTCCTTTCGGGGTTGACACTACTACCCTTGCCCCGCTGCCGTGCATGTTTGACGAGCTGTCAACGCGGAGTTGCCATTTGAATATTTTCTTATTTTGCTCCACCATCATTCTCGCCACCTCTATGCTTGGCTCGGTGAACTCTGCTACAAAGTCTGCCACTGCTTGTGCTTTAATTGCTGTCCTGGGGAGATACTCTACATCGAATTCACTTAACTCGATCGCCCACTTCGTTGATCGACCGGATACTTCTGGTTTCTACAGAATTAATTTCAGTTGGTAGTTGGTGTATATCCCGATTTTATGAGCCTGGAAATATGGCCTTAACTTTCTTGCTGCTGTTATTAGAGCGAGTGCCATTTTTTCGGCCAGCGAGTACCTTGTTTCGGCTGGTAACAGTGCTTTGCTGGTGTAGTATATTGGTTTCTGGATCCCCTCTTCTTGTCTTACCAGCACGGAACTTGTGGCTACTTCAAAGACGGATAAGTACATATACAGTGTCTCTCCTGTTTCTGGTTTTGATAGCAGCGGTGCCCGCCCAAGGTAATCTTTCAAGGCCTAGAAAGCTTTTTCACAATCCTCATTCCACTCGATTCCCTTTCCTTTCTTTAGAGCTTTAAAAAATGGTAGGCATCGGTCTGTTGACTTAGCTATGAACCTGCTCAGCGATGCTAAGCACCCCGTGAGTCTTTGGACGTCCTACAAAGTTCTTGGCGAAACCATTTTTGCTAGGGCTTGGATTTTTTCAGGGTTCACCTCTATTCCTCTTTGATGTACTTGATATCCGAGAAACCTCCCAGACGGTACGACGAATACACATTTTGCTGGATTCAACTTCATTCCATACTTGACCAGCACATCGAATGTTTCCCTCAGGTCACCTGTATGTTTATCTGCTGTGATACTTTTTGTTAGCATATCGTCAACGTAAACCTCCATATTTCTCCCTATTTGCCTGGCGAACATTTTGTTGACTAAGCGCTGGTAAGTTGCTCCAGCGTTCTTCAAACCGAATGGCATGACCGTGTAACAGTACAACCCCTGGTCTGTGGTGAACGCTGTCTTCTCTTCATCTGGCTTGTGCATCTTTATCTGGTTATATCCTGAATATGCATCCATGAAGCTCAACGTCTCATGCCCGGCTATTGCATCGACTAGTTGGTCAATCCTTGGTAGCGGGAAGCTATCCTTGGGGCAGGCCTTGTTTAGATCGGTGAAGTCGACGCACATCCTCCATTGTTTGTTCTTCTTTTTCACTAGAACTACATTCGCCACCCATTCTGGATACTTAACTTCTCTAATCAATCTTGCGGCGAGCAACTTTGACACCTCCTCTTTTATTGCTGCACTTCTTTCTGGGTTAAAACTTCTCCTTTTTTGCACAACTGGTTTGCATTTTTCATTCACAGCCAGGTTGTGTGAAATCACGCTTCTATCAATTCCCGGCATGTCTTCGTGGCACCAAGCGAAAATCTCCTTATACTCTCTCAACAAGTTTGTCACATCTTTCTTAACTCGTTCAGTCAGCCTTGCTCCGATCTTGACTGTTTTGTCCGGTTCTGCTTCATTTAAAACAATCGACTCAGTTGGCTCTTCTTTTTCTCTGCTTGTTTCGTCCCTTGGGTCCAGTTCGAAGGTTTTCGGATTATCTTCCTGCACTTCCTTGTCTACTTCGAATATGCTCAAGGTTTCCATCCTTGCCTTATCTTTGAAAATTGATAGGTTGGTGCGGCGAGCCATCTCCTGTGACCCTTTCAATTCTCCGACACCAAGTTCTGTAAGGAACTTTATTTTTAATGCATGGGTTGAAGTGACAGCTCGAGCTTTGTTAAGAAATGGTCGGCCAAGCAAAGCATTATATGGCCAATTATGGATGTCGACTACAACAAAGTCCAGCAGGATCGTTCGCCGGCATGGTGCTGTACCAAACCTTACTGGCAGCTTCATAGTTCCTAACGATCTAACTTCTGCGCCACCGAATCCTTTTAATGGCACATGGAATGGCTCAAGATCTTTTCTGTCCAGCCGCAACTCATCATATACTCTGGCACTTAAAATATTAGCTGAACTCCCGTTGTTAATCATCACCCGAAGGACATCCCTATGGGCTATTCGAACTCCCACTACGATTGCATCATTAGGCTTTGCATCAATTCCGTCTGAGTCTTCTGCTGTAAATGTTATGGGATCATGTCCTTCTCTTCCTTTCTTGGGGTTTCTTTGCACATAATTGATCTCCATGCTTCTGCTTTCATACATCACTTCTCGGACTTCTGACATCCTTTCTTGATTGCTTCTCCCAGTATGAGGTCCGCCAAAAATGGTGTTTATAGTGGCGTTGGGGTTGTTTCTCCTTGGACTCTTCCTTTCCTGCACGTTTCCTTGGCGGCTGTCTTGGCGACCACCGTGCTTGTCCCCTTTCAAAGCAAAGTCCTTCAGGTGCCCATCTCTGATCAAGCTTTCAATGTGATCGCGCAGCTGGAAACATTTCAAAGTTTCATGCCCATGGTCCTTGTGAAACCGACAATATTTAGTCGTATCTCTCCTGGCATTTGCTGATTGCTGCCGAGGGTATTTAGCGAGTCCTTTGTCTTCTACCACATACAGTATCTCCTCCTGATCGCCAGTTAAAGGGGTGTAATGGTTGTACCTTCCTCAAAACCTACTGGCTCGAGCGTTTCCTCTGCTTTCCCTTGGATGTCCCTTTTGGCCCTTTTCATCTCTCTGGCGATCACGTGACTGCGTCTTTTTGTCATCCTTATAGTCCGATTTTGAGTTAGGCTTGTGTCCATACATAGCTACCCCCTTGCGCTACTTCTTCTTCTTCCGCCAGTGCATAGTCGCCAGCTATTTCCATCATCTCCTCATAAGTTTTTGGTCTCTCCCTTCGTAGGTCAAAGGATAATCGCCCACTTTGTAACCCATTGGTGAATGCGGCGATCACAACTACATCACTGGCGTCTTCAATTTGAGCAACCTCCTTCCCAAATCTTGCTAGATACTTCTTGATCGTTTCATTACGTTCCTGCTTCAAGTTGGATAGATGAGCGAGTGATTTTCTTCTCTGGACACTCCCCATGAATTGCCTTATGAACGCTTTGCTGAGATTTGAGAAACTGCTTATACTTCTGGGTGGAAGTCTTCCAAACCACCTAGAGGCAAGGTCGCCGAATGTTTACGGGAAGGTGAGGCACAACAGCTCGTCATTGGATGAGTACTGGGCCATAATGTTACGGAATCGGCAAACATGCTCCTTCGGATCTCTGTTCTCCTTGTACTGCTCAATGGTTGGCATTCTAAACCTGTCTGGAAATTGGGTGCGAGCGATATTTTCAACGAATGGGCTATTTGACTCATCATCCGAAGATACGTTACGACCATACCTTCGTGCCATCGCTGAAACTTTTCTTGACAGCTCTTGTAGGGTGACATCTCGCTGACCAGTTGGTTCTCCTGCCGGATCAAGTCTACTCTTGATTGTCATTCTCCCATGATTGCCTCTATCATCCGGGCTCCTTCAATCTTCTGTGCTCTCAGATCTTCTTCGTCGTGCTCTTTTGGATCGTAATTCCCTTCGTGGATGAGGACTCTTATCTTCAGACGAGGTAGAACGGTGTCTCCGCCGGTTCCGTTGATATGTGTCACTGGAATTGACCCCATGTGTTCGTGCATGATCTTGCTCCTCCCTAGACTCTTCATTCATTACACCTTTTCCTTTCCTTTGTTTTCTCCCTTCGAAATTCTCAAGGTGGTCTTGTGGAGTCTCCTCAATAGATTGTATTGCTTGAGCATCTGGGGTTGCAATGTGAACTTCCGATCGTATCCTTCTGGACGGATGGACTCCAGGAGTGGTTAACTCGTAGGGAGAAGAAATTCCCAACCCTATGGGAAGCGAAAGCCCTATTTTGCTAGCTTCGTTGATTAAGTTTACCAACGCAGTCTGGAAGTGCTGCAGAACCCCGGGGTCGGCTACCCTAGTTCCTGGCGTTGCCGTCGATTGTTCCCCGATCGCCGCTGCCCTATCTCCTGTTGGTGCGGTGGGTTCAACAATTAGATCTTCGCTGGAGTTACCATCTCTGTCACTATCGTTGTTCATATTTTTCAGTTCGCAAGGGTTCCTCGAAGTTTCTGTTCAAAGCCCCCTCCTTCTAGCGCCAATTGTTGACGGTGAAATTTGGATTGCCACGCACTCAACAATTATATCAATTTAATATAAAACGAGAAAATTAAGAACGCATGCAAAAGACAGATTTTACGTGGAAAACCCTTGAATGGGAAAAAACCACAGCGCCCCCTGATGGCAGAAGAATAATACTAGGTTTTTGTTGCCTTGTTACACACTTTGATTTCTCTTACAATTGCTCTCTTTTCTCTCTAGATTTCCGAACCCCTTCCTCATGGGATAGGTGGTTCTATTTATACATGTCTAATTAGGGTTTCCCCTTGTTTTTAGCCGTGTGGGTGGAAGGTTTCCCTCTTTGATTCGTACTAGGATTCCCTTCTTGTCACGGATCCAAGTTTACTTTCCTTTTTATGATTCCTTGTTGTTCTGGGTCTTCTAAAAGTTTAGGGTTTATTTCTGTATTTCTGCCGAGTCGGTTCAGGTCCAGTATGCTGGTGCAGCGAGTACCTTTACTTCTGGGTACATTTACAGTCGTTTGGGCCTGAACCGACTCCTAGCACCAGATAAGATGATACCCAAAAGTAAAGGTACTCGCTGCACCAGCATACTGGGCCTGAACCGACTCGGCAGAAATACAGAAATAAACCCTAAACTTTTAGAAGACCCAGAACAACAAGGAATCATAAAAAGGAAAGTAGACTTGGATCCGTGACAAGAAGGGAAACCTTCCACCCACACGGCTAAAAACAAGGGGAAACCCTAATTAGACATGTATAAATAGAACCACTTATCCCATGAGGAGGGGGTTCAGAAATCTAGAGAGAGAAGAGAGCAATTGTAAGAGAAATCAAAGTGTGTAACAAGGCAACAAAAACCAAGACCCATCAGCCGCTATTTTTGAATGGGCTTAGAATCTTGGATCATGTTAATGGGTCATGTAAAATATTGCTAGGTCTAAGTAAAACCCAACACAAATTTGAATTTTTTATAAATATAACTCATTTTTCGTACGAAACTACCATATTATCATTACTAACAAAACTTCTATCTCTTCACTCTAGTTTCTCCGTCTCCACTATATATTTAGGAACGTTCTAATGTGCATCGGTGCAATGGTATTGTGTTGCATGTGAGTTGTATATGATCGCATATATATAATCAAGGACGTAACCATAATTAAACACTAGGGTGGACTAGAATATATATTTTTTTCCGATCATTAACATTATGAGAAAATTATATAAATTAAAAATAAAGATACACTCAGTTAAAAAGACAAAGCGGGGATTACTCTATAAATGTATATTCTAAATAAATACATTAAAAAATTAATAAAAAAATAAAGTCAAAACAAATTATAAAATAAACATAAAATGCTAATACAATCAAATACTAATTAAGCTATAACCTACGGTTTTTTAAAAGATCAAACTTATCAATTATGAAATCAGAACCAATAGCACCAGTAATTTCTCTTTCAATGTAGACAACCATGGAGTTTGTTAAGAATTCATTTTCCATCTTATTGCGAAGTGATGTCTTTTTGCATTACGACCTATATAAATAAAAAAAGACACAAAAACAAGTCATTAAATTAATTCTTATTTTATTACTTCTATATATGTCAATAAATAAGAAATTATTTACATATATAATGTTCTTATATTATAATATTAGTTGATTTATTCAAAATATACAAATACAATGTTAAAGGAAATCTAATTCATTATTTTCTGACAAAAAGTATAATTTATTTAATTATTAGTTTAGTTTAGTTATGAACTTATGATGAAGTATTCATGTCACATAGAAAAATAAATATTCACTTATATTACTATTTACTAACAAATCTAAAAACAAAAGAATAATTTAAAAAATAAAATAAAATTAGCAAACATGTATCTAAATTTCAATCAAAACAAAAAGAAATTTATTAAACAATAATGTTAATTTGTAAATTAAAATTATAATAACTAATAATTAGATTAATCCAAAAATTTAATTACAAAACAAAATATTTAAATTTATAATATTCATAAAAATATACTTAATTGGAAGATGAATTATTTATACTGATAAAGAGGTTGGACTAAAATTTGGAGAAAGAAGAGAGAGAAAAGAATTATTAAAGAAAAAGAAAAAAAATTGAAATCAATTACTTGATAGTTGTTGTCTTTATGCCTCGAAACTTGTGAAGTGATGTAGATAGAAGTTTTCACTAAAGCCTGTCGCCTGTTGCTATTTCCTAGTCTCCTAGACCTACGCAGTTTTCAGTTCTCACTAATATAGTCATTAATTTTATTTTTATTTTTTACTTTCAATTTTTTTTTTTATAAAAAAGGTTAGGGTGGGCTTGAGCCCACCATAGCCCAGCCCAAGGTCCGTCCCTGTATATAAAGTTATCGCATATAAGTTATATGTGATTACGCTAAAACAATGCTAAATTTTAATGTGATCGCATGTGAGTTGTATGTGATCACACATGAGTTGATGTGATTGTGCCAAAATAGGCATGATCAAAATGGGTGCACCAGTGCACTGAAGCACTGAAGGGAACCCCTATATTTTATCCATTTTATAAATGAAAATGATTGAAATGACATTTTTTTTTGTTGAATAAGTGTCCTTTACCACCAAACCACATTGAGCGATGGTATGACCGAAATGATTTATATATATATATATATGATAGTTCTTCTATTAGGTCGTCTTGAAATTATAATTTCAGGACGACCAACCACAGCCAAAAGTTTTAATAAGTTCAAATGTTTGTTAAAAAAAAAAAAAAAAACCAGCATTTTATTAAAACATGTGGCTATAGTTGGTCGTCCTGAAATTATAATTTCCGGACAACCTGATAGGAGAACTATCATATATATATATATAGTGGTTCTCTCATAAGGGATCCCTCATTTTAATTTTGGTAAGGACCTTGATGAAATCACATCGATTTCTATGGATTTTAATCTGATTTTTGTGTGTGGATAATAAGTTCAATGAAATCTACCTATCATTAAAATTTTAAAAAAATTCAAGCACTACAACTAGTCAATTGAAAATATATAAACGTGTGTCTAATACAACCTTGGGGGGGGGGGGGGGGGGGGGGGGGGGGGGGGGGGGGGGGGGTGTTGTATGGGTTGTTAATCGATTATTACCAATTTTTCGATTAATCAATATTAACATATAAAAACCACACACAACAATATAAATCAAGTGTAAAGTGCGGAAATTATAGAACACTTGATTTTTACGTGGAAACCTTGAATAAGGAAAAACCACGGGACTAGCCATGCTAGCCACTTACGGTCACAGAAATCCACTATATGAATAAAAGGTTACACCCTCAAGTGATGCTCGGACTCTGACTTTCGAGAACCTTAGGCTATGGACACTACCACTCACCACTATTGGTTCAGTCACTAGTGATATCCACTGATCCACTGATCCACTACTCTTGACGTGAGCATCTCCTACTATACCCATAGGCCTTTTACAGTGGCACTTGACCAATGCTTGCCAACCCACACTTGGTTGCAAGACTTTACTTATATGTGCAACTTCACCTAGAAGTCACAAGACTTTGACTCATTGAAGAGATTTAAAAGTCTGAGTGAATATGTAAATGATGCACAAATGTAAAAAGTGTTAGACTAAATACCAGATGCTTAATTAGATGTTAAGATGCAAATATAACAACCTAATTATCAAACAAGCCTACATGCACATACATGAGGTCTCAATTAGTTGTAGAGATTTCTAACAACCTAATTGTCAATTAAATACACATGAACATTCAATAGAGTTTGACTAGATAAATAAACATTAATCTATCAACCTAATCAATAATCAATTCCACAAGAATATTTAAGGCTTAGCTATTTAGGCAAAACAACATAATCATGCAAGCTATCATAAATAAACCCAATCATATTATCAAGACTCATAAATATATGTAAAAGTATACAAATGTAGTTGAATAGCATAAAGCATACCGTGTGGGGGGGGGGGGGGGGGGGGGGGGGGGGGGGGGGGTTGTGAATAGGTTTTTACGCCTTTTTAAATCCCTTGATCAAACTTTCGTTTGTCCCTCAAGGTAGCTTTACATATAACACATAAACCAAGAATTCATACATAGACAAGATAAGCATATGATCATTTAGGCATTGTTTATATATATCAATTAGTTATATGAGGTATAAAAACACATAAAGTCAACAACAAAGAATACTTGTATTTCCATATTTGTTCAATGTATTAGAAGTATAATCAAATATCACTATACACAAAATTACAATATACAAAAGAATTACATTTACAAATATGATCAAAATGAATTAGTTCACAAATCACGCTGTACAAAATCTTGTTTTAATATGCATCACAAGTGAATAATATGCAACAAGATAACAACATACACAAATACAAATATAAGAGATAGAGATAGAGATAGAAAGAATTAACACAAGAGATTTTTTAACGTGGTAAAACCTCCAAGGAGGAAACATCCACGGGTTGAACTACAATCATTGGGTACTATATATATTGGATGGTAAATTAGAAATTCCACAAAGTGACCAATCCTAGATCAAATTCCTATAGGAGTCTATGTTTACTCAACCCTATTGGAACGTATGAAATCCCTCAATGATGCGAAGCCACCATATATTGAACAACATACAAAACCAACATCGATGGTAGATTATAAATTCCTTAAGAGTGCATACACATCCCATGTACCCCGCTTTTTTGGAGTCTATGTCTATCCATACGTTTAGGCCTACCAATATAGAAGCCAACTCTCTATCAAAGGCACTCATGCCTCTAGGGAGTCTCCCATGCATGACTATCCGGACCTTCCCGATCCTAGCCATGACTTCTTGCTTGGTTATTCAGACCTCATGTCCTAACCAAGGCTTCCTTGCTTGACTATCTGGACACCTTGTTCTAATCAAGACTTCATGCCTTTTACAAGAACTTCCTAGTGTGATCATGTAAATGCAAATGATGCAAACGATCAATTCAACATAGAACATGTGATCAATACATTCCATGGAACAACTAGACCTAAACATGTGAGAACACAAGTAATAAAAGTCTAGGTGCAAAACTTGAATAAAAACCTAGAGCATGTGAAAAAACCTAACACATAAAACTCATAGTTTTATTCACACAAATAACACTTGAATAATTCATATACAATAAGCACAAATTCAAGATGTTATAAACATACATAAAAATGCTAGAATCACAAAATGTGTTCAATGAATATTCTAGCCAACAATTAGAGCAAGGATATATTGAATAATCAATTAAATCCTATTTGTCTCTAAATACACAAACAATTAAATTAGTCCTAGATTTTATCAATCAAAGGATCAAAACACATTTCAAGGATTATTAATCATAAAGTGATTCAATCAAGTCACAAATAATCCTAGATATCAATCTAATCACAATACAACTCTCAAACATGTGAAAAACCTATAATCTAAGAAACTAGTTCACATATGTCTCTAATTAGACTTTTGATTAAGATTGATTATGAAGCTATTTTTCTCAATAGCATTCATCATACATATACACACATATAGAAGAAGAAACCCCAAGCAAATTGAAGGTTATAAAAGAAGAAATCTCAAAGATATAAACACTACCTCAATCTCATGAGCTGGTTCGGTTTTCTGGGTAGAACCACTCCAAAAATTGATCAAACAGCTGCAAGACCACTTAGAAAAGGTAGAGGACTTGATTATGAACAATCTCCAACTTGAATCACTCAATTCAGACTTCGTATGAGAAAGTTATGGTGTTTGGAAGATGAGAAAAATTGGAGAGAAAATTTTGGTGAGATTTCAAAGCTTTTCTTCTTGAAATAAAATGGGAGGGAATGGAAATATTTAAAAGGAAGAGAGAGAGAGAGAGAGAGAGAGAGAGAAGGAACCGGCCAACCAGCATGTGCCACGTCAGCACCACGTGTGGACCGTGTGTGGCACATGGGCAGAGGGCCATGCTGGCCGTGTGGCACACGTGGCCACCAAGCTTGGCCATTGGCCTAGCTTGCTCCACCCGCGCTCCTCTCGCGTTCTTCGGCTGTATTTGGGCCTCCGAACTCTGATTTTGAATCCGTCTTTAGATTATGAATCATGACTCCCTCACACACAATGAAGACTACAAAACTTTGACTAAAGGTTGAGAATTCATTTCGAAAAACGACGACGAAGACAACTCAACGAATGAGAACGTAAAGTAGCGTAGCTACATCGTTTGGACTTGAAACCTAATGAATGAGTAACCAAAATGACCGGGACTTAATAAGGAATCATAAGAGATCATGTTCAAGTCCAAAATAAAAAATATGGAAATATATAAACATAAATCACACATGTATGCCATTTCCTAGACATAGTCCTAGAACATGCAAATTACAATGTTTATCAAATTAAATCTAATACATGTGCATATATTACCAAGTGTGTGAAAGTGATATATAAATGTTGTTCAACCATGCAGAGACACATATGAATGCCATGTGTGTGTGTGCGCCTAGCCTTGTAAGAGAAATGAGGTCTTATATACCTTTGTAGACCGATGAAACATATTTCTCTTTGAAGCCGGTATCTTGCATGAGTTGTGGCTAAGTTTTTCTTTGACGCCTTAAATCTTCAATACTTAAACCATTAAACATTACAAGAGAACATCGTTTTGATATCGAATACATGCCAAGATAAACCAAAAACCTAATAATATGCAATAAAGAGAGTCTAGGTATTTATTGCTTCAATAAATACCTAATCTAGAGTAAGAACAACAATAAATGAGATTTAATATAGTTGTAGCTTACCTAGTCATGAAACCAAGAAGACCCATGCTCAAATGATGATGATGATGTTAGATGCACATGTGTTTTGGATTTGGGGGAGTTAAAGAAAAGCTTTTGGGAGTTTCTCTCTTGAAAAATATTTTTTCTCTCAAAATACTATATATTTTAGACTCATTAGAAATTAAGGCCCTGTTTGATTTTTCCACTTAACACTGAATGGTACTTAATGTGTTCCCATTCAGTTATATTGTTTGTTTTTTTTTAAGTGTTAAAATCACTTAATGAACCCCTAAAACCACTTGTTTTGAAAAGTGAAATTTTTTCACTTTTCACTTAACACGAATCCAGTAGAATTTAATGCAAGGTTTTACTTCCAAAACTATCCTCACTAATTTAATATATTTCCAAAACTAACCTTGTTATATAATTTTTATTTTATTTTTTCTTACATGAAATCTATAAATTATATAATTATCCAAGTTTATTCCAAATCAATTAAAGAATAAATTATAAACATGAAGTAGATTGCTAATAAGAACATATTGATGAATTTCATTTTGACTGTAATATACACATGAAGTAGCCCATCGGTTTTATAATGTCACTAGCTAATAGCTTAGTATTTATTAGATTCTATACAATAATATAAATTTGAAATATTATTAATAACTAAATAAATTTATTTTAGAATTAATTTATATGTTAGAGTTGTCCGTAATATATTAAAATGTAAATATATAACAAATAATAGTTAGAAGGGCATAGATGTGAAATTATTTATTTTCAGATATTTATAAATTAAAAAACAAACAACTTATATTCAGTTTTCAGTGAAAAAAAAACAAACATGTTTTTCAGTTTTCAATTTTTAGTCACTATTTAGTCACTATTCAATCTTTAGTAATATTCAGCATATTTCAGTTTTCAGATAAAAAATCAAACGGGACCTAAGTAAAGAGAAAAGAATAAATATATATTAGGTAAGGAAAAAACTGTCAAATGAGAGTTATCCATTGAGGTGAGCTCACGTGAGAGGCACTCACGGGGTCCAATAATTGATCATATCAAATCCACGTGTGCAACAAGGAATCACAACACAATAAAGTTCACATACAACCAAAACACTCAATAAAACAACCTTATGAATTCAAAAAATCAATTCAACTCAGCGACAGCCAGCATTGGCTTCGCGTGCCTTCGCGTGAACCGAGAGAGTGGTTTGTCGTGAGTGTCGTGCGCCTTCACGGCAGTCCCTCTTTTGGTGTGGCTTTCATGCCATGCCAAGTCGACTTCCGTTTCGTGTGTTCTTCGGTTCAATTGATCTCGAAATTTGGAATATAGATCCGGACTTAATTACAAATATGGAAAATTATATAACTTTCTACTCAAAGCTTGGAATTCGATTTCGGTATCCGACAAAAACACGGAATGTCCCAAATGTTTCAGAAATCATCCGAAACACATAAACAAGTCTCCGAATCGCTCGGAACTCATTTAGAGACAAATCCACACACGGTTGGACTCGTAAAAAATAAAAATCTCAAAAATATAATTCTTTAAATACAATAAGATTTTACCAACCATACCAAAACAAACACAACCACATTCGAAATATGTTATTCCTTAAATCTATTTTCTAGAACATGATTTCTAATGTGTGCTACAAATAAATTGCTCAACAATACAGGGACACAAATGTATGATATGTGTGTGTGTGCACCTAAACTCTTTAAGAGATAAAGTTAAGTGAATATACCTTTCGCTCTTGAAGGCACAGAGATGCTTGGAAGCTTGCCTTTGATAACCTAAGCTACCCATTACAAAATCATCCCCAATGTGGTTTGTCATATAAGCCAATCATAAAATAGAGGTCCTTACACTATTTATCCTGATTTTGTTAAATATGAAGGCATCGAAAAATGGGCGAAATATAGGAAAATTCAAGAAAAATAGTTGTAGTATTTAAAAAATTCTCAAATTTTATTTATAGGTAGATTTCATTGAACATATCATCTACAAAAAAAAATTCTAATGAGAACCACTATACATATATTTATATGGACAATCTATAGAACACTGGTGTATCCATACACCGTGTAGAAAAATATTGTAATCGAATGTTGGATCACACTTTTTCAAATTATGATCATTATATTTCCTACATGGTGTATGGGTACACCGGTGTTCTATAACCTGACCCATATATATATATTGGTTCACTCATGAAGGCGGGGCCGGCCCATGGGGGCAGCAAACCCAACCATTTGCTGGGGCCCCCAATTGGCCCAATTTACTTCTTCTTCTTTTATAAAATTAGGAGCCTCAGTACCTAACCTATTTAATTTTAAACATGGCCCGATTCCAAACCTTTTGCTGCTTTTATTTATTTATTTTTCTTTTCAAATCAAGGCCCTATGAACTAATTCAATTAATAAAAAATAAACTTCAAATGCCCAATATACTTATGATTCTGATTTCTGAGACTACACTATTTAAAACAAAAATAAACAACAAATTAATTTAAAACAACAACAATGACCTAAAGGCTAAGGTTCTAAACGAATAGAAAATTTTGATAGTAGTAGTATAATTAGTAAATTTGCACTTCAGAAAGCAAGAAAAATAGAAATTTAAATAATGTTTTGTTTTTATGTTATTAGATATGATAAATCTTTTTTGTTTTAATTTATGTGGATTACATTGTATTTGGTAAATGATAATTATTTATTAAATTTTTTTTATGTTAATGATAATAATTTTTATATGGGGCCCCGATTTTTGTTAATATCATTAAATAGATAGGGCCCCAAAATGTCTGGAGACGGCCCTGCATGAAGGCTCCCTTATTTTAATATAAAGTAAGGACCTTCGTGAAATCTATCAATTTGAATGAATTTTGATTTGAATTTTTGTATGGATGATAAATCCAATGAAATCTACTTGTAAACTAAATTTGAAAATTTTTCAAGCACTATAAATTCATTCAAATCTTAATTCGTTCAATGAAATATTCTTATAAGTTCAGTGAATTTTGATCTGAATTAATTCGTTGGCTATTATATAGCTAGACACAAAGACAGAAAAAGATATTTTCAATATATTTTCAATACACCATAAAAGCTTTAATACAAGGTAGCTTGGTTCTCATCTCCTAGTGGTACAGGAGGTGCTACAATTTATTTTAATATCATTATCAACTCGTTCCATAAAATAAAAAACACACCACACCATATATAAAAACTTAAAACAAGCTGAATCGCGATAAGTACTAGTACTCGTGACTCTCGATCAAGCTTATATATAGTATAATTATATCATGATCATGCGGCCTTGACAAGGTGTTCATCAATATCTCTGATAAGAGCAGCCCCAAAATCCAGGTACTGGGAAGGAGGTTCATCTGCTTCATTGTGTTTTTCATACTCGAGAGTCAGTTTCACGAATGCTCCTTCATCCTTGTTAATCACCTGAAAGATTACTTTGTATTTCTTGAATTTTTCCAGGGCATGACCTTCCACTCCATCCATAATAATGCATTTTTCTTTATCATCAAAGTGTATCCTCTCCTTGAAAACCTCAGTCTTTCCATCTATGTAAACGTTGTTAGAGATCCCACATGTGAAGCTCAAGAAGATATGATGAATTTCACATTGAAAAAACATATAACAAGAGATTGGTATATATACTAGTGGATGTCACAACCCAATAGACTAGTCTTTTGAGTTGTATGTAATTCTATCCACCAATATATACGCCACTTCTCATGATCACATAAAAATACATAATAACGAAATTTAACACACGTAACTACAAATATCATGATCAATATCGAAATTACCTATGGTATATTTCCAGAGCTTGATAGAGCCTGGAGTTTCCCAGTCACCTTCATGAATGTCAACTGCTTGGATTCTACTGGAGGCAGTAGGCATTTGGTGAACTTGGTTGCTCAAAATTTTGTAGAACTCATCACCGGATGCTTTCAGCTCTACATCAACTTCAAGTTTACCAGCTAGACCCATGTTATATTTTTTGTACTACAACAAAAGTTTCGATTTGGCAAATGAAAATTAAGGTTGAACTTGGAAAAAACTTATCTCACTACCTTGTCTTTATATAGAATAGAAATATAGTAGTTCAGTACTTCCCTCCTGGCCCCCCCAATAATTCAATTTTTGTTATTTTAAAATGTGACTACAGTCTACAGATAATCTTCATAAAATATAATTGGAACTATTCACTGAAAATATAAGCAATGTTTTATCCTTCCCATCAGCACTTGCGCACTTGCAGACGCTTTTTATGTTTTACGTTTTCAAATTAAAAATTTGGAAACTGGGGAGGAGGTCTGGGGGTGTGAGTGTAATATGTCAACACGTTTTTCTTGTTAATATTGTTATTTTTTTTGAAAAGTACGTTTTTCTTGTTAATTGCAACTTTATTGACGTTTTTCACCAAGAAGTTATATAAAACAACGGGATTAGGTTAGGTTGTTGAAATCAATAATTCATGATCAAATATATAATATGCAATCATATAAAAGAGACAACAAATCGAAGTGGTTCAACGTACGTTAACATGTCTGCTTACATCTGAGGTGAAGAATAATGAAAAATCTTTCATCGACAGAGAATTCTTGCTAATAGTAACAGCGGTTTTAGTATTTCCTTCTGATAGAATAAAAGAGCAATAAGAGCCACCTAAAACAGAAAATAAGCTTATGATGTCATCAATAAAGAACCCTAAAAGCAACAGGGCACTTATTTTAAGGGCAGTTAAAATATTTACTTCCAAAAGAACTCGACTTCTTTTACTTTCTCAATAACCTGCGAAATCATTACAAACTACTCTCTCTCTCATAATCTATAATTCTCATTTCTCATGCTTATATAATTATAATGTACAAAATTAAGAAGTATTTCTAATTGTTTTTTTTTTTTTTTTTTCATCTTAAAAAAATTATTATATTCCTTAACTGATTACATAAAAGGGAAAATTGCTAAAAATAATCTAATCAAATTATTCATTTTTGTTTTTAGCCTCATCCATTGTTATTTATGTTTGTGACCATTCATAATGATTTCCTTTCACTCTATAGCCATCAAATTACAATACTACCCTTGTATTTGATAAGAAATATTAAATGACTTTCCAAAGATACTAAGACGACGACCACTCACTGCTGGTGTAGTCATGGGCTTGGAGTCCAAAAATTTTGTACGACCCAAAAGATCTGTAACATACTTGGATTGACACAAGTGAAGCCCTAATGGAGTTTGAGTAGCTTCAATGCCCAAAAAGTAGTGTAAAAGACCAAGATCCTTCATGGAAAATAGTCGACCCATGTGGCTAATCAACCGATCAATATGTGAGGGACTATTCCCTGTAATAAGAATGTCATCAACATAGATAAGAAGATAAATAAGAATTGAACCATGAGAATAAATAAACAAGGAATAGTCAGCAAGGGATTCACGAAAGCCCAATTGTTCCAAATGATTAGAGAAGCATTGAAACCATGCTCTAGGGGCTTGTTTAAGACCGTAGAGAGAACGTCGAAGCTTGCACACAAAATGAGGAAACTGTGGATCAACAAAACCTGTAGGTTGACGCATGTACACATCTTCTTGAAGATAGCCATGTAAGAAGGCATTTTGAACATCCAATTGTCTGACAGGCCACTTATTTGTGACAGATATAGCCAAAATAAGACGTATGGTATTGTGATTAATCACCGGACTGAAAGTCTCTCCAAAATCAAGGCCAGGTTGTTGATGAAAACCATTAGCCACCAAACGAGCTTTATAACGCTCAATACTACCATCAGACTTGCGCTTAATTCGGTACACCCATTTGTTTGGAAGAACATTATAAGATGGATGAGGAGGAACCAACACCCATGTACCAGCACGCTGAAGAGCATTGAACTCTTCTCCCATTGCAGTTCGCCATTGTTCATCTTTATTGGCCTGTGCAAAACCAGAAGGCTCAACAACATCATTAGTTATGGAAACAACATTAGCATATTTCGGATTTGGTTTCACAATACCAGCCTTTGCTCGAGTAATCATAGGATGTGAGGGAGAAAGATCATCTGGAGGCACAGTGACACGAGTAATAAGTGGTGAGTGTGGAGGAGAATGTAGGGAGACCGAAGAAGAAGACGGAACAGGGGCTTGAACAGGAGTGGAAGACATGTTGGGAGGACCATTAGTAGACGGGGTTGGTGTGGTGGAAATTGGAGCTGGTGCACTAGTTGACTGAACTGGAATTGATTGAGTGACAGTAACATGGGAAGGAGAAGGAGCGGGGCTAGCTGAGGAAACATGTCGTGGTGGGTTAGAAGCAGTCCAAAGTATGTGGAGACCAGTGGAATTTGGCGTCGAAGAATCCACCTCCGTAGGCATAGCAATGATGGTCTCATGAAAAGGAAAACTCTGTTCATCAAAAATAACATGGCGTGACAAAAAAACAATACCCGTAGAAATATCTAAACAACGATAACCATGTTGATTTAAAGAGTAACCCAAGAAAACACACCTTTTAGAACGAAATTGTAACTTGTTAGAATTGTAGGGCCGAATATAGGGATAACATGCACAGCCAAATGTTTTAAGAAAATCATATTGAGGAGTTTTAGAAAACAATAAAAAATAAGGTATGCGAAAATGTAATGATTGAGAAGGCAGACGATTTATTAAATAAACAGATGTATGAAAAGCTTCAACCCAATATTTATTAGGCATGGAGGCATGTGCAAGCAAAGTAAGGCCCATGTCGACAATTTGGCGATGTTTGCGCTCAGCTACCCCATTTTGTTCGGGATGATGAGGGCAAGTAATGCGATGATTAATACCATGAAGTTGCAAAAATTCTTTAAAACGGTGGTTAACATATTCACCGCCACCATCAGATTGAAGAGATTTGATAGTGGTAGAAAACATATTTTCCACTAATGCTTTAAAGGTTTTAAAAATATGAAAAACATCAGATTTTAATTTCATTGGATAAATCCATACATAACGAGAAAAGTTGTCAATAAAAACAACATAATATTTGTATCCTGAAATAGAGTAAACAGGAGAGGTCCAAACATCAGAATGTATTAATTCCAATGGAAACTTAGACAATGAAAATGAGCCAGTAAATGGCAGCTTTCGACTTTTACCTAAGGGACACGATGAACAAAATGAACCTGACCTAGAACCTGAAACAGGTAAATTATTGGAAGAAATAACTTTATTCAAAACTAAAGAAGAAGGATGTCCAAGTCTTGAGTGCCACACTTGCGCATCACTTCGAACCCCAAGATAAGCAAAAGGACGACCAGACTGAAAAACACGACCAGGAAAAGGATAGAGACCATTATTGCTCAGCCCGCGGAAAAGTATCTTCTTCGTTGCCAAATCCTGAATAATGAAAGAATTAGGAAAAAAAGTAAAACTACAATTATTGTCATTAGCAAATTTGTGAACAGACAAAATATTATGAGAAGCTTGAGGACAATAATGAACATCGGATAAAGGGAAAGTAGAAGAATCAGTAGAAAGATATGAATGACCAATGGAGTTAATAGGCAAACCTGAACCTCCTAACACACCACCAATTGTATCTTGACCACGATACTCACGTGGATTCAACAAGTTACCATCATCTGTTGTGATATGAGCATTAGCACCAGTATCAGTTAACCAAGATTGTGAACCGAAAGGTGCAGATGTAGAGATCATAGCAGAAAGACGCTGTGTTGGAATACGTCCTTCGTACGCATGATTCATGCGATTATAGCAATCAATAGCTGAGTGTCCCATTCTGTTACAAATTTGACATTGCAAACGATTACCATTGGAAAAAGATCCAGAAGAATTTCTAGAATTAGTAGCACCCATATTGTTAGAGGCTGAAGAAGAAGAACCGCGAATGTTAGAGGGAAATGAACCACCACCATTAGAACCGCGACCGCGAAAAGAGCCACGGCCACCATTATAACGAGAATAATTACGGCTTCCCCGACCAGTTTGACCACCACGAGATGCTGTCATAGCTACAGTAGATTCGGTAGGGGCTTGCTGCTGCTGTAAGGAATTCAAACGGCGCTCTGCACTGAGTAGTAGTGTTTCAAGGCCGGAATATGTGATAGGAGTTTCACGAGCTTGAACCGAGGCAACTGTATTTTCATAAAGAGGACCAACATTGCTCATAATGATGGCCACCAAATCTTGATCAGAAATTGGACTTCCAGAGAGAGAAAGATTATCAGCAATAGCATGTACTTTATCTAAGAAATCAGATATAGAAAGATCACCCCTTCGGGTAGTAACCAATTCAGAGCGCAACTCAATAACTCTTTGTTGATTCTGAGAGGCAAAACGTTCTTCCAACGACACCCATACTTCACGGGCAGAATTATAACGTGCAACAGTGCTAAGAAGAGGCAAAGAAAGTGAGCCATTAATCCATGAGAGAACAAGCTGATCATGCTGAATCCATTCTTGATAAGCGGGATTAACTGTGGTAGTATCTTTACCAGAATCATCTTTGACAAAGGCAGGAGGACAAGAACTTTCACCATTGACATATTTTTGCAAGTTTTTGCTTCGAAGAAGAGGGACAATTTGAGCAAGCCATAAAGGATAATTGGTTCGGTCAAGACGAACATAAACAGAGTTTGTGATATTCGGTATGAGAGAAGAAGAGGAGCCAACTGGCATATTGGAAGTGGAACTCATGATAAGAACACAAAAGAGAAGAAAAAAAAAAAAAAAATAAACAGATGAGAGATAGTCGTGAGACTTTTTAATGCTCTGATACCATGAAACAATATTAAATAAAAGATAATATTTGTAAGCCTCAAGATGAATGAGGTTTGTATGTATTGATGTATATATATTGATTACAACTTGGAGGACAAGAAAATTGGAGAACAAGAAAACTATACAACTTGGATTACAAGCTCTTGGAGTGCAAGCAAAGAAATATTAAATGACTTTCCAATTATAAAGATTTCATAGTCTTATCAGTATCATCTTCTTCCTCTTACTATCACTTATCGCTCTATCTCTTAACTCTCAAATCTTAGTTCTCAATAATTATTTGTTAAATCCACTGTTTTTTGTCACAAAATTGTTGTTATTTTAAAGGGAAATCGCTAAGCAATCAAGATTTTGGAAGAATTTATTGAAATTTCGAGTTTGTGTTTCAATCTCTCCGGAAAACTTCAAGGTTTGTAAATATTCAATTTCAATATCATTAATATTGTGTTTGTTTGATGATATTATTGATTGGTCTTTGTTATTTTGTTGAAATGTTGAAGTTTTTTTTTTTTTTTTTTTTTTGGTGAAAATGGAAGAAACATTGATTTTGGTCTGAAAAATTGGTACACACAGTGTGTCATCTTAAATGTGAAATAAGTTAACGTAACACATTGCATGAATTTGTGAAATCATGTTTTTTTCACGCCAATCATGAAATAAAAGGGTTATCTCACGTACAACATGAAATACAAGGGGTATTTCACGCACAATATGAAATACATGGCATATTTCATGTATGACATGAAATACATAAGATATTTCATGCCCGACATGATATTCATGCTTAACGTGAAATACCCCCTATAAAATGTGAAATACCGATTTTCTTGCAAATTGTTTTCTATCAATTGAGTATTTTTCTATTTTAACTGGATTAAGGAAATATGAATTGCTTCAACTTGCAATCAGTTATAACGGTCGATGAGACGATGTAGATTACATGGGTGGAGAACTTATGGGGGAGTGGGTAGAAAACAAATTGTCATATAATGAGTTGGTGGAGAAGACATGCGAATTAACTGAGCTTGACAAAATATTTATGATATTGGTCTTAATTGGGACCAACAAAATTTATTATATAAAATAAATTATTAATTTATCGAGTATTAATTTTTTGTTTTTGTAGTTTTCTATTTTATATATTTGCATTTGAAAACGATAAAGTTTTTCATGTTTTTAGAAGCTAAAAATACGTCTGGTAGAAAAAATTGAAAACGATATTCTAAAAACGAAAGTTTAAAATTATAATATATATTTAGTGAAATTGTTTTAAAAACATATATTTTAATATATTGTAAGAGAAAAAATAAAATTTTGTGGGCAGCTAAAATTAGGGGTGGGCGTTTTCGGGTTCGGGTTGGGTTGGGTTGGAATTTTTCCAACTCGATCGTATTTCGGGTTGGAGAAATTCAACCCAACCCAACCCAACCCAACCCAACCCAAAAAAAAAAAAATTAATTCTGTAACTATACAAGCAAAAGATTTAAATACTGTGAAGGAAATGTTCTCTTTGTTTTTAGATTTTGAAGAAAATGAAGAATAAGTGTCACCAATAAGTAAATAACACATGGAAATGTTTAAGTTGCAAGAGAACAAATCTCTCTTGCTCCAAACACCTCTCACTACACCACCAACCTAATAAAACATGAGATATATCATATATGTAGTATATTTATCATTTATTTGCAACATCCCGATATAAAAGATCAGTAGTTGTTTCCTTCACTACAAAAAATGTAAGGGAATGTTATCTTATTTATGATGTCAAACAACTCCCCTAATTGAAGTGAAACCAAATGCAGTCATCTGGGGTGGAACCCTTCTTAATGACCAATATCCGATCTTTGTTTAAAAGTACAGCTGAATGACCTTTACATGGCTTAGGTTCTTTGCCCAAACACAGTTAGAATTACCTTGCAAATTAGAACAAGAAATCAACAATCGAAACACTAAACGGAACCCCTAAATGAAGTAAAACTACATAGCTGGGGTCACAAACTAACTCACCATATACTAGTATGTTAGGTTTATAGTTTGTGTTGGCATAAATTCCATATCAAAACGTGTTTCTCTTGTAATGTTTAGTAGTTTATATATTGAAGATTTAAGAAGACGAAGAATGTCTCAACCACAATTCTTGCAAGAAGCCGGCATTAAAGAGATATGTGCATCATTGATCATCAAAGGTATTATAAGACCTCATATCTCTTACAAGGCTAGGCACACACACACACATGGCATCCTTGTGTGTTCCTTCATGGTTAAACATCATTGATATAACACATTCACATACTTGATAATATATGCTCATGCATTTATACTATCTTGACAAACTTTGCTTATTGCATGTTCTAGGACTATGTCTAGGAAATAGCATATGTGTGTGTCTTTGTGTTCGTATGTTTCCGTATTTTTGTATTTGGACTTGAATATGTTATATTATGATTCCTTATTGAGTTCCGTTCATTTCGGTTACTCATTCATAAGGTTTCGAGTCCAAACGATGTAGCTACGCTACTTTTCGTTCTCATTCGTTGAGTTGACTTCATCGTCGTTTTCCGAGATGATTTCTCAACCATTTTTCAAAGTTGTGTAGTCTTCGTCGTGCGTAAGAGAGTCACGGTTCGTAATCCAAAAATAGATTTAAAATCGGAGTTCGGATGCCCAAGATACAGCTGAAGAACCGAGGGAGCGCGTGAGAGAAGTGGGTGGCCGTGAGGCCACTTGGCCCACGCCATGAGGGAGGCCGTGGGCCCCACGGCCAGAGGGGCTCTCTGCCCTCGTGAGGCCCACGCGCCCCCCACGACCTAGGGTGACGTGACCTCACCTGATTGGCCCATTTTGTCCCTTCTCTCTCCTCCTTTAAATTCCCTCCTCTCTCTCCATTTGATTTTCAAGAAGAAAATTGAAAAGATTCCCGTCAGTTTTCTCCTCTCAATTTTCTCATCTTCCAAACATCATATCTCCCTCATCCGGAGTCGGATTTGAGTGATTCGAATTGGAGAACGTTCGTAATTGAGTCCTCTATCATTTCCAAGTGGTTTGGTGGCTGTTTGATTGAGTTTGCTAGTGGTTCCACATAGAAATCCGAACCAGCTCTTGAATCAAAGGTATTGGACTTATCTTTGGGATTTCTTTCTTTTTAACCTTCAATTTGCTTGGGGTTTCTTCTTCTATATGTACGTTTATGTTTGGTAAAAGCTATTGAGAAAGATAGCTTCATAATCATTCTAATTGAAAGTCAATTTATAGACAAATGTGGACTAGTTTCTATGATTCTAGGTTTTTCACATGTTTGTGAGTTGTATTGTGATTAGAATGGCATCTTAGGTTGTTTGTACTTGATTGAATCAATTTTGTGATAAATGACCTTGAGATTTGATTTGATCCTTTGATTGACAAAATCTAGGATTATTGTATTTGTATGTGTTTTAGAGCAATCTAGGATTTGATTGATTTATATCTTGAATCTTTGCTCTATATTTTTGGCTAGAATATTGATTGATTAAATCTCATATATCTAGCATTTTATTGTATGTTGATTGCATCTTGAACTTGTACTTCATGAATATATTTTGATTCAAGTGTTGTATGTGTGAATGAGACTTTGAGCTTATGTGTTTGATGTTACACTTGCTTTAGGTTTTATTCTTGTATTTTGCATCTAGACTTTATTACTTGTGATATCACATGTTTAGGTCTATTTGTACCATAGAATGTATTGATCGCATGTTCTATGTTGATTTGATTGTTTGCATCATTTGCATTCACATGATCACACTAGGAAGTCCTTGTAAAAGGCATGAAGTCTTGGTTAGAGTCGGGATGACTCGGATAGCCAAGCAAGAAGACTTGCCTAGAGTCAGGATGACACGGATAGGTAAGCAAGAAGTCATGGCTAGAGTTGGGAGGACTCGGATAGTCATGCATAGGAGGCTCCCTAAAGGCAAGAGTGCCTTGGATAGGGAGTTGGCTATTATATTGGAAGGCCTAGGCGTATGGTTAGACATAGACTCCAAAAGAGCGGGGTACACGGGAGGTGTATGCACTCTTGAGGAATTTCTAATCTTCCATCAATGTTGGTTTTGTGTGTTGTCCAATATATGGTGGTTTCGCATCATTGAGAGATTTCACACTTTCCAATAGGGTTGGGTAGGCTTAGACTTCACTAGGTTGGGTGAGCTAAAGATTGGTCACTTTGTAGATTCTCTATTTTTATCATCCAATATATATAGTACCCTAATGGTTGTATTTCAATCCGTGGATGTTTCCTCCTTGGACGTTTTACCACGTTAAAAAATCTCTTGTGTTAATTCTTCCTATCTCTATCTTTTATATTTTATTTGTATATGTTATCATCTTGTTTCATATTACTCACTTGTGATGTATAGTGAAGCAAGTATTTGTAAAGTGTGATTTGTGAATTCATTCTTTTGATAATTTTTGTACCTATGATTCTTTTGTATATTGTAATTTTTGTATAGTGATATTTGATCACTCTTGTAACTCATTGAATATCTTTTGAATACAAGCTTTCTTTGTTGTTATGTTTATTTGTTATTATACCTCACACAACTAGATGATATACTTAGACCTTGTTCTCATGATTGTATTCTCATATTGTCTATGTATGTCTTTCTTGGTTTATTTTGTTGTGTGTAAGGCTACCTTGAGGGACAAACGAAAGTTTGTTCAAGGGTTTGAAAAAAGGTGTAAAAACCTATTCACCCCCCTCTAGGTATGCCTTAAGCAATTTAACTACGTTTGTATACTTTCATAGTAGGATTTGTCATAAATCTCAACTCCAAGTGCTTCATTGGTCCCAACAATCAGGAACTATCAAGAATTAACACAAACAATATTTGATTGGTAAGATGATTTGACACTAATGAGCAAAGAAGGAAACTTCAAAAGAAGATCAAACCAATATAATGATTTATCATTACCGTTTTATCTCCAAAAACAGTGGTCGTTTCACAGCCTTTGGATTTCAACCAAACCCATTTGTAAATCCCTTCTCAGTGTGGAGATAATTGACAATGAAAGCTGGAGATTCACCCTAATGAACACAATCCAAATATGAACAAAATCAACAACAAATAATAATAAAATTTAAACATAAAATTCATGTACTGTTGTCAAAAATAAAACAAAACAATAGTTTAGGTATAAAAAAAATAACAATTAAAGATTGTAAAAGCTCCGGTGGAGGACGTCCTCCGGATGTACTGAAAAATCATCTCCTTTCTTAGGAGAATCTCCTCCATGGATGGAGGAGATCCTCCACCACCGGTGGATTACTCTCACAATTTTTATTTTCTATCGAATTAAAAAAAAAAATTACTCATTTTGTTTAAATGAAAAGAATATAAACAAATTAGAGTATAGAAAAGCATAAAAAGAAACCTGTAAAGCGAGGTAATCAGGCTGTTTGTGTTCTCCTTTTATGAGATCAACTGGGACAGTCTTGAAGTCGATCCCCTTCTCAACCAAACAGAATCGAGTTGGTTGTGTTGTTGACAAAGAGATCTGTAAAGAGTGAAAGCAATGGACAAATTACAGTGTTGTGTTGATTTCCCGATAGAGAGGAGAAAGAGGGATCTGTAAATTTGAAGAAGAGAAGTGCGGCGGTAGAGAGAAATGTGAGAAAATAGTGATAGATTTTAGGGCTAGAATGTGAGAAAATGTTTCCAGGTAAGTACCATTTTTTTTTTCAATATAAATGTCGGGTCGGGTTACGGGTTGGAAACAAAAACCGACCCAATTCGACATAAATTCGGGTTATATAATTATAACCCATTTCAACTAATTTTATGAGGTAAACCCGACCCAACCCGCCATTTTCGGGTCGGGTCGGGTCGGTTCGGTTCGGCCGGGTCGGGTTCAAAGTGCCCACCCCTAGCTAAAATATTTGTATTATAAAATACAAAATTTTAATTAATTTAATGTTGATTTGTGTCTTTTTTTATTTTTTATAAGAAAACATATTTAATTGTATATTGTTATTTATATAATTAAAATAATATAAACAATTTAATTATTAAAAAAAACTAGTAAAGACAAAAATAAAACACTGAAAACATCAATTATGTGTTTTTAGTGTTTTGGCCAATTATCACATAAAAGTGATAATTTTTACCGGATGATTTTTCAGATTATGTAAGCAGATGGCTTTTAATTATGTTGTACATAATATTTGCCGAGAAGACACGTCACTAGATAGCGTGGACCAATCTTGCCACAAGCAAAAGTTATGGGATCAGTCAAATGACATATTGGCATTCCACGTTGATAGGCCACCTGGCACTAGCACAACATTAATAAAGTACCAGACAAAACTAACAATGTCGAGTAAAGTTGAGTAGAAAAACATGCCTGGTCGGCTTTACTCGGAGCAAATAAGAAAGGCCCCATATTAGGGTTTTTTCCACCGCATACAAGGTTATACAGCTATAATAAACAATCACAAATCAACTAATGTATGATGCGCCCCGGAACGGTTCTAATAAAGTATCCCCGGCGGCGCCAATAACTTGATCGGCGCTCGCGGGACACACGATAGTTTTATAAACTATCGTAAAATAAATGGGGCGTGTATGTTTATTCGCAAGCGCAAGGATCGTTACGATCGCATAGCGGCAAGTACGGTTCGTTCCACAGGGATGGTGAGGTACTTTTTATTGGTTTTAGTCTTATATATTATATATACTATATACACTAATTACAACATATTTACAACATATTTACATGCAAGAAAAGTAAATTGTGAGGATGGCAAGTGAGCAATTAAACTAAGAGGATGGCAAGAAAGCAATTAAACTAGTTAATAACTACAATTAAACTAAGATGTCACTTTAACTAATTTACACTACATCAATTACAACTAATTAAACTACAATTACACTAAGATGGTTTTAATCTAAATTACACTAACTAACTAACTAATTAAACTAATTACCATCTAATGCAATGATCTTGCAAAAGTGGTAATGAGAGATGGGATGTTGGAATATTGGTGTACACGTGCAATTATCCAATTAATTAGTTGATTTCTATTAACCTAGGATAGTCTAACACATTTAATAAAGACACATACATCAATAGTTATTCATGCATGGTCTAAATTGTATTACATGCTTATGAATTTGTTAATTCAAACAACACATATATGAATTAAAGCTCAATATAGAAAATCAACTCATATCATAGATAATATACAAAGTACACCAAATCCCAACATCAATATTAGTTACATAAAATAACTAAGGTGGTGTAGGTGGTGTGAGTTAATTTACACTAAACTATTCTAAGCTAAACTAACTACTTCTAAGCTAATCTAGACTATTTGTGAGCTATTTGGACATTTGGGAGATGTGTTTTAGGTTAGAGAAGGATGTATATATATAGGGAACTGTTTTGGGGAGGTTTTGGACAAAAATATCTTCAAGTCGGTCGTCCCGGCGAGCTTGGAATCCTTGGCCGGTGGGTTTGTGCCCACCGTCGAAGCTTGCGGTGAATAATTTGGAGTCAGCGGCGAGTTCTAACCTTCTGGACCGCGGGTACTTTCCCGCTGCCTGAAATCGCAGAGATTTGGCGAGCTTGGACGTGCTAGTTCGTGGGAGAATGGTCGCTGAACCAAGCTTGAAGGCTTGAACATCCATGGAGGTTTGAAGGATTTGTTGAAGTTGAAAACCTTTGCATGGGAGCTTGAAAGTGGGTGCAATAGGACCGGCGTGGAGTGGGCTTCCGATCTGGGTGGAGAACCACGGGAAAAGTGGTCAGAAAATAGTCAAAAAACGTCATCGAAGTTGCCGGGTCGAGACCGGTTCGGGTCAGGTCTACCGGGTCGCGGGTTGACCCGGTTTGCTGAAGAAGACGACCTGACATCAGGTGTGATGCACACAAGGCCAAAACGGTGTCGTTTCTAGCTCTGACATGGGCTAATGCTGTGCGTTGGCTGGCTAATTACAATCAGCACCCCTGAGCTTTCCCTTATTCACAGAATCTTCAATAATTGCCCGAATATTTCACTTTAGCCCCTGATTTATCCAAAATTACATAATTGCCCCTGAACTTCCCTAATCACTTGAAACACTTATTTATCCGTTAAATACTCGGTTTTACCCGAGAAACAAGCACAAAAAGATAGGAAAATGGAGCGCTAAATGTGAACATTTGGAGCACGCTCAATGTACAACCACTAGAAGAAGTTCAACAAGGAAACAAACAGATCTTCTTTCCAATACATCAAAGTCCTAAGCAGATTCAGAATCAACAGCATTTAACACGTGACAATACCAAATAAGAAAAGGATCCTAAATCCAACTCTATAATCCTCTACTTGTACGCCAGAATTCCAAACCTCAACGGTACCATGTATAAATACACATGCAAAACACATCACAAGGGTGGTGAACATCTAGTAAGAAAGAGAGAGACCAAAGTGTGTATTATTTTACAGAACAGTGGATTTGACTCAGTTGCTAAGTCAACGACCCGTGGATGTTTCTCCAATCATTGGAGTTTTACCACGTATCTTGCTCTTTTTATTACTATTGCTTTTGTTACGCTTTTATTATGCTTGTACTTGTAGGTTTCACTAACCTGAATCATTGACCGGTTGACCATTAAGAAATCACCATCAACAATTGGCGCTAGAATGAGGAGGAGAAGTACTTAACTCTGAAATCCCTTGTGAAACAATGGCTGGCGAAGGAGATGGTAGCGGTTCCAGAAACAACCAGGAATTACCAGATGACGCGTTGGGAGTTAACACCACTCTCAACGCCATGGGACTCGCAGATGCTGCCCTTACGAGCGAGAATCAATTAGCGGTAGTGGCTGGCATTCAACGGTTTCCTCCGACTAGCGAGGAGATCGCCCAACGATTTCGGGAGTCTCTACAGCAACTTGTATCCGATGCAGCTAGGCATGGGGTTATCCTTTCCAACACGGAAGGCTTAACTTCACCCTATAACCTACACACCCTGGATCGGTTGCAAGGCGGGTTGCATTCTGTGGTAGTTGGACTGACACCAGACGCACCGTTAAAGATGAGTCGAAACCTGATTGACCGGCCTGAAACCTTGTCAGAAAGGTAAGCCCGGGCCAGTGAAGAACCCAAGGAAGAAAAACACCCCCACGGGAAGCATAGTTTCGATCAAACAGAACAAGATCAAAACCGACCCAGTAGGCATACACACCGGAGGGATCGGTCGTCATCATTCAGCGAAAGTGACTGCCACCATCGTCGAAAACGCCAGAGGGGAACAATCCGTTTGCATGGCCTGGACCACAAAGCTTGGAAACAAGATACTGAAGAACAAAGGCCGGGCCTAACCATAAGTCAGAGTTTCAATCCCAATGGAGAGCGGGAGGGTGATAAGGACATACTTATACAGAGTTTGACCTGAGAAGTTCAGAATAACAGACGGTAGATAGATGCTATAGTTAAGCATTACGGACGCAATGAACTATCAGACGATGAGTCAGATAGCCCTTTCACCAAAGGCGTCCACTGGATGCCTTTCCCAAAAAGATTTAGGATGCCACACATGGAACAGTTGAAAAAGGACATGGACCCAACATATCAGGAGATACAAGAGTGCGATGGCCCAATACGTTCAGAGTGATGCCCTGTTGTGCCTTAACTTTCCTCAGACACTTGCGGACTTAGACTCTTAGTGGTTTGGGAGATTGCCCACAGCGAGCATATGGAGTTTCAACGAGTAGAGTAGGGCATTCTTGTGGCAATTCCTTGGGAACGTGCACATAAAGAAGGTAAGGACGAGTCACTCAAGAAGTATCTAGGAAGGTTCAGTCAAGAAGTTTTAGAAATCAAAAGTGCGAATAACAAAGCCATCATTGCAACATTTGTCAACAACTTGTAGAATGGCCAGCTGTCATTCGACCTAAGGAGAGCCCGCCTGACCAATTATGTGGATATGATAGACATGGCAGGGGGGTACGCATTAGCCAAGGAAGAAGAGATCGCAATAAGTGGATACTTCATTCATGGTGGACGGCTTGAGGAACATAAAGCCAAGGATAATGCACCCAGGATTCAGAATCATAAAGGAGATAAGCAGGAGAACAGGGTTCGGGACGGTCATCAAAATTATTACCCGAAGATTGATCAAACAAGGGAGAGATTCCAGGGGAAGTGTGCCAACTACACTTCATTGAAGAAAAAGCAGTAAGAAGTTCTTGCAATCCTAAAAGAAAAGAACTTGTCAAAGGAACCTCCTAGGCAATCGTATTTTTCTCGTAGGGATACTACAAAGTATTATGTATGGTTGTTTGACATTGTAACCTAAAATTATCAAACAATTTGGTTAAAATAGTACTTTATAAATTATAATATAACACTAGAAATAATAAATTGTAGTTGAAAAATAAATTCAAAAAAAAAAAAAAAAAACAAAACACTAATTCAAAATTATGACTAACAAACCCAAGACTCTAGCTTGTTAATCAGAAAAAATAAATTTTAACTATGAAAAATACCTAAATTAAAATAACCGAATATAAATAATAGATTCAGAGTAATACTATACAATCCAAATAATTGATCCAAAATTCAATCCAAATGATATGGTAATTAAGTTGTTATTGAAATATACAAGCACGGTTAAATTGTCAAAAGCTAACCTAGAGGAGGGTGACTAGGTTTTAAACCTCTTTTCAATCTCTTGAAATAAACATAAGTTTGTCTTTCTAGATAGCTTGTATCACAACACATTTAATCATGAAAGCATATATTGACTATTGAAATCATATTTGATAAAGCATGTCAATCAAATTAAAGTTTATAATTTGCAAGTGAAGATATCTTACTAAAGCATAAAATAACTCTTAACTTATATATATATATGTGGGCAGGATCCATGGCCCCATTTTTTTACACAGGATTTCACAAACTTTTGTGTCCATTAGATCATAGGTGTTTGAATGATCCAAATTTAATACTCTCTAATCTTCTTTTTCTTTCTTCCATTAATGTGTTTATTTATTTCCTATTTTCTCTATCCTCTCTCCTGAATTTTAATGTTATCTTTCTTCATTTATTTTTTATCTTTCCTTTTTTTCCTCCCCTGTTTTCACTCTACATGACTTCTTTCCTCACTATCTTAAATCTTTTTTTGTTTCCCTTTCTTATTTCTTTATATTTCTTTGATATTTCACCCTTATAAAAATGTCAAAAAAAGAAAAAAAGAAAAAAAAAAGAATGGAATTGAAAGTGCTATATGCTATTATTTTGTTAATTAGTTTTTTTTTCCCCCAGATTTTTTGAATACCGAACAAGTTTTAATTTCTATTATAAAAGAAATTTAATTGGAACATTGATTTTAGTTTTATGTAAGCTTTTTTATCAATTAAATTTATCATTTAAAAATCTGGATTTATTTTTGTTATAATTAAGTTTTAATATAATATTACTGAATATTTTTATTAGAAATTTAGATAACATTATCAATTGATAAACAAAAAAAGTGAGAAATGGAAATACTTGTACATAAATAAAAATTAAAAATTAAAAAAAGATCAGAGTGAAAAGAGAAAAAAAATAAATTGAAATAATAAACATGTTATTGCCTATTGTTTGCTAAAAATAATAGTTGTCTGTTGAGACTTGAGATGTAAAAGAACAAAAAAAAGATAAGAGAGGATAGAGGAGATTTAAATGAGGAGAGAGAATGAAATGAAACATTAAAATTTAGGTGAGAGAAAAATACAAATATTAATAAATAAATAAAACAGGAAAGTGAATTAATGACCATTAAATCTGAACTATTCAAACACTTACGATCTAATGGACACAAAAGTGTGTCAAATCTTGTGTTAAAAAATAGGGCCATGGATCCTACCCCATATATATATGCACATACATACATATATATATATATATATATATATATATATATATATATATTAATCTCCAATATTTACAAATACAAGTGTATGAGTAACTATATGCAATTATATCAACTATTAACAAATACAAGAAATGTGTACAGATTGATCTAGAAGTATATTTTCTTCTCTTTCCTTACAAAAATCTTGTTTACAGGAAAATATAGATTTGAAGATCTAAAACAAGATACAACAATCACAAAAACACAAATATAAGAGAGTAAGAGATAGAGACATTTGACACGTCATTTTTACGTGGTAAACCTCCGAAGATGAAACATCCACGGGTTGAACCATTCAACCATCTCCGAGAAATACCATCTTTCACTGATTGGATAAAAGCACACCCTCAAAGCGACCAATCTGCTTGATTGTACTTCCTATTGGATATCCCTTCTATCCTACCGATGAGCCTTTTACTAGTGAAAAACTTGTTGGCGCTCAATTTAGAAACCGCGTGCCTCAAATTGAGTTCTACGTGCTCAACCTACGAATCTGCATGATCCTAGTCGAGATTCCCTTGCTCAAGCTAGAACCACATGTTCCAACAACAGACTTTATGCCTATGCAAGGCTTCCTAATGTGATCAAAGTATGTTTATGCAAACACATGCAACATAGAATACATGATCAAGATATCCTATGGAAACTAGAAATAAACTTTATGCACACAATGTGCGTTTTTCTAGTTTATAATCCAAACAATTGACATCACACAAAATGATGCAAATCACATATGAAATGTACGGATTATGTGCACTTCATGAAGAACTATAAATAGACATGAAAGTTCACAAATATTATTTTCTAGTTCCTTATACATGAACAAAAAACCTAGAAAATGCAATCCAACCAAATCATACTTAAATCCTAGATTTTGTTCATGCATACTAAATCTTGAAACATAACATATTCAATAAGCACATGTTCAAGGCTTTAAAACTAAAATAAAAAAATTGCTAGAATACAAAATAGGTTCAATCAAGTTTCTCTAGCAAATATTTAGAGCACATATTCACAAAAATAATCAATTAAATCTCAAAGGCTCTAAATATAAAATTAAATGTGCTAAACCTAAATATATTCAAACAAAAGATTCTAGCACATGTAAAGGCTATCGATCAACATAATAAATTCAATTAACACTCAAATAGCCATAGAATATAAGCTTGTCACAATACAACACCCAAACATGTGAAGTTTTAGAATTAACAAAACCTAAATCACATTTAAGTCTCTAATTAGACAAATCTAGCTTATCATTTGAAAATACACGGAGTGTGTCTAATACAACATAGAAAGGGGGGGGGGGGGGGGGGGGGGGGGGTGTTGTGTGAATGGGTTGTTAATCGATTAATTACCAACTTTTTCGATTAGTCAATATTAACATAAACAAGCCACCACAACCCACATACAGTCAACGTAATAGAAATGCGAAAAACAATAAAAACACATTGAGTTGATTTACATGAGAAACCCTCCAATTGGCAAAACTCACGGGCTAGCCACCTAGCCACTTCAGTCCTCAAATCCACTATTTGAATACTTGTTTACAACCTAAGTTGACACCCTAATCACACTATTCTCGAAGTAACACAAGCTATTCTACTCGTGGGTATTTAATAGTGATTCTAGACCAATTGCTTGTCAATCAACCCTTGATTGCAAGACTTACTTGCTTGTTCACCTTCACCTAAAAGTCACAAGACTTTGACTCTTTGAAGAGAGATAATGGTCTAAGTGAATATATGAATATTCTAAATGCAATAAAGTGCAAGACTAAACGCTATATGCTTAATTAGATGTTAAGATGCAAATCTAACAACCTAATTATCAAACAAGCTTACATGCACATACATGAGGTCTTAATTAGATTAAGAATGATTCTAGTAGCCTAACTGTCAAAAACATGCACATAAACATTCATGAACTTAACTAGGTGAACAAAGCCAACCTAATCATCAACTAAGCATACATGAATATTTATGGATTAGCTATTTAAGCATAAATGACTTAATGATGCAAGCTATCAGAAACAACACCCAATCATACAATAGAACTCATGAATATATGCAACAAAGAGAGTCCTAGCATTTAATCATACAATAAATGCAATAAAAAGACAATCTTGGAAAGTTTGAACAATTAATAAAGATGGAGTGTTTGTTCAACTTACCAAGTTAGTTAATGATGAAGACCCATGCTTTAAAGATGCTCAATGATGCATGAAGAGGATGGGTTTTTTGGGTTAGATAGATAAAAAACTATCTTGAAGCTTCTCTCACAAGAAAACTTGTTTCTCACTCTTAGATATGATATTGTGAAGTTCTAATTCGGCCAAGAGAAAGAGAAGAACTATTTATATGAAGCCATAGGATAAAACTCCCCGTTTTGAAAAAAATGGGCTCAGTTACTGGTGACACACTGTTGTGTGACACACAGCGGTCACATAGTGATGACACTGGTTAAATAATCAGGTGAGGCACTGGTCAAGGCCACACAGGTAAAACATGAAGAGAGTTGAAACATAAATGTACACCTTCAACGAACACACAAAATACAAGAGATATGGAAATGCATGAATTGTGTGTGTGTGCAACTAGATCTCTTCAAAGAGTCAAGAACAAGTGATATACCTTGAAGAGCTACTGAGCTTGAGGTTTTGGGGAAGCCATTATTGAAGCTTGATCACGAACACTGAAGAGCCTAATCTACCCTTACAAATTAAACCCCCAATGTGGTTTGTCATTAAAATAAGCCAATCAAAATATGAGGAACTCACATAATTGAAGCTCTATCTTCAAACAACATTTGTTCAAGTCCCAACAAAAAAGATAGGAAGAAGACCTAAGGTATTTGGACATTTCAAAGCTTAGAAAATCAAAGATAAGCAAATACCTTGATGACTTGAGTGCAGCCATGAAATTGATGTTGAACACTGAAAATACTTGAACAATTGACTTCAAAATTACTTGGGGAAGATAGTAGACGTCAATACAAATCTCTCACTTTTTGAATCACTCAATATGGAGTTTTGAAGTTGAGAGAAAATCACACAAAAATTTTGCACAAGCCTTCTTCAAAAGATGAAATGAGAGAGGGATCTAAAAAGAAATTGGGAGGGAAAATGATGTGGCATTGGGGGGGACCACGAGAGAGAGGTTTGGCCATGCCACCTTAGCCTTCTATGGAGGCATGTGGCCTCCACGGGGGCCGAGGGGCCTCTTTCCCATGAGGCCACATGCCTTCGCAAGAGAGGGGGACTTTTGGCAAAGGGCCATCTCCTCTTCCCTCGAGTACCTCTTATGGTCTTCGATAGTTCTCCAGTCTCCAAACTCCGAATTCAAATCTGTTTTCGGATTAGGAACCGGGACTCTCTCACAGACATGGATGTCTATGATACTTCAACTAAAAACTTAGAATTCGACTCGATACACAAGGACAAAAACCATGTATGATAGACACATGGAAAGATTCGTAAAATCCAACTCGGAACTCAAAAACTTATGAATGAGTATCCGAAATGTTCATAACTCAATAAGGAACAATATGAGAACATATTCAAGTCCGATACTAATAAAACATAAACAAATAAACACAAGAACACACAAATATGCCATTTCCTAGAAATCATCCTATAACATGCTGTTAACCAAAAATTCACTTTGGGTGAGGAATTTCAATTAACACCCTCAAACTGCTACCTGGTAGGCTGCAGCAGGGTAGGTACCTCTAGGTACCGTGGTTTTGTGCGAGTAAAATATCTGGAGTAAGGTGCAATAGGTGGATAATAGAGCTTGAACTAGTGGGGTCGGAGTCTAACTTACATACATGCATAATAAAAGAGATAGAAGGGATAATGACAATTCTTTTGGTAGAAGGTGGACTGGCCTAGGGGGAAAAAGTATCACATATGATCATATGTTAAAAAACCCTAGGTAGTATTCGGTGGAGAGAGATCTTTTATATATTTATCAATAAGGCGTGCTCCGGGGAGCTTACACAAGTGGGAGAATAATACAATATAAGTGCTCTAGAGAGCTTACAATAATAGGCTGGCATAGGCCCTTTTTCTAAAATCAGTAGAAAAGAAGAAGAAGTCGAAGATCCTGTTCAATAGAGAGCTTTGTCATATTTATAGGTTCTAATTCTTGTTGCCTACTCCATCAATTTAGTCAATCAATCCACAATTATAGGAACACTGATTTGGCATTGATTGAGTTGAATATTCTCTCATTAATGGCGTTGTGAATGGCCATTAAAGAGTTGATTATCTTCATTAATATGGTTGATCATCTCCATTAATATGGTTGACTATCTCCATTAATGACGTTATGAATGGCCGGAGAGGTCAACCTTCCTTGTATTTGAATGCTGGCACATACTGTCCTTCTTGTAGCATGGTTTTGGTCTTCCTTGATAATCTGACAGATGGTGTACTAAGACCTCTCTTGACGCCTTCTATGCTAGGTGGTTGGGAGGTGCTTGGAGGACCGGTTCGAGTGCTGGGTACGGGGTACTAGGCACGGGATATCGGGTACCAGGTGCGGGGAACGCGGGGTACCGGGTACCGGGTACTAGGTGCGGGGTACGGGGTACTAGGCGCGGGGTACAGGGTACCAGGTGCGGGGTACCGGATACCAAGTGCGGTAGCGGATCCTCAGGACCCTGGGTTCATTCTTTCAACAATCAAATGACCTTAGCATGGATGAAAAATTCTTCTTTGGACCCCTGCCAAAAAGGCAGTTAACACATGCAATTTCATAAAAGTTGTCAATATAAATTTAATGCATAGCATGTAACAATATATGTGTGTATGTGTTATAACAATTGAGCATAACGATGCAGGGACACGTATGAATGCAATGTGTGTGTGTGCCTAAATGCCATGCATGAGGAATATGATCTAAATATACCTTTGATGTGTAACAAACCTTATTCCTAAAAAATGATGAGAGAAGTTTTTAGAGAGAGAAACTCTCGTTCTTTTGGAAAGGATAGAGACAGGGTGTCGGATGTTATCAAAGGTGCAGGTGGTAAGGACTTTAGAGAGAGATTGGTATCGGTCTTTATTGGCAATCTCAATCCGGTGGTTGATTCTATGGCATTATGGGGTATCTTTAGGGTCTTTGGAAAGGTAAGGGATGTGTATCTTTCAACAAAAAAAGATCCTAACAGAGGTAGCATTGCCTTTATTAGATTTGAGACTAGGGAGGAGGCAGAGAGAGTCGCACAGAAGGTAAACGGTATGCATATCTATAGTTGGCCGATCGAGGCTAAAGTCGTTTCCTACAACTAGAATAGTCGATGCAAGTTTAGCAGACCTCAGTTAGGCAAAGAAGAGGAACATAAGAGCTTTAATAGAGGCAGATATGAGGACTACAGTAGGGCTGAGAAAGAAGGTATGTCCTATGCTGAAGTAGTGAATGAGTTTATTCCTTGCAAGAAAGAGGCTGAGAAGGGTCTGAAAGAACCAGAGAAGAGCATATCTTTGACTTGGTCAGGGACTTATGAGGTGGAGGAATGGCTTTCTAGAAGTGCAGTGGGAACTCTAAAGAACTTTGGTAGTCTCGAGTTAGTGAACCGGAAATTGGATGATAGGGGGTTTGAGTTTTCCTCAACTTTCAGAGGAGGGAAAGACATTGTCTGGACATTCCAATCACAATTTGAGAAGGATAGTTTTGTCAACAACCACTTCTTGTGGAAAGACTGTTTCTCCTCTATGATGGAATGGAGTGAGAAAGCTCAATCGACAGAGTTGAATGAGATAAGATGGGTGGAAGTCCATGGCGTTCCCTTGAATTGCTGGTGTAAAGAATTCTTTCACAAATTAGGAGGTCAAGTGGGTGAAGTGCTATGGATCGACAGAGCCACAGAGTGTAAATTGAGATTGGATTTAGGAAAACTGTTGGTGTTAGCTCCGGTGGGTCAGGTTTTGGCGAGAGATATTGGGGTGAAGGCCGAGAATCGATCTTTCTCGGTGAAGAGCATTGAATGTTCGGCATCGGCAGTAGGGGGCAGGTAACGAAGCAGCTAGCCTTGAGACCGACGTTTCCAAATTTGAATTTAGGAACTGATGAGGTAGGGTTTGACAAGGTGAGGTCAGTGTCCAAGGTGGTTTCCAGTGAAGAGGAGAGTAGACATGATTCAAATAGAATAGGTAACAGAGTGGCTGTCAATGTCAGTAGCAGAGGTAAGAAGGAGAGTTGTAAAGTTGTTAGAGATAGGAGTATGAGTAGTTCCACTTTCGTAAGGAAAGAAGTAGGTGGAGATAAAGGGTTGTTGGAAAAGGGCAAAGGGTAGTGGTGTCAGAAGGTGAAGGATACAAACAGGCAATAGAAAGGGAATGGAGCGGTGAGAATAGGGTTGCAGAGGAGGCCGAATTATAGGGGTGAATCCGACGGATCTGATTTTAGCACTTCTGGCTTTGAATCAGAGGATGGGCCTGTTTTAAATGGGCTTTTACTCAGAGGAGAGTGCTCTAGAATAAGGCCTTCTGCGCGGAAGATAACTAAGGGGCTGAGTCCAAAAGAGTTTGGATCCCCTGATATCTGTGTTTCTAATTCGAAAGAGAGGAATATGGCCCAAAGTACTTATGTAGGAGTTGGAGGGAGTGTGGGTGATTCAGGCCCAATTGTCAAAAAGGTGGTTGGTGGTTTAAAAAAGGGATGTCTGGAGAGTGAATCCCAAAGCCTTATGGAGGGTAGAGAATTACTATCTCCTCAGATAGTTCTTGAGACTCAAATGATTAATGACAGGGGGATTGATTTAGTGGTGGATCTGAGAGACCAAGAGAGAGACGTGATGCTGCAGGAAGCTGGTTTGGGAAGTTTGATGGCGGATGTGTGTTCAGAAATGGACAATGGGGAGCCTTTTGTTTCCAAAGGTAGCCGTGGTCGGTCTGGTAAAGAAGGAAGTGAAAATAGCAGACCTAAATTGGTGAAGAGGCATAAAGGCAAAGGTAAGGCTCCTTCTATTAAAACCCATCCTATGAAAACAAGAAGGAAAATTATATGGAACCTTGGAGAGGAGATTTCAAAAGTGGTGGAAAAAAGGGTTGCTAGAGGATTGGAAAGAGAGGCAAGATTGAGGGGTCTAAAAGGAGGTTTTTTAGAAAGGGATGGTGCAGAAGAAGAGTCAGGGATTCCTTCTTGGAGTACAGAGGTGGAGGTTGCAAATATTCTAGAAATAGGGGCAGCTATAGGTTTCGATTACGATGGACAAGAGGAGGAGATAGTGAAGTACCTGACTGTGAGAGAGGAGGAGGAGGAGGCAATAGAAGACCAGTAGGTCGTGTGGGAGTGTGTGGGTTTTGGGATTGAGTATTTTCCATGTTAACGCTATCCTGGAACATAAGAGGGCTGGGGAGGAAGGAAAAAGTTAGGAAAGTTAGGAAAGTGGTGGTGGTTCAAAAGCCTGTAGTTTTTTTTGTTCAAGAAACTAAACTTGGGTCATGGGATAATAGGATGATTAGAGGTCTTGGAGGATCGGTTTTGACCAGGGGCATTGGAGTAGATGCAGTAGGGACAGTGGGAGGGTTGTTATCTTTGTGGAATGAGGGCTTGGTGAATATTAAGGATTGTATATCAAATAGATGGTGTATAATTCTAGTTGGGTCCTTGGTTAATATTAATCAGGATATTGTTCTGTGCAATGTCTATGCTCCAAATACTGAAAGAGAGAGGAAAGAATTATGGGGGTTTATTCTTAATGTCCAATAGTTGTTTCCTTTTCCGTGGTGTCTTGGTGGAGACTTCAACACGGTTCTTAACGAGGCTGAAAGGAAAGGAGGTGTCTTCGACAAATGGCCGGCAAGAGCTTTCAATTCTTTCATTCTTCAGGCGAAGGTGGTGGACATTCCTTTGCGTGGGGGAGCTTTCACTTGGTCAAACAACAGAGCTAATGGCTGCTGGGCAAGGTTAGACAGATTTTTGGTGTCACCTATTTTGCTTTCATGGTTTCCAAATCTTGAGCAGTGTAGAGTTCATAGGTCCATCTCAGATTACTTGGCCATCTCTTTAGGAGTATCAAATCAGAGTTGGGGGCCGAGTCCCTTTCGGTTTGCGAATAAATGGCTGAAGGATAAAGATCTTATGAATTTGGTTTAAAAAGGAGTGGGTCGACCGGAATATAGGAGGGACTAGTGGTAGTGTTCTTCGGGTGAAATTAAATAGAGCTAAGAACAACATTAAGAGGTGGGCGGCGGCTAGGGTGAAAGACAGTGATACAACCAAGGAGCTAGAGGAAAGGCTGGTCAAAATTGATGAGAAAGCTGTCAGCAGTGGGTGGTCTAATGAGTTAAGAAAAGAAAGATTGGATGTGATGACGGATCTTTGGAAGACGCTAAGGAGAGAGGAATAATATTGGCTCCAAACTTCACAGGTAAACTTCACAGGAATAATATTTCCTTCGAAGGAGTGTTTAAATTCAAACAGGAGGAGGTGAGGAACGGGGCAGCTGATTTTTTTCAGAAGCACTACAAGAATGTCTCTTGGAGCAGACCTAGAGTTAATGGGCTCCCGCTTAAAAAATTATCGTTTGGAGATAGCAAGTCCTTAGAGGAGAAATTTAGTTTAGAGGAGGTGTGGGAGGCATTAAAGAGTTGTGACGGGAATAAAGCTCCGGGACCGGATGGGTTCAATCTTAATTTTATTAAGGAAAATTGGTCAGTTATCAGTGGGGATTTTATGAATTTTAAAGCTGGACTTTGAAAAGGCGTACGATAGTGTAGATCATAAGTTTTCAGATAATATGTTGTGTGATATGGGTTTTGGCCGGAAATGGAGGGAATGGATTAGAAACTGCATATCTTCACCTAGGCTTTATGTGTTGGTAAATGGTAGCCCAACCTTCAAGTTTGGCATGGAAAGGGGTCTTCGTCAAGGAGATCCCCTTTCCCCTTTCCTTTTTAATGTAGTGGTTGAGGGTTTGAGTGCTATCTTCAAGAAAGCGGAGTGTTTGGGGATGATGAAAGGTATCTCTTTCGGGGAGGAGGATATTTGTGTTACACACTTACAATTTGCGGATGATACCATGTTATTCCTTTAGCCCAAAGAGGAGTACTTGGTCAATGCTAGAAGAATCTTGAGTTGTTTCGAAGTGGCCTCCGGGTTAAAGATTAATTTTAGTAAATCTTGTGTCATGAAAATTGGCTTGGGCGGCAGTAGGGAGGTGAACTGGGCAGCTTTGTTTAGGTGTGCTAGTGGTACTCTCCTAATCACGTATCTTGGGCTCCCTCTCGGAGGTCGGCCTTGCTCGAAATTGTTTTGGAATGATCTTGTGCGTAGAATGGAAAATCGGATGGCTTCGTGGAAGAAATTGTTTCTTAACAAAGGTGGAAGATTGGTGCTTATTAAAGCTGTAATGGCAAGTATCCCGATATACTTTATGTCCGTTTTCAAAATGCCTGTTGGAGTAGCCAGTAGAATTGAAAAGTTGTAGTGGAGTTTCTTTTGGGCGATGGCCAAAAGAAGAGGAAAATGCATATGATAAATTGGGACTCTTTGCGTAAAAGCAAGGAAAGAGGGGGTCTCAGTATTGGGTTGATATTGGATAAAAATGAAGGTCTTTTGGCTAAATGGTTGTGGAGATTCGGGAAGGAAGTTTCGCCTCTATGGAAACGTGTTATTTGTGTGAAATATAGAGTTCCTTTGAAGTCGTTGTGTTGGGATTGGAATGGTGGAGCCTCAAGCTTTTATTTTGTAAAGGCTATTGGCAGTGTTCTTGAGTAGGGGATGATTTGTGCAAAGGTCCTGGCTGATGGTTTTCCGGTTGTTGTTGGCAAGGGTGATAGAGTTAGATTATGGGAAGACATGAGAATTGAAGGGATTAAGATGAAGGAGGCTTTCCCTAGGATTTTCTCACTTGCCTGCAATAAAAGTGGCTGTTTGGAGGAGTTTGGGAGATGGGTGGATAGAAAATGGAGGTGGAATATCGAGCTTAGGAGACCATGCTTTAATTGGGAGGTTGAGTAATGAGAGGCTTGTCTCAAGTGCGTAGAAGAGTATAATATAAGGGAGTTTATACCTGACTCCATTGGCTGGTCCTTGTGTAAGGATGGTAACTTCTCAGTAAAATCCGTATGGAAAAATATTGAGGCTAGAACTTTAGAGGGGCTGTCGGCTTTTAACTCTATTTGGAAAAAATTCTGTCCTCCGAAGACAGAAGTCTTCGTGTGACAATTGCTTCATGGAAGAGTAATGGTGAGGGAGGTTTTGAAGCGTTTTGGTTTGGTAGATGATAGTAATGTGGCTTGTCCTATGTGTGGTGTTTTTGATAAGTCCATAGACCACCTTTTCCTTCATTGTAACTGGGCTTGGAGCCTCTGGACTAGTTGTATGGAGTGGTGGAAGGTGAGTAGCTATGGGCAAAGGTTCTTATTAGAATGGTGGAATGGTTGGCTTGGGCATTGTCCCTGGAAAAATTCGGAAAGAGCGTGGGTTTCTCTATTTTTTGCTATGGTTTGGACGATTTGGGAATCGAGAAATGAGAAGTAGTTTAAGGAAGTCATGGTTTCAAAGGTGCAAGCAATGGACATGGTGAGGTTTCGTATTGTGTGGTGGTTCAAGAATCTAGGTAAGGGGTCGGAGGATTCGGTCACTATTTTGCTTTTGAACATTGCCGAAAGGTGTGTTGACAGGAAAAGAGTTAAGCTTCCTAGCAGCAAGAAGTGGATTCCCCCGGATTCAGAGTTGCTGAAATTTAACATTGACGGGGCTGTGAGGCCGGCTTCTAGTCATGTAGGTATTGGGGGGGGGGGGGTGTTTGCGTAATAATAGGGGTGAGGTGTTGTGCTCTTTTTCTGAATATATTGGTGTCCAGGATATCATGACAGTGGAGGTCTTAGCAATTTCAAGAGCCTGTCAACTGTGCAGGTCTAGACAAGAGTTGAAGGGCAAAAAAATCGTTTTCGTTAGCGACTCTAAGGTGGGGGTTTCGTGGATCAACTATAATGGTGTGGGTAATTGGAAGCTGCTTCATACTATCATGGATATTCGCAACCTCCTTGGGCAATGGGTCAGGCTCAGGTTGAGTTTGGTTCTAGGGACTACAATGAAGCTGCTGATATCCTGGCTAAAATGGGGGCAGATGGTGAGGGGGATTTTGTTGAATGGCCGTTGTTTTGATTTGGGAGTTTTGTGTCTAGCTGTTTGAGGTGTGGTTTACTGGTGTGGGGTGGAGGTTTTGGGGCCTCGCTGTGTTTTTTCTGTCTTTTCTTGTGTTTTCTTTGCGTTTTGTTGTTTTGTTGGGGGGTTGCTGTGCTGTTTTTGTTGGGTTTGTTCTCCTTGTCAAACTTCGGCGACAGTGGCTGTGTGCTGCCCCTGTCGCAGGCGTTTGAGGGAGCTGGCTTTGTGGGAGTTTTTCCCTGTTCTCTGTTTTGCTGTGTTTTGGCTTCTGGCCTGTGAATATATTTCTGCCTTTCAAAAAAAAAAAAAAAAAAAAAAACAAAGCTTATTCCTCTTGAAGACTTCACTTTGCATGATGTGTTGTCCTTCCTCTTTGAAGCTTGAGTCAACATGAACATAAACAACTAATCAATACAAAAGAAATGTCGTTTTGATATGGAACTATGCTAACATGACTCAAAAACCTAACATTTAGGTTAGAGGTAATTATTAATTCGAGAGAGAATTAATTTGGGATGTGTGAGGGAGAGAGAGAGAGAGAGAGAGAGGGAGAGAGAGAGAGAGAGAGAGAGAGAGAATTATATGTTGGGATTTATGCCCTAAAGCTTGTAATTTGTAAATGATATAAATCCATTAATAAAAGAAGTTGTTATTTCATTCAATAAATATGACTCATATGCTTATATCATATGTGCTAAACATCTAAGATTGTTAGATGTAATCTTAAACTGAGTAAATGAGTATCATATGCAGAGGAATTCAGTTTGAGACATGCAATCTAAAGAGTCCGTAGAGAGCAAATAAAGTTGGGTACTTTATTTGTAGTTAATCTACAGTTGTGGTCCATTCCGTAATGTACGGCTATCTTATCCTAGACTATTCATATGGTGATATGAGAATGGAGGTACCTTATATGATATGATCATATAGGATTAGGCTACGATCTATATGAATCTATCACAAAGATCCGTTAGCTTAAAAGATTCATATATATCGATAAATGATGGCTATATATGGGTGATCTAAATCCTGAGTTTGTTACTAACTCTTTCATGTTATATTGTGTTTCTTGACATATCATGAGTGAGATCGGAGTAGCATTCTTGATCAATAACTTTGTATCTTGGAATCACGATTTGGCTTGTGGCTGAGAATGTATGCACACAATAGAGGAATCCACTCCTTCTTGCGAGAAGTAGATGAGTAGTTCCCTTAAGGGTTGATTCGGGACTTGAACGATTAAGAGTGCTCTCCTTCTTCTGTAAAGGAAGGAAGGATATAATTGTTCATTAGAGAATCAATGGTACTTAAAGGAAAAGATATAATTAGAAAGGTATAACGGACTTTATGACCTAGCTCTAATTATGAACTACTTGGGGAGGATCATACCATATGTAATAGCTATATCGATGGACACTAAGAGGCCATCCTGTAAGCGTTTCTCGTTGACTGTTTTTTGAGAAGAAAAATAAAAATAAAAATGGAAATAGTGTTTTTGATTTTAGTTTCAAAATTTGAAAACACGTCTGTTAGTATATACTGAAATCTGTATTTTGTAAATGAAAACGGGAAAAACGCATCTAGTAGGCTAACTGAAAACTATGAAAATTGAAATAACAATTTTTACATTTTGTTTAATATTATAACAATTATAAACAAATTGATTAAATAATTAACCAATAAAATTTGGTCTAATTTTATATTCTGATCTCAAATTAGGGTTTCAAACTCTTTAAAATCTCTCCAAAATTAGGGATTCAGATCGGAGATTGGACAATGAAGCATTATGTAGGTAGAAGAAGAAGTGGCAAGCCTTTTACTGCATAATCCTTACCGATCGGTAGCGACCAATATGAAGAAGAAGAAACGGTCATGTGCCTTCGCCGCGAAGCAGCTGATCACTGCCAAGGATCGGTCGTGTGACTAGCGAAGGGATGAGGAGGAGGACGACGAGCAGATCGGCGGCGACGGCGGGAAGAGAACACCAGAGGCGACAAAGAAGAAGAAGGAAGAAAGAAGATGAAGAAGAAGAAGAAAAAAATCAGAGGGAAGAAAAGACCAGAGGTGGCAAAGAAAAAGAAGAAGGAAGAAAGAAGAAGGGAAGAGAAGACTGTGAATAATGTGATTCAAGAGAAAAAAGAAAAAAAATAATTTTTTTGTTAATTTTTTTGAAAAAAAAAAACATCCTTTTTTTTTTTGTTTTTCAAAATTTCCACTTTTAACACTGATTTTGTTTTTCATTTTGTTTTTGTATTTTGAAAATAAAATGAAAAACGGTTACCGAACGTGAATTCAAAATCATTTTTTGAAAATAAAAACGAAAACAAGCTGAAAAACGCCTGCAGGACAAGCCCTAACATTTTGGTTTGTGTAAAACATCTACAGTTATGAGAATGCAACATCGAGTTTTTAGTGGAGTAACTCTGAGGTTAATAATTAATTAATTATTTCTAAGTATTATTGGAGCTCAAAACTGTGGGTTTATTAGGTCGCCTTGCTAGCCCTTACGGTTATTGGTAACAAGGGTCACGGTTAATTAATTGGATAGTCCAAATTAATTATGTTACGAAAGTGACATGAATTAATTCAGGAAACTAATTAAATAATATGATTATTTGATTAGTATATTAATAATTGAGAATTATTAATTATTTATTTATTAATAGGAGGTTACAGGTTCGAACCATGACTAAAACAAAAGGATAAAAAATAATAAAGATTATTTTAAATCCTAGAGGTCAAAGGTTCAAATCCTAGTAGTGACTAGTGATTGAATTAAAAAGGATTTATAATCTTATTTTGACTTAGTCAACTAAACCTTAGAATCATGGTATATAAGATATATTTATCAGGAAAGAAAACACAACCTAAACCTAAAAGAAAAAAAAGTTTTTTTTTTTTTTTTTTTTTTGCTCTCCCTTGCAGGTGGCCGGTCGAACAAGCAAGAAGGTAAGGAGTTGTCTTCCCCATTTTCTGTGAACCTCCGTCTAGTCCTGACTGCATCCGTGACGTGCCCACATGCTGTTGGGGATAATCCTCTAGTACCGATGAACGCGGAAACGCCGTGCCTAATATACGCCCATAAGTCATAACAAATAATAACGTCAATAAGCAGAAAAATAGATGAGAGAAAATAAATCAATCACAACACAATATATACGTGGAAAACCCAAAACGGGTAAAAAACCACGGGCCGTCAGGACGACAGAGAAAGTTCCACTATATGATAAATTGTTACAACCATATACTTCAGGATTCTCTCTCACACTTAACCCCAAACCACTCTCATAAGATCCTCACCAAGAACCCCACAATATCCCCTGGGTCTCCCCTAAATATCACCCACGGATTTTATACTTGATCCACTGATATTCCCTTGGATCCCTTCTCGGATATTCCCTTTGGGTCTCCCCGGATCTAACTCACACTCTCTAATGTTACATGGTGTTCAACTCCCACTTTTAACCTAATTACAAGGTTCTATTTATATTAGTTACATGGAGTATAATATAAAAGGAAATCCTACTCCTAAACGTACAAGACTTACTTGTTCCACATAAATACTATTTTCTTTTATGACAAGTCTTCTTGTAAAGAGTAAATCCTTTTCCTTCAAGTACAAGAACTTCTAGAAACAAACTACTTCCTTTTCCGCTGAAGATTTCCCGTTCACGTATGCTTATTATTGACTACGATTTGGGTCACGATTGTACACCCGCTTCCTAAACTGTTACAAGTCACCTTAAATTACATCGCTCAGAAAACCGTGATCCATACGTTGAAACAAATTTGGTCGCTGTCACCACGACCGCTGTCGCCATCGTTGTGGCTTTTGCAGCGCCACTCGTAGCACTCTCCATTGGACAAGGACCGCTGCTATTACCGCTGCCGAAACCCACAACGTTCTTCATAGCCCTATACCGCTGCCAAAGCCAGAGCGGTTGTGATGGTTCTTCGTTCCTTCTGTTCTTCATCCTCCCTTAAAAACCGCTTTCAACTTCCAAACGTTATCCCACGTATTCCAGGAAGTACCACATCAGTTGAGTCTTGTTTGGTTCACATTTGGTTCGCTTAGGAATACAAGTCAAAACCTAACACTTGCAAGTTATCAGATCGCGGGTTATAGCTCGGAACGTTTGTTGATAATGAATCGAAAACAAACGAAGGAGAAAACTTCAAAGGTATTAATCAAATCCCTCATCATATTCGTGTATACCGAAAAGGTCCAAGATAATTTTTAAAAAACTTATATTTTTTCCGCTACACGATTTACATTGTGGGTGAGGGAGAGAGAGAAAGAAAGAATGAGACTTGATTGATTGAGAGAGAGAGAGAGAGAGAGAGTGTGTGTGTGTGTGTGTTGGGACGAACGTGAGTGAGTGAGAGACTTGATTGATTGAGGATTTGTGTGTGTGTGAGAGAGAGAGATTGATTGATTGATTGATTGATTGTGAGAGAGAGAGAAAGAGTGTGTGTGAGAGAGAGTATTGAGACGTGAGAGATGTGAGAGGTGAGGTGACTAATAATTTTTATTTTTATTTACATAAAATGCTAACCCAGATATTATAGTCTGTCCATAAATATGAGGGGTTTACTAGAGGATCAACCTTAAAAAGACTTTTTAAATATATATTGTTAACTTTATCGAATAAAACAAAGGCTGGAGAAAATCTTCGGGACATATGAAGTGATACCTAAAATATAAAATTCATATTCTTATAAACTCTAAATAGTTAATTATCAATCATTGATATATAAGTAACTACCGGTCTTAACTTCAAATCTCTTTCCTCAAAGCAATAAAAATAAAAATAAATAAATAAATAATTGGCCTTCCTCTTTTGGTATAATACGGAAGAAGATGTGTCACGATATCTTTCTTTTCAATATAAAAATGGAATAAAACAAAAATCATTGAAAAATCCTTTTCATAATCAGCCTTGATCAATTTGCTTTAATCAAATCTTAATTATCAGCTCAAGATTGATTATTTCACAAGAAAGCATGTGAACATTTTTTACAACAATTTTAAAAAATTCAATTAATTATCTAAAAAATTAAAATTAAAAGTGTAGTACAATAAAACCTCTATAAATTAATAATGTTGGACCATTCAAAATTTATTAATAGAGTTATTAATTAATTATTAATTTATACCATTAATCTAAGTCGGTATCGAAAAAAATTATTATATTATAGAGGTTATAAATTTATTGAGTATTAATTTAGAGAGGTTTTATAGTAAATAAAGAAACCATTTTTAAATAATTTATTTTTTGGACAGCCAGTTTCCAATTTCTCATTATTATTAATACGTATTACTTATTTTTCAGGCCAAAAATCTTGTTCTTTGTCTTGGATCGGTGAAAAGACTGAACCCCTTTATTTAAGTTATCTGATATCAAGTGAGATTCTGGATATCGAAGATCTTCTTTACTATTTATTTAATTTGGACGGTTGGGCTCTCACTGTCAAACAATATCCAATAATGTGACTTCTCTCTTCAAGGCATTTTCAAACAGCCCCATATACGAATGTATCGTTTCACTTGTCCAGGAGTCACATTATTTTGATTACTCCATATCAAACGACCCCATATACAAATGTGTCGTTTTCGATGAGATTTTTGTTTATATTTGAATTGTATTTCCTTTTCTTTAAAAAAACAAAAATTATTACTTAAGTTCTCTCCCCGAGGCCTGACCTTGCAAAAGAAAAAGGCAAAATATTAATTAGCATATTATTTTGGCAAATTTCACATAAGTCCCACTTTTTTGGCGATTTATCACCTTTATAAATGTTTTTCCATAATCATCACTTTAGTCCCTATTTTTTCCAAAACACATTACTTTAGTCCATTTGACTAAATATTTGAAAGTCAACTATTTTAAAACCTATGAAAGTACAATTTTGCCCTTATTACTCTTTTATTTTACTAAAATGATTATCTTAACTTTAAATTAAAATAAAAAACAATAAAATTCTCAATAATAAAATCTTAAATAAATAGATTACAAAAAAAAATCTTAAATAAGTAATAATAAAAAATCCATAAATTTTTTCTTATTTTGTATATTTTTTTTCATAATGGATATTTATTTAGCTAAAATGATTATCGTAGCTTTAAATGATTATTTTTCATAAAAAATTTTTGTAATATATTTATTTAAAACTAAGATAATCATTTTAGCTAAATTAAATAGAATAAGGGCAAAAGTGTACTTTCATAGGTTTTAAAATAGTTGACTTTCAAATATTTGGTCAAATGGACTAAAGTGATGAGTTTTGGAAAAAAAATAGACTAAAGTGATAAATATTGAAAGTCATTTATAAATGTGACAAATCGCTAAAAAAGTGGGACTTATGTGAAATTTTGCCTATTATTTTAGTAAAATTCAAAACAATCAACCATCAAGATACAAATAGATGTCAAATAGATCTTTCAATGGTAGAGTTTCTACAAATAGAGCTTTTAAGTTGTCAATTATAAAAAGCAAGAAGAGATAACCCATATAGAATAGCTAGAAGAGATGAGAATGAAAGCTACATGGAAAATATAAAATGTAAAAAGTATTTTTTTTTTTCTTAGAAATTGGACTGACCTAAGGGGAAAAGGCAAGAAGTATATACATCAATGGATGAAACAACTCAATAGAGTAATTTAAAAGAAGAAAAGAAAAAGTAAATAGACTAATCTTTTAGGTTGTAAAACTATCCACCAATATATGTACCACTTCTCATAAACACATAAAAATCACAAGTATGAAAATTTTGTAAAGGTACCGGCTCTGAAAACTAACAGAGGATTTTGAAGCTCATGAAGAGAATGTAGAGAAAAAAGAGAAACAACGCACCCATCAAGAACCGAATCATTCTGCATCAACTCAGTGACAACAATAACCTCAAACTTGGATTGTTTGATTTAACTGTATTGGATTGGATGATTGGAATTGTTAGGGTTTTAGATACGATCCCAAATTTGGACCCATTTTATAAATGAGATTTATCACCATTTTAGCTACGTTAGCGGCTTAGCCAATTACTCGAAATTCTCGATTATTCTATTTCCTGATGTTAGCAATGTATAGCAGTCAAATATGATCTTTCGCTTCTCGATAGTGACCTTTTACTTTTTTTTCATCATGTGGGAATTCGAATTAATTCCTGTTTATCTAAGGAGTTTTAATTCAAGGATTACCCTGATTTGATAGTTATTATTTTTAGATTTTTTTATTTTCAATTTTTGATGAATTATCTTATAATTAAAGAAAATAGGGATTAAAATATCAAATTTTAATGAATTAAAACCAATGAATTATGCAATTATGCAACAAAATCTATTAGGATGCTACATCATTTAGACACCAAATTTAAGTAAAGCAGTATTATTGTTATTATTTATTTTTATTTTTTAAAAGTATTATAAGAACTATTATAATAGGATTACCGGGACCTACTGAGATTAAACAATATACATGTGCGGTCCAAATATCTACTCCCATAATGGGATATAACTACTCCAATAACTTGGAAAGAAAACTTCTCACACATGTTTGTAAAATGCGGATGGTGGGATTTGAATCCCTCACCATTTATATGGAAGGGAGGTTACCAGCACTGCTAAAATGATTATTTTTTTAAAAAAAATAATATAAATAACTTTACATGTTAAATGAGCAAGCTGTACCTCTGTAAGAGCATCTCCAATGGTATAAGCAAATTTGGATCCTCAAAAGTTGCCACCTCAGCATTTGAGGATTGTTTTCAAGGATTGCTAAATTTGATGATTGTATGGTTCACAATGGTACACTTGTAATGGTACACTATTTTTTTTTCTTCTGAAAAATAAAAAAATTATAAAAGACAAGAAAAGGTATATAATATGGGTATTGATCCATTTGTAATGAAGAGACGAATTTTACCTGATTGAAATTTTTGGGGTCGAAACAATGATAAGATACATAGGTGATTGGAGGAAAAAAAAAAAAAAGCCAAAGAAGAGAGAAAAAGAATAAAATTATAACAGTTATTTTGGGTTAAGTTTGTATTTGATGATTGAAAGTCAATCTTCAAATTTGATTATTGATAACTGCTATTACTAAATTTTAGTGACTCTGTTGGACAGTGTTTTTTGGATAAATAATCAAATTTTGATTTCTTTCCTACTTTTGAGGATACCATTGGAGATACTCTAAAAATAGTTCATACTTCGAAATTTGGCCCTTCAAATATTTTTTTTTTTATCTAAACCCTTCAAATAATTGAAACCACTAAAGATATGAATGATTAATTTTTCCGTTTTTAAATTAAATTAGGTACGAATTATTGATTAGTATCTTATTAAATATTTAATGATGTCGACCGAACACATTGTTAATAAAAATTACTTTTTATTAACTTTCTTGAAGGGAAAATACATGAAACAATGCTAACATGATATCTTTTTTCTCGTATGAAATTATGTATACGTTGCTAATTAATGTTGACTAGTTTCTTTAAAAAAAAGTGATTTATATTGGAAATTAATAAATACATAAATCCATTCATGACACCATAATTAAATCTTAGTATGAAAAGGTGGCCTTCAAGGAAATAATAACTTAGTTGGTTAGAGCTCTTGTGGTGTAATAGTCTGTTTGGTATGACTTCTTTAATCACCAAAAGAGCATGTTTAAGGGTTAATTCCATACATAGCTATAAAATTAGGGTAGTTTTTAAATATATCGATTTCCAATATTTTGATTGTTTTTAGCAAATAAAACATTTTTTGGAAATGCCTTTCAACCAAATCGTTTTTTTAAATGAATTAAAAACACACCTGTTAGAGAGAGAAACTGTTCGATATTCAAAATCTAGTTGAGGAGAGAGACAAAGATAACTGAGAACTGATCGAAATTGAGGGTTTCGAATTTTTGGCTTTGGAATCGAGGGTTTAAGAAACCGATTCGTTGGTTTGGACTACCGAAAGATGAAGTCACCATTGTTGCAGAAACTTGAATGACCAGGTAAGAAACATCTAGGGATTTAATTTTACTAAAATAATATGCTAATCGATTTTTTTTTCTTTTGCAATAAGGTGAGGGACGGGGCATAACTAGGACTAAAGATCAGGGTGGGCTAGAATGTTTTATTTATTTATTTATTACTGAACATCGACATCACCTAGTTAGGAGGACATAGTGAGACGTACTCGTAAAATTGTATATTCTAAATAAATAAGTTAAATTTTTATTTTATTTTAAAATGTCAAATCAAATTATAAGAGAAATATGAAATGCAAATACAAACATTAATTAAATTGTATCCTTTGATTTTTTAAAAGATAAAACTTATCAATTATGAAATCTAGATCAATGACAATGATAAATCTCTCTTTCGCAACCATGGAGTTTGTTAAAAATTCATCTTCCATCTTAATACAAAATGATGTTTTGATAAGTTTCATTGTTGAAAAAAATAGTAATAATTTAAATATATACAATGTTCTTATATTATATTAGTTTGATTCATTCGAAATATACTAATAAAATGTTAAGAGAAATTTAATGAATTCATTTAACAATATCATTACTTTGTAAATTTTAAATTGGATTAACTAATAATTGGATTACCCCTACAATCTCATTAACTAAAAATTATGGTAACCCACACATCCTCTCTTAGCAGAGAAGGTAGTGCACCTCCTTTCCACAGGGTGGTGAGAGGTTTGAGTACCACCATGCGTATTTTACAAGTATGTATGATGAGTTTTCTCCCGGTTTGTGAGAGTAGTAATCCGGGCCCGCTCATGTATTCTCTTATCTTGGCAGGTCTTGGTAGTTCTATTGTAACAGTTGTAACTTGTAATACTTCTAAAAATAAAAATTATGGTAACCCTAAAATTTCAAAACAAAATAAAATATTCAAAACCATACTATTCACCTGAACATATCTAATTTGAGGACTAATTGTTGATGTTAATAAAGAGATTGAGCCAAATTTGGAGAATGGGGAGAAAGAATTGTTATTATAAAGAGAAGAAAAAGAAAAGATTTTTTATTTTTTTATTTTTTTATTTTTATTTTGAGTAAGAAATAAAATTAATTCTTTAATTATTATTATTATTATTTTACTATTTAAATTTTTTAAAGGGAAAATTGCACAAATTTAGCCTAAGGTATGGTCAAAATGCTTAATATTCAATCTTTAGCCTTAATTACACAAACATATCCTCATGTCAATTAACAATTGTTAAAGATAACGGTTTATTAGATTTTTTGGATGAAAAGTCTAAAATCCCCCTGCTGAAAAAGCATAAAATAGAGTGACAATGATGAGCAATTTAGTTGTAAAACTTAAAAAATGAACGATCTAAAAAATAAAGTTAATTAATTTTTCTTTTTAAAAGGTTTATGGCAGGTAGGAGATCGTTGCTCATTTTTTTACACGTGCCTTTAATTTATTTTAATTTTAATTTATTTTTTTGCTTTTTATTTATTGAAATTCTAGACCGTTCATTATCCTCACCCTCTCTCTGTTAAGCTTTTTCTATAGGGGCAATTTGGATTTTTCATCCATAAAATCTGGTCAACCGTTATCTTTAGGACGTAAGGGAATGTTTGTGTAATTAAGGCCAAATGTTGAATATTAAGGGCCTGTCCAGTAGGCGTTTTTTGCATCGTTTTCGTTTTCATTTTCTAAAAACGATTTTGAATTCGCGTTCGATAACCGTTTTTCATTTTGTTTTCAAAAAATAAAAACAAAATGAAAAACAAAACCAGTGTTATAATTGAAAAACACAGAAAACACGTAAAACATGTTTTCCATGTTTTCCATTCTGTTTTTTTATTAAAAAAAAATAAAATTCACCTGACTTTCTCCTTTTCCAGACTTCTTCTTCTTCCAAACTTCTTCTTCTTCTTCTTCTTCTTCCAGACTGTTTTTTTTTTTTTTTTTCTTCTTCTTCTTACAGACTGCTTCTTCTTCGTCTTCTTCTTCTTCCAGACTTCTTCTTCTTCTTCTTCCAAACTTCTTCTTCTTCGTTTTCCAAACTTCTTTTTCTTCTTCTTCTTCTTCTTGGATCACCTGACGCCGGAGGAGGATCTCACCTCCTCTGGCGTTGAAGTTGCCAATCTGCTCCTTCAGGAACAGATCGACGCTCCTTTGTTTTGTTTTTTTTTTTTTTTCTTTTTCTTTTTGAAATATTTTAATTATTTTTCATTTACTTTATATTTTTAAAAATTCTTTGAATTTGTCTAATTATTTTTAATTTAATTATTTATATTTCATTTAATGTTTAATATTTTAAATTCTTTCTTTGAATTTATTTTTTACTTAATGAAAAAATTATGACTTAGTTGACAATTATTTGGGATGAATTATTGTCAAATTTTGATATTTTTCGGTTAACTTTCCGGACACGTTTTTAGTGTTTTTATTTCCATAATACAGCTTTTAACATATGCTACCAAACGCGTTTTTGGATTTTGAAAATGAAACAAAAAACAATGTTTTCATTTTCATTTTTCACTACAAGAAAAATGACCACTACAAGAATAATTGATATTCATGATAGTCAAAAGCTGTTATGAAAGGGTTTTGATGACGGTTGTGTATGCATTGTTAAATGCAGTATAATAAAAAGTTTATCACGGTTTTCTAGTTTATGACGGTTTTTAAAAACCATTATAAATCAAAAATAGTTTTTGTCCATGATATATTCTCGACGATTTACAAACGTTATTATTTTATAATGGCGTAAAACCAACATTGACAATTAACTTCCAAATGCCTATTAAGAAGAGATTATATATATATATATATATATATATATATATATATATTATGAGGAGATCTGGCCTTATTTTTGGTAAATTTATAATAGTAAGGATCTCATTTATTAGGAAAGTAAGTGATTCTAGGAATCAAATTAATTCTCTTGCTTTTTGACCCACAATCAATGCTTAATTCCTTAATTATTTGATTGTATTGATTTTGTGTAATTTATTACTTTTCTATCATTAGAATCACATCAATATATTTTTTCTATATCTGCACTTTTTGTATAAATTTTCAATTGCAATATCAATCAATATCAATGAAATAAAATCGATACTTTTTTATTACTTGGCCTTTGTACAGTTAAAAAAAAAAAAAAAAAAAAAAAAACCAACGAACATCATAATCAAAATATACAAAACTCTATCACAAAAATTAACCCTAAAATACAAACTACTTTACTCAAAAACTATTTAAAAGTATGTGTAAATTTTCTTTGTTCATCTTCCTCAAGGCTTCCTTTTGAATATACAGCTGCATAGTATAAGAAACAACATGAGTAAGATTTGAATAATGATTTATTGAAAAAAACAAAAACTCAAACTACATTATAACATCAAATCATAATTAAAACTTATTTTAACAATAAAAGAATGAGAAAGGAGACCGAAACAAAATATTAATGAACCTCTTGTTCATGTTGTTATCAACTTTCTCGTTGAAAATAGAGAAAACGATCTTCTATTTTCCATAAACATTAAACATTCATGTTCAAAACAAAAAAAGTGTGTTGAAGAAATTCATTGTTCTCTATCAAAGACTATAACAAATTCACAATTGATACCTAAGAAAATAACCGATAAAAAATAAATAAATACATAAAAAAAATTAAGCACTCACCATGGTAAGAGTTCTAATTTTTATTTTCTTTTTGTGTAAAAAAAAGAAGAATGCGAGTGAGAGAGGAGAGAAAAAAAAAATGGGAGGGGGGAGAAAGTGACGGCTATGGTGAGAAAGTGGGGAGATATATATCTTTTAAAATATGTATGATATTAACTTAAAGATATGATGTGGACAAATCTATGATATTAACTTGTGTCCACTTATTTCAATGACACATATAAAAAAAGTTATACCAAATAAAGTAATTAAAAAAATAAAATCAAAATGACATATTGATGGTTTTAAAAGAAAAATTGACAGAATTTTTTTTTTATTAAAAAAAAATCATCTTTTATTTATTTATTTAATATGTTGTAATATTTCAATCTAAGTTATTAATATTTCACTACAATAAAAAGAGATTGCATGACTACTTGTACATTGTTGATTTTATTTTATATCGTAAAGTATTACGTGATACAAATTTGAGAGATTAAGAATTTAAAATTATTGTTTAGTATAATTCTACAAATAAAATAAACATCTTTCTTTATCACATTAAAAAATAATGTGATTATTACGCATAAAAAAATGTGATAAGTTGATCACCGTTAATTAAATTCGTGATAACTTGATCACGGTTATGATAATGTGTGACAATTTGATCACGGTTATGAAAATGTGTGATAACTTGATCATGGTTAATAAAAATTGTGATCCAATTATGACATATTTAAAAAAACAGTGATACTTTTATGTCGGTTTTAAAATACGTCATTAACATATGACGGATTAAAAAGACTATTATAACTTGATCACGGCTTATAAAAACCGTGATAAAATTGTGTGATAAAAGCCTATTTTTCTTGTAGTGGACTTTTAGCAACATTAACAAGATAACACGCATGTTGCGCGTGTTGCTAAAAGTGGTGTATCGCAATATACAAACAATGCACGTTGCTAAATGTCATTTATCGGAACGTGCAAAAAATGTGTGTTGTAAAAATCACCTACGGCAACGTACAAACGAATGTTGCCAATAATTGAACACATATCGCAACACACAAAAATTGCACGTTGTCGTAGCTACTTCATTACACTACGCACATTTTGTGCACGTTGCTATAAATATGTTTTTAGCAACTTACAAATGTGCACATTGTTGAAAATTGATATTTAGCAACACACACATCATGCACGTTGCCGTATGTGTCTTTTTAGCAACATACAAAAATATGCAGTTGAAAAGCGAAATACATATCATGCATGTTGTTGTATGTTTCTTTTTAGCAACATACAAATGTGCACATTGTTGAAAAAGTAATGTTTAGCAACATGCATTATGGATGTTGTCCTAGGCCTTGTGCATTGCGAAAAAGTCTAACATTTCACAACACACATATCATGCACATTGTCGTAGGTTTCTTTTTAACAACCGTTGGTTTGCATGTTGTTAAAAAGCTAATATTTTGCAACTCATTTATCATGCACGTTGTCGTAAGATTCTCTTTAGCAGCAACTGATTTGCTTGCGCGTTGCGAAAAGCTAATATTCGGCAACACACATGTCATGCACGTTGTCGTAGGAGACTAATTAGCAACTAATTGTTTGCGCGTTGCGAAAAGTAAATATTCAACAACACATATGTTATGCACGTTGCCGTATGTGTCTCTTTAGCAATTATTTTCTTGTGCATTGTGAAAAAGACTAATATCCCGTAGCAAATATATAATATACATGTTAGCGTATGCAAAATTATTGACTTGTGTGATGCGAAAACGCTAATATTTGGCAACACACACATTATGGACGTTGTTATCGTAAATATTAAAATGCACAACTATCATTAGCAAAGTGATGCAGTTTCCCTTCTCTTTTCTGAAAATGATTTAACTTCTACTTTTTCACTTTTAACTGTAAAATATGGAGACTTGTCTCATATAATAGGAGTTGCATTATGAGTCGGGTGTTTGTAACAATTAATATCATTAGGTTTCGATAGACCTTTAACCCGATTTTTTTTTTTTTATTTCAAATAAAATGATTTAACTATTATACATGACATGTATAGTTACATGAGTAATTATGATAGAAAGTTATTTTATTTTTAAATTTTTAATTTTCATAGATCATGGTAGAAATCAAATGACTAACAATTTAACTTGTAAATATATGGAACATTTATAGTAACTAAGCTCTTTAATCAAATGATGGGATAAAATTTTGATAATGTTTAATTGTTAATCATAAAAATAATTAAAATGATTATCATAATGAGTTAAATTTATCAACTAATAAAAATTATTAATTTTTTCACTAAATTATTGAATTAATTTTTTTTATAACATATATATGTTATATATAAATAAGTGTGTAATTATATCAAAGTTAAACTCACAGCAAAATGGTAAAGTCTCTCATGGGGATGGTGTTTGTCTTAGGTTCAAACGCCCATATGAACAATGTGTTTGTGATTAAAATACAAGGGGTCTGGGGCTAGATAGTGATTGGGCCTTAAGGGGGGGTAGCCTAATGGGGTTTAATTTTTTTTTTTCCTAAACCTAAGACAACATGCAATGCGTGTTGTGAAAATTGTCTAATGCAACCTACAATGCACGTTGCGAAAACTACCTAAGACAACGTACGGAAAAATTGTCTAAGACAACGCATGGTAAGACAACATACATCAAACGTGCGTTGCGGTAAATGTCAATGACAACGCGCATAGTACGTTGTAATTGTTCTATGACTACATACATTGCATGTTGCGAAAAACTTTGGAACTTTTGGCAACAGGCGTATCAACAACATACGCCCGCGCGTTGCCAAAACTTTTCACAACGCATTTTGTGCGTTGCGAAAAGCCAAATTTCTTGTAGTGTTTCTTTTTGAAAAACAGCAAATAAAGAACTGATGTGAATAAGGGGGCTGTACCAAAGGATCCATTGCAAGTTCCATTTGGGCCAATAACAAGGGCAAGGGCTAGGAGATTCAAAGATGCAATCAATGGCTTAATTCAAGACACTTGGGCTGATTCTGAATTGTTGAAGTCCAAGATGAGCCCACATGAAGGCCAAGGCTTAATTAACATCATCAAGGCAATTGATTGGGCCGATTACAAGGAGCATGACATGGGAGAGTCCATTTGCAAGGGGGGCGATTAGTAAATGCATCAGGTCAGTTTCGAAGGGCAGTTTGGGGACTTCATAACTTTTGTTTCCGGATGAACCAACTGACATGGCTTACCTCATTGGAAATATCAGCACTTTAACTTCAATTTCGTATTTTGAATCAAGCCATTTGAAGGTCCCAAGAGAGAGATATGATTGAATTCACTTTGGTGGCCAGATTCAACTAATCTACGGGATTTGAAGAGTCTTTACTTGATATATGCATTAGCTTTATTATTTTCTTGTAATTGCTTTGTCAATTAATTCTTTTGTGTTTCCCATGCTTGGAGGGTTGTTCCAAGGAAGCTATATATTCGCTTCTTCTCCTATGTAAAAAGGTTAGACTTTGATAATATTAAAATTGAGAGTGTTTTCTCTTTAGTTCTTCATTGAACTCAGAACTTATCAAGGCTTCCTCCTTATGGCGTTTGAAAACCAGACTTATCACTCACATTCGTCTCTTCTTGAGTGTGGCGTCTACAATACTTCTTGATACCGTTGGTTCTTATCTCCTTATAGATAACGGGTCGCGGTCCTTTAATTTCTTTGTTTCATAAACTTGATTCAGATAATGATCTTTCATTACCATATATTGGTTCCGGGTCTCACTGATCTTGGTGAGGTTCATATCAGTTGGTATTAGAGCTTTGGCTTCTAATCAGGTTTAATCTATCCTTGTTCGTCTTATCTTTGATTTCGTTTGATCACAAAAAAAAAATCATTTGATCATAAAAGAAATCGTTTGATCAAAAAAAAAAAAAAAAAAGTTGATCAGGTCTGGTTAAAAAATAAAAAATAAAAAATTTGGTAATTGAATCTCATCTTTGATATTCTGGTCCTATTACTTCACTTGTTATTTGTTACTCCTTCAGCATTCTGGTGAGTGTCCATATAAGTCAAAAAAAAAAAAAAAGGAAGTAAAAGAGTGAACAAAGAGTGGAAAAAGGCAAGAGAGTGTGAGTTCATCAGAGGGTAAAAGCCAAAAAAAAATTGAGTGAAACACGAGTGTGAGTGCCATCATCTTTTAGGGTAAACACGTGAGGGAGTGTTTGTGAGGCTTACTAATTCTTGTTTGTTTGCAGGTCTTAAATATGTCACACAATAACAGTTCCAACGAAACACCAAAAACGGTTGATCTCGATTTTTTGTATAAAGCCATACAACAAAACATGGAGCGGATGGAGATTAGGTTTGGTGAGGTGAATGATAGGATAGACAAAGTGGAGTCTAATTCACAAAGGGAGCGGCCATTTAGGGCTCCTAATGTGGAACGAAGAGAAAGGAATCCACCTAGGAATGACTATGAAGATAATTATGGGAATGACCTAGAGGAGGATGATCGCATTTCTAATATGGGTGTGGACAGATTTAGGCGTGGAATGGGAGGTAGAGAAGTTAGGTATGGAGAAAGGGTTGATAATAACTTGGGTAGCATTAAGGTGAAGATCCCAACATTCCAAGGGAAAACTGATCCGGAAGCTTATTTGGAGTGGGAGAAAAGAATAGAATTGGTGTTTGAATGCCATGCCTATTCCGAATTGAAGAAGGTGAAGTTGGCAGCCATAGAATTCACTGATTATGCTATCGTTTGGTGGGATCAACTAGTTGTGAGTAGGAGACAGAATGGAGAAAAACCAATTGAGACATGGGAGGAGATGAAAACTGTTATGAGAAGGCGTTTCATTCCAAGCCACTATTATCGGGGTTTGTTTCAAAAATTGCAAACTCTTACTCAAGGATCCAAGTGTGTTGAAGACTACTACAAGGAAATGGAGATTGCCATGATTCGAGCTGATGTAGAGGAAGATCGAGAGGCCAATATGGCTAGGTTCTTGAATGGATTACACCGAGATATTGCAAATGTAGTGGAGATGCATCATTATGTGGAGTTGACTGACATGGTGCACATGGCCATTAAGGTGGAACAACAGTTAAAGAGGAAGGGTTCCACACGGGCTGGGCAAAATTCGGGTTCTTCATTATCATGGAAACTGAATTGGAGCAAGAAGGAAGACCAGCCTAATTTCAAGGCCAAAACCGAACCTTCCAAAGATCATAAGACTAGAGGCATAACAAATCAAGGTAAATCAGATTTCCAACCCTCTAGAAATCGTGATATTTAGTGCTTTAAGTGTTTGGGAGCAGGTCATATTGCATTTCAATGTCCAAACAAGAGAGCAATGGTTTTGAAGGATGATGGTGAAATCGAATCCGAGGGTGAAACTGATGATGAGTCCGTACCACCTTTGGAGTGTAAGGTTTCTGTTAGGATTCCCGTTGTTTTTAATTGGCTTATTTCGTGATCAAACCACATGTGGGGATACTTTGTAAGGGTAGCTTAGATGTTTGTTATTGCTTAGGCCCTTTTGAAGACCTCACTATTGACAAGCACCAAAGGTAATATTCTAAGTGCTTACTTGTCTTGAAGAGATAGATGCACACACTCACAACTCATGCATATGTTTAATCCTTATATGTTGTGTGTCTTTTATGTGTGCCTTAATGCTCATTAACATCTCTTCTTGCATGTTAGTTTGATTGCATCTTGCATATCCAATTGCCTTGTCTTGCTTAGACTTAGGATTGCATTTTTGCACTGGGCGCCCCCAAAAGCGCTGTACAGAAGCGCTGTACGAACAGCGCCCATTGAGCGCTGTTCAGACCTGATCGATTTAATCGGTCGCTGTTGGGTTGCTGTTGGGGCGCTGTACGTGGCGCGGTACAGAGCGCTGTACGTACAGCGCCACTCTGTTTCCTCGTGAAAACAGAGCAAGGGCGCTGTACAGGCGCTGTACAATGGCGCTCTACGTACAGCGCCCAAGGCAAATAGTGGGCAAACTTATCAAAACGACCACACTTTGTTTTGGCCCCCTATATATATGCCACTTTGACTTTAGGTCAATTACAAGAGTTCATATTCAGATTTCATACTTAGGATATTTTTCAAAGAGAAGAAAAATTCCAAAGAACTCATTTTTATTACTCAAACACTTGTTCCATGATCATCAATCATCATCTAGCATCATCTTAGATCATCTAGATGACATCTTGCATGGATTCTTCATCATACTTTGCTTGGTAAGCTTTTCACTAATATCTTACATATTTTGTGTTTCTCTTATCTAGCAATCTCAATTTAATTACTTGTATGTGATTTTATATTTGTTGAATACAAGATTGAGATTAGTATGATGTATGTTTGAGAAGTTGTATTGTGCTAGCATATTAGGTTTTTGTGCTTGATATTGATTAGCTAAACTATTTGACATGTCATTTAGTTTTGACATCTAGGATTGTTCTTAATTGCATATTAATCATCTTAGATAAGCATATAGGGTTTCCCTTGCTCTATGTTGCATTTTGGATATTTTCACATATTCACTTAGGGTTGTATTCTCTTCAAGAGAAGCTAAGTCTTGTGTGTAGCAATCGGGATTAGGTTGCTTAGATCGCAAGCAAAATCGGACTAGGTTCACTCATACCGGGATTAGGTAGGTGTGTGATTACTACCGGGATTAGGTTGTAATCGTTTGCACATTTAGTGGATTCGAGGTTCGAGTGTGGCTTACTTACATAGCCCGTGGTTTTTCCCGTGAGGGTTTCCACGTAAAAATCAAGTGTCAATTTAATTTCCGCACCATATTACACTTGCTTGGTTATTTTATCTTGAGGGTAATTTCGTAATTTTGACTAACACGAAAAATTGGGTAAAAAGCGTAAAATCTATTCACCCCCCCTCTAGATAGTTTTATACACACCGTGCATTAATTAGTTTCAATTGGTATCAGAGCGGGTTCCTAGACATACATAGGTGATCCTTGCTTATTTTGGTGTGTGTTGCATTTTGTGTGATTTTTGATCATTCATACATTTGCATTCATTTCATTCATTCATAAACACTATGAGTGGAAACGGTGGAAATGGTGGTGGCCACGAAGGAGCTTCTAGCACTAGGCCTCCACTTCTGACCGGATTGAACTATTCCCAATGGAAAGGGAAGATGGAATCCTACATATGCCAAATTCATGACCGTGCATGGATGGCGGTGGAAGACGGATATGATCTCCCTATGATGACTCCCGCGGGTGGAGGAGAAGATGTTTTGAAGCCTAAGGCGCAATGGAACGCGCAAGAGTTTGATGCTTCAAAGTGGAATAGGAAGGCGTTGCATGCCATCTTGTGTGCCATGGACGAAAATCAATACAAGTTGATTCAAAATACTAGGATAGCTAAGGAGGCTTGGGACATCCTAGAGATTGCACATGAGGGAACCGAAGTAGTGAAGGACTCCAAGCTTCAAGTCCTCCAAACTCAATTCGAGACGCTTAAGATGGAGGAGAATGAGTGCTTCAACGACTTTGAGATCAAGTTGATGGATATAGTCAACCAAAGCCATCAACTTGGTGATCCATATTCGGATAGGAGAATCAAGCAAAAGATTATGAGATCTCTACCCGATAGGTTTGAATCAAAGGTGACGGCTTTAGAAGAAAATAGTGGTTATAAGGATATGAAGCCGAGTGAGGTGATTGGGAGACTTCTAGCTTATGAGTCTAGGAAAGGGCCTATCTCCACACCCACTAAAAAGCAAAAAGGAATTGCTTTAAAAACCTCCAAGGATGAAAAGGAGGAAAAGAAGGTTGACTCGGATGAAGACCTTGCCTTGTTTGTAAAAAGGTTCAACAAGGTTATAAAGTTTAGAAGGAAGAGCTTTGGGTCAAAAGGTCAAGATTTGAAGAAAAAGGGCTCTTTCAAGAAGTTTGAACCTAGGCAAGAAAGGACCGAAAGGAAAGGGGTCCGTTGTTTCGAGTGTGGTGGCATAGGTCATTTTGCCCCCGATTGTGCAAACCATGTTGAGAAGAAAAAGGGGAAAGTGATGGCCGCCACTTGGAGTGGAAGTAGTGATGACTCCTATGAGGGAGATGAGTCTTCGGATGATGAAGAGCTCATGGCTAATCTCCTAGCTTTTGCCTCCTCCCATAAAAGCAAAAGTGCTAGTGAGAGAGAGGAAATGAGTCAAGAGGAAAATGACTCAAGTGATGTAGAAAGTGATTCCTCCTCTAACTCCATGAATGGATTTATGGAGAAAAAGGAGTTTGCTAAATATCATGCCGAATTTAATGATTTAGCAATCAAGAGTACAAGAAAGATCAAGATGTTGAGAGAAGAAAATCTTGAACTTGCATCTCAAAATGACCACTTAAGTGAACAAGTGGAGAAATTCAAGAAGATGGAAGATAAGCTAAAAGAGGAGTTAGTCTTATCTAGGAGGAATGAGGATAGTCTAAAGAGGGAGCTTGAAGAAGTTAGAGAATCTATGACTAGGATGGATTCTAGCACCAAGAAGCTTGACCATATGCTTGGTGTTGGAAAGAGTCCATGTGACAAGAGGGGTCTTGGGTATGAAGATGACAAGAAGATCTCAACCTCTAACAAGACCATATTTGTCAAGAGCTTGAAGAAAGAAGAAACTTCACTTGTGCAACTTCCTAGAAAGAAGTTAGAAATAGGACAAAGTTCAAATGCTCAAGTGAAGATGGGGCCAAGAAGGCAACCTCAAGCTCAACCCCCTAGGGTTCCTCAAGCCAACATTTCTCCTCAAATGGCTCACAAAGGAAAGAGGCCTATCATGCAACCTCAAGCTTGGAAGCAACCTAGACCGGTTCAACAACGAAGACGCATTGAACCCCTTCATCCACAAAGACAAGGACAAGGTATGATTCCTTATTTTACTCCTATTTGTCACTTTTGTGGATTTGTTGGTCATATTAGACCACAATGCTTTCGCTATATAAAAATGTGCAAAACTAGAAGCATGATAGAGAAGAAAAAGAAAAGAGCCATGATGCATGTTCCTAGGAATAATGATATTGATTTGCATGATCCTAGGAATAATAGAGCACATGTACCAAAGACCACTAAGAAAGCCAAAATTGTTGCTAAGTGGATTAGAAAGAATGAAAATGTTTGCCATGTTGCACAAATAGCCTTGAAGGCAAATTCTTCTAATTTTTGGTATTTGGATAGTGGGTGCTCTAGGCACATGACGGGAAACAAGAGTTTCTTCGAGACTCTTGTTATGGAGGAAGGTGGATATGTCACTTTCGGTGATGGATCCAAAAAGAAGGTTGTAGGGAAAGGATCCATTTCCGTTCCCGGTTTACCCTCCTTATCCGATGCTTTATTTGTTGATGGCTTGAAAGCCAATTTAATAAGCATTTCACATCTAAGTGATGAAGGATATTCCGTCTTGTTTAGTAAAAATGATTGCTCAATCCTAAAGCCCGATGGACAAACCTTATTGAAAGGTATGAGATCTAGCGACAATTGCTATTGTCTTGAAGCTAGAATAGTCTCAAACAATGTGTCCATGGATGAGCAAGTTGAGTTGTGGCATGAAAGACTTGGCCACATGAACTTTAGGGATTTAAGAACCCTTGGAAAGTTCGAGTGTGTGCGTGGCCTCCCTAAGCTTGGGAAGAAAGCCAATGGTATTTGTGGACCTTGCCAACAAGGAAAACAAACCAAAAGCATGCACAAAAAGGGCAAGTATCTCTCCACCAAGGAGCCCCTAGAGCTTCTCCACATGGATCTCATGGGTCCTATGCAAACCGAGAGCTTAGGTGGAAAGAGATACATTTTTGTTTGTGTTGATGATTTCTCTAGATTTACATGGACATATTTTCTTAGAGAAAAATCCGAAACTTTTGATAAGTTTAAAATGCTTTGTACTAAATTGCAAAATGAAATGAATTCTAATATTAGAAGCATTAAACGGATTAGAAGTGACCATGGGAGGGAGTTTGAGAATGCCTCTTTTGAAAGCTATTGTGATAGCCTAGGCATCTCCCATGAGTTTTCCGCTCCTAGGACACCTCAACAAAATGGGGTTGTTGAGAGGAAGAATAGGGTCCTCCAAGAGATGGCCCGTGTGATGTTGCTTAGCAACAATGTCCCTAGGAACCTATGGGCCGAAGCCATTAACACGGCTTGCTATATAGGAAATAGAGTGTTCCTAAGGCCCGGTACTAGAAACACCTCCTATGAGTTATGGAAAGGCAAGAGGCCAAATGTTAGCTACTTCCACACTTTTGGAAGCAAATGCTACATTTTGAATGACCGTGATCAACTTGGCAAGTTTGATGCTAAGAGTGATGAGGGTATCTTTATTGGCTATGCCTTGAATAGTAGAGCCTATAGAGTTTTCAACTTGAAGACTCGAACCGTCATGGAATCATCAAATGTTGTCATTGATGATACAAGGCTCAAGTCCAAAAATGATGAGGAGGAGGATGTTTTAGAGGATGACTCTCCTTTGGAGAGGGTTGTGGTGACTCCCAATGTTGGGACATCTAATGAAGTCACACAACCTAGTACTAGAGTTCCTAACTTGGACTCTAATGAACCCGCTCCATGGGTTAGAAGACTCCATAACAAAGAGGATGTTATTGGAGATGTTAATGAGGGTGTTAGAACTAGGCGTCAAATAGCTAATCTAATTAGCTTGACATGCTACACCTCTCAAATAGAACCCAAAAAGGTTGAAGAAGCCTTAAATGATGAATTTTGGGTTCTTGCCATGCAAGAAGAGCTAAACCAATTCGAAAGGAATGAGGTTTGGACTCTAGTTCCTAGGCCTAAGACCACTAATGTCATAGGCACAAAATGGATATTTAGGAACAAATCCGATGAGGATGGCAACATAGTGCGGAACAAGGCTAGACTTGTAGCACAAGGGTACTCTCAAATTGAGGGTATCGACTTTGAGGAGACTTTTGCTCCCGTTGCCCGCTTAGAGTCCATTAGGCTTCTCTTGTCCATCTCTTGTGTGCACAAGTTCAAATTGCACCAAATGGACGTCAAGAGTGCCTTCCTCAATGGCTTCTTGCAAGAGGAAGTGTTTGTTGAACAACCTAAGGGGTTTGTGGATGCACACCACCCCAATTATGTCTATCGCCTCAAGAAGGCACTTTATGGGTTGAAACAAGCACCGAGGGCTTGGTATGAGCGCCTCACTCAATTTCTTGTTGACAATAACTACACAAGAGGTAGTGTTGACAAGACATTATTCATCAAGAGAGACAATGATGAGCTTTTCATAGCTCAAATATATGTTGATGACATAGTGTTTGGCTCCACCAACAACACCAAAGTTCAACAATTTGTTGATGTCATGTCTCTTGAATTTGAGATGAGTCTTGTTGGTGAGCTAAGTTACTTCCTAGGTTTGCAAATTAGGCAAATGCATGATGGGATTTTTATAACCCAAGCCAAATATGCTAAGAACCTAGTGAAGAAGTTTGGTTTAGAGAAAGCCAAACATTGTGATACACCCATGAGTACCACTTTGAAGCTAAGCAAGGATGCTAGTGGTAAAAGTGTGGAACAAACTCTATATCGTGGCATGATAGGTAGCTTGCTTTATTTGACCGCAAGTAGGCCCGATATATCTTTTAGTGTGGGTGTGTGTGCGAGGTACCAAGCGGATCCTAAGGAGTCCCACCTCTCTTCCGTGAAGAGGATCATTCGCTATGTGAATGGGACATCCAACTATGGGATTTGGTACTCATTTGACACTAATGCTAGTCTAGTTGGCTTTAGTGATGCGGATTGGGCAGGAAATTGTGATGATAGGAAGAGCACATCGGGCGGTTGCTTCTTTCTAGGCAACAACTTGGTGTCTTGGTTTTGCAAGAAGCAAAACTCGATTTCCTTGTCCACGGCCGAGGCCGAGTACATAGCCGCGGGGAGTGGATGTACACAACTCCTATGGATGAAACAAATGCTTGTAGACTACGGATTCAACCAAGGTACTCTCACTCTCTTTTGTGATAACATGAGTGCTATTAATATTTCCAAGAATCCGGTTCAACATTCTAGAACTAAGCATATTGACATCCGCCATCACTTCATTAGAGAGCTTGTTGAAAATAAATGCATAGTACTTGAACATGTAGGTACTAATGATCAACTTGCGGACTTATTTACTAAACCCTTAGATGCTACTCGATTTAAAACTCTTAGTAGATCTATTGGGATATGTCTTGTGGAGTGATGTTCTATGATTGACCCCATATGGGGAACTCAAGCAAAGAGAGCTATTTTGCTTTCATGTAACTTGCAAAAAATTTGAAATAACTTATGCCTCTTCTTTTGATTGCTTGAGTAAGCTTGGTTGTACATATGTATATATGCTTTCAAATTCTATAAGTGTGAACCTTGCTTGTCTACAATCCATGTCATATTTATGTTCAAACATGCATTTTTGGACTAGGAGATTTACATAGGAAGTATGATGTGAATGACCTATAGTTATCTCCATGACATGATGTTTCTTAAATAACATGCTTATGCTAAATAAAAAAAGCATGAAATTCATACAACATGCTCACATGAAAAGCATGAATTGATGATTGCATATTCTTAAAAATGCAAAACTTGTGTGAAAGCTAATGAGACTCAAAATGAATAAAGGATCTTGTATCCGTTCAAAGGAATTTACATTCCAAATGTCTCTCTTTCTTTATTAGTTGAACATGGTTACTATCATACGGATTTCTTATCCGGAAAAATCAAATAGGGTGCAAAGTCGCTCATGCCATGTTTCGCTTATAAAGTTGGATATAGTTGCTCTTAAAATTGAAATCAATAATCTCTATATCCTTGCTTTTCCCATGACATTGGTGAAATTGGTTTGAATTCAAATTAGAAACCTTTGTCATTTGCTTTGCCAAATACCATTGTATTTTGGACTTGAATGCTATATGTCTTGTATGCAAAGCATGTTGGATTCACACATTTTCTCAAATAAATCTCCTTGTTTCTCTCAAATTAATTGAAGTGCATAAAGTGACTTATATGTATATGCATATCTTGCATGCTTTTATCTCTCGTTGCTTTGAGTGACCCGGTTGGGGACTACTCCTTTGCCTATATCATGACAAAAAGGGGGAGTAGGAAATGGTAAGGGGAGTTGCAAAATATAGAAGCTTTTGTGCATTTTGGGGAGAACATACATTGAGGGGGAGTAACCCTTTGAGGGGGAGCATTGCATTTATCATTCATTGCATACATTTGCTAATGTTGTGCCTAAATTCTAAAAATGCAAATGCTTGGTATTGTTCTCACATGATTAATCTCACACTTTACTTGTATTGGAAATGCTAGAAACTTTATTTTCAGGGCTTAATTGTTCTACAAGAGATTGAAGACTTGAAGTTTTTACTTTCTTATCTCTTTGTAATGTAGATAATCATTGTAGTCCCGTAGTTTCTAATTCTATGTGAGGAATCAATGTGAGTGGTGGTTTTGTCACGAAATAGCCAAAGGGGGAGATTGTTAGGATTCCCGTTGTTTTTAATTGGCTTATTTCGTGATCAAACCACATGTGGGGATACTTTGTAAGGGTAACTTAGATGTTTGTTATTGCTTAGGCCCTTTTGAAGACCTCACTATTGACAAGCACCAAAGGTAATATTCTAAGTGCTTACTTGTCTTGAAGAGATAGATGCACACACTCACAACTCATGCATATGTTTAATCCTTATATGTTGTGTGTCTTTTATGTGTGCCTTAATGCTCATTAACATCTCTTCTTGCATGTTAGTTTGATTGCATCTTGCATATCCAATTGCCTTGTCTTGCTTAGACTTAGGATTGCATTTTTGCACTGGGCGCCCCCAAAAGCGCTGTACAGAAGCGCTGTACGAACAGCGCCCATTGAGCGCTGTTCAGACCTGATCGATTTAATCGGTCGCTGTTGGGTCGCTGTTGGGGCGCTGTACGTGGCGCGGTACAGAGCGCTGTACGTACAGCGCCACTCTGTTTCCTCGTGAAAACAGAGCAAGGGCGCTGTACAGGCGCTGTACAATGGCGCTCTACGTACAGCGCCCAAGGCAAATAGTGGGCAAACTTATCAAAACGACCACACTTTGTTTTGGCCCCCTATATATATGCCACTTTGACTTTAGGTCAATTACAAGAGTTCATATTCAGATTTCATACTTAGGATATTTTTCAAAGAGAAGAAAAATTCCAAAGAACTCATTTTTATTACTCAAACACTTGTTCCATGATCATCAATCATCATCTAGCATCATCTTAGATCATCTAGATGACATCTTGCATGGATTCTTCATCATACTTTGCTTGGTAAGCTTTTCACTAATATCTTACATATTTTGTGTTTCTCTTATCTAGCAATCTCAATTTAATTACTTGTATGTGATTTTATATTTGTTGAATACAAGATTGAGATTAGTATGATGTATGTTTGAGAAGTTGTATTGTGCTAGCATATTAGGTTTTTGTGCTTGATATTGATTAGCTAAACTATTTGACATGTCATTTAGTTTTGACATCTAGGATTGTTCTTAATTGCATATTAATCATCTTAGATAAGCATATAGGGTTTCCCTTGCTCTATGTTGCATTTTGGATATTTTCACATATTCACTTAGGGTTGTATTCTCTTCAAGAGAAGCTAAGTCTTGTGTGTAGCAATCGGGATTAGGTTGCTTAGATCGCAAGCAAAATCGGACTAGGTTCACTCATACCGGGATTAGGTAGGTGTGTGATTACTACCGGGATTAGGTTGTAATCGTTTGCACATTTAGTGGATTCGAGGTTCGAGTGTGGCTTACTTACATAGCCCGTGGTTTTTCCCGTGAGGGTTTCCACGTAAAAATCAAGTGTCAATTTAATTTCCGCACCATATTACACTTGCTTGGTTATTTTATCTTGAGGGTAATTTCGTAATTTTGACTAACACGAAAAATTGGGTAAAAAGCGTAAAATCTATTCACCCCCCCTCTAGATAGTTTTATACACACCGTGCATTAATTAGTTTCAGTTTCCTTTTCTTTAATTGGCTTATTTTGTAAACAAACCACAATTGGGGTTTTTGTAAGGGTATATTAGGCTCTCAAGATCTCAAGAGGAGAAGCACCAAAGGTATATTTCTTGTGCTTGCTTTGCTTTGAAGAGATGTAGTTGCACACACACACAACTCTTGCATAATTCTTACTTGTATGTTATGTCTGTATTTTGTGTGCATCATTGATTATTTAATCTCTCTTCTTGCATGTTTTAATTAATTGCATCTAGCTTGTTAACTGCCATAACATGTTAGCCATTAGGATGCATTGTTTTCACTCACACATGCACTTATTGCATGGTTCTTGTGTGAGAAGTGGCTAGAGAAGGCCTGCCCTTCTATGCCGCGGTTGCCTAGTTTTGGCATACCGCGGCATGCAAGCAACAGAGATTCTTTTGTCTTTGCCGCGGCGCATCTGCCGCGGTACCGCAACCGCGGTAGTCGTGCGACAGCAATAACTTTGTTGTGCCGCTGTTATTATGCCGCGGTTGAGTAACCGCGGCGGTCTGGCCACAAAGATCTTTTTGTCTCTGCCGCGGTGCCTCAACCGCGACAGTCGTGACCGCGGCAGTACGTCAGCGAGAAGCTGAATCGTTTTTGATAAAATGACATCACTTCAATTAGATCTCATATATATATGTGGTCTTCTTCATAGGTCGTTTTTTAAGGAGTTCAAAAGCCATTTTTCATCGAGCATCTTTCTTCAAGAGAAATTTCACCAAGAACTCACCTTTATTCACTCAAACATCATTCCATGAGCATCAAACATCATCTAGCATCCTTCTTGAGCATCTAGATATCTTTTTCCATGGTTTCATCAACATACTTTGCTTGGTAAGGTTTTCACTTGTATCTTACATATTTTGTGTCTTTCTTTCCAAGCTATCCCTTTTATCACTTGTATGTCATTGATTTATATTTTAAATACAAGTTTGAGATTAGTATGTTGAATGTTTGAGAGTTGTATTGTGATAGCACTCTAGGTTTGCATAATCTATGATTTGCTAAGCTAATTGACATGTCATTTAGTTCTTAATATCTAGGATTGCTTTTATTGCAAAATCATCATCTTAGATAAGCATATAGGGTTCCCTTGCTCTATGTTGCATTTTGGATATTCATATATTCACTTAGGGTGTTAATCTCTTCATTGAGAAGCAAGTCTTGTGTGTAGCTTCCGGTATTAGGTTGCTTAGATTGCAAGCAATTGGACTAGGTTCGCTTATACCGGGATTAGGTAGGTGTGTGATTACTTCTGGGATTAGGTTGTAATCGGTTTACACATTTAATGGATTCGAGGTTCGAGTGTGGCTTACTTACTAGCCTATGGTTTTTCCCATGAGGGTTTCCACGTAAATATCAAGTGTTTTTTAATTTCCGCACCATATTACACTTGCTATTTTTTATTGACTACTTAGGGTTTTTTTTTTGTAATCTTGACCTTACACGAAAATTGGGTAAATTTAATTAAAATCTATTCACCCCCCTCTAGATAATATATTACACACCGAGTATTAGTTTTATGGAGGATGCAAGTGACGTTGAGTATCCGGTGAATGGAGAGCTTTTGGTAGCAAGAAGAGCTCTTAGTGGTCAAGCCAAGGAAGATGATGAGGTAAAACGTGACAATATCTTTCACACTCGCTGCCATGTTAATGATAAGGTATGTAGCATGATTATTGATTGGGGGAGTTGTACTAATGTGGCTAGCACTACTTTGGTGGAAAAACTGAATTTGGCTACCTTGAGGTATCCAAAACCTTATAAGTTACAATGGTTGAATGATAGTGGGGAAATCAAGGTGGATAAGCAGGTATTAGTGTCATTTGCAATTGGAATATACAAAGATAAAGTCATTTGTGACGTGGTACCAATGAATGCAAGCCATATCCTTTTGGGGAGACCATGGCAATTTGATAGACATGTAACACATGATGGATATACCAATAGATACTCATTTGTACTCAATGAAAAGCCAATCACTCTTGTACCCTTAACCCCAAGACAAGTATATGAAGATTAAGTGAGATTAAACAAAGAGAGAGATACAAAAAAAGAGAGTGAGAGTACAAAAGAAAAAGAGATCGAAACAGCAAAAAAAGGAAGAAAGAGTGACAAAGAGAGTAAACACGTGAGCTTCTATGCAAGAGGGAGTGATATCAAAAAGGCTTTGTTTTCACATCAGCCAATGATTGTACTTTTGTACAAAGAGGCTTGTTTTAGTACTAATGAAATTGACTCTTCTTTGTCTAGTGTTGTTGTCTCACTTTTGCAGGACTTTGATGAGGTGTTTCCCGATGAGATACCTATTGGTTTACCACCAATAAGAGGAATTGAGCATCAAATTGATTTTGTACCCGGAGCACCTATCCCAAATAGACCCACATACAGAAGTAATCCCGAGGAGACAAAGGAACTTCAGAAGCAGGTTAGTGAGCTCATGGAAAAGGGGTATGTGCATGAGAGCATAAGTCCTTGTGCGGTTCCCGTATTGCTTGTGCCAAAAAAGGATGGAACATGGAGGATGTGTGTCGATTGTCGTGCCATCAACAATATCACCGTAAAGTATCGACATCCTATTCCTAGATTAGATGATATGCTTGATGAATTGCATGGTTCTTGTGTTTTCACTAAAATTGATCTTAAAATTGGATATCATCAAATTAGGATGAAAGAAGGTGATGAATGGAAAACTGCTTTCAAAACAAAATATGGTTTATATGAGTGGTTAGTGATGCCTTTTGTGTTAACTAATGCACCAAGTACGTTCATAAAGTTAATGAACCATGTTTTACATTCTTTTATTGGAAAATTTGTTGTTGTTTACTTTGATGACATTCTGATTTATAGCAAAAACTTGGATAAGCATGTTGAACATTTAAAACTTGTTTTAGGTGTTTTAAGAAAAGAAAAGTTGTTTGTTAACCTCAAAAAGTGTACCTTTTGCACGAATAAGCTTATATTTTTGGGTTTTGTTGTTAGTGCTAAGGGGATTAAGGTTGATGAAGAGAAGGTTAAGGCAATCAAGGATTGGCCAAAGCCTACAAATGTAGGACAAGTGAGAAGCTTTTATGGGTTGGCTAGTTTCTATAGGAGGTTTGTGAAGGATTTTAGTAGTATAGCTGCACCTTTAACTGAAGTTATCAAAAAGAATGTGGGTTTTAAGTGGGGTAATGAGCAAGAAAAGGCATGTAACTTGATAAAGGAAAATTAACTAATGCACCTTTACTTACTTTGCCTGACTTTGCTAAAGCTTTTGAGATTGAGTGTGATGCTTCAGGAATAGGTATTGGAGCTGTTCTAATGCAAGAAGGATGTCCCATTGCATTTTTTAGTGAGAAGATAAGTGGAGTAGCCATGAACTATCCTACATATGACAAAGAGATGTATGCTTTGATTAGAGCATTAGAAACTTGGCAACACTACCTTTGGCCGAAGGAATTTGTGATTCACGCAGATCATGAGTCATTGAAGCATTTAAAAGGGCAACACAAGTTGAACAAGAGACATGCCAAATGGGTGGAATTCATAGAAACATTTCCACATGTGATCAAGTACAAAAAGGGTAAGGAAAACGTGGTCGCTGATGCTTTGTCTAGAAGGTACGTTTTACTTTCTACTTTGGATGCTAGATTGTTTGGTTTTGATTACATCAAAGAATTGTATGCGGAAGATTCTAATTTTCGTAATGTATTCAATGCATATGAGAAAGTAGCATTTGGCAAGTTTTATAGGCATGATGGATTTTTGTTTAGAGAAACTAAGTTGTGTGTACCTAAGAGTTCTTTGCGTGAACTGCTTGTTAGAGAAGCTCATGGGGGAGGTTTGATGGGGCATTTTGGTATAGCCAAGACACTAGATGTTTTGCATGAACACTTCTTTTGGCCTCATATGAAACGTGATGTAGAAAGAATTTGTGAGAAATGCATTACGTGTAGACAAGCTAAGTCTAAGACTAAGCCTCATGGTTTGTATACTCCTTTGCCTATACCTAATGGACCTTGGATTGATATTTCTATGGATTTTGTGTTGGGTTTGCCTAGGTCAAAAAGGGGTAGGGATTCTATATATGTGGTTGTTGATAGATTTTCTAAAATGGCACATTTCATTCCTTGTCATAAAACTAATGATGCTTCACATATTGCTGATTTGTTTTTCAAAGAAATTGTTAGATTGCATGGCATGCCTAAAACCATTGTTTTGGATAGAGATGCTAAGTTCTTGAGCTACTTTTGGAAGACTTTGTGGAGTAAGTTAGGAACTAAGCTTTTATTTTCTACTACTTGTCATCCATAATCCGATAGTCAAACCGAAGTGGTTAATAGGACTTTGTCTACTTTGTTACGTGCTATCATACAAAAGAACTTGAAAACATGGGAAGATTGTTTGCCGCATGTAGAATTTGCTTATAATAGGAGTGTGCATTCTGCAACTCAATTTTCACCTTTTGAAATTGTGTATGGTTTTAATCCGTTAACTCCATTAGATTTAATTCCTTTACCTGTGAATAAGCATGTTAACTTGGATGGGAAGAAAAAGGCAGAATTTGTTAAGCAAATCCATGAAAAAACTCGGCAAAACATTGAGAGGAGAACTGAGCAATATGTCAACCAAGCTAATAAAGGGCGCAAGAAAGTTGTGTTTGAACCGGGTGATTGGGTGTGATTGCATATGAGGAAGGAACGATTTCCAACTCAGCGACGTTCTAAACTATTTCCAAGAGGAGATGGCCCATTTCAAGTGATTGAAAGGATCAATGACAATGCCTACAAGCTAGATCTTCCAGGTGAGTATAATGTTAGTGCTAGCTTTAATGTTTCTGATTTGTCTCCTTTTGATGTAGTTGACGATTTGAGGACAAATCCTTTTCAAGAGGGAGGGAATGATGTGAATAAGAGGGCTGTACCAAAGGATCCATTGCAAGTTCCATTTGGGCCAATAACAAGGGTAAGGGCTAGGAGATTCAAAGATGCAATCAATGGCTTAATTCAAGACACTTGGGCTGATTCTGAATTATTGAAGTCCAAGATGAGCCCACATGAAGGCCAAGGCTTAATTAACATCATCAAGGCAATTGATTGGGCCGATTACAAGGAGCATGACATGGGAGAGTCCATTTGCAAGGGGGGCGATTAGTAAATGCATCAGGTCAGTTTGGGGACTTCATAACTTTTGTTTCCGGATGAACCAGCTGACATGGCTTACCTCATTGGAAATATCAGCACTTTAACTTCAATTTCGTATTTTGAATCAAGCCATTTGAAGGTCCCAAGAGAGAGATATGATTGAATTCACTTTGGTGGCCAGATTCCACTAATCTACGGGATTTGAAGAGTCTTTACTTGATATATGCATTAGCTTTATTATTTTCTTGTAATTGCTTTGTCAATTAATTCTTTTGTGTTTCCCATGCTTGGAGGGTTGTTCCAAGGAAGCTATATATTCGCTTCTTCTCCTATGTAAAAAGGTTAGACTTTGATAATATTAAAATTGAGAGTGTTTTCTCTTTAGTTCTTCATTGAACTCAGAACTTATCAAGGCTTCCTCCTTGTGGCGTTCGAAAACCAGACTTATCACTCACCTTCGTCTCTTCTTGAGTGTGGCGTCTACAATACTTCTTGATACCGTTGGTTCTTATCTCCTTATAGATAACGGGTCACGGTCCTTTAATTTCTTTGTTTCATAAACTTGATTCAGAAAACGATCCTTCGTTACCATATATTGGTTCCGGATCTCACTGATCTTGGTGAGGTTCATATCAAGAATGCTTACAGGATGCGTCCTAAGCCTTTTGACCATAGTTGAGGGTAAGTTTGTGCAATTTTAACTTAAGAAAAGGAAATACAATTCATGATACACAAAATCTCATCGGAATTCGGAAACAATACATTCGTACAAGTCAAGAATTCAAAGCAAGATCTTACTTTTAATTTTAATTTCTTAGATAAATTGATATTTTTAAAATTCTTGTAAGAAATTGAAAATACAAATATAAGCTCGTGTGCGTGTCTAAACAACCTAGAGGAGGGGTGAATGGGTTGTTAATCGATTATTACCAACTTTTCCATTAGTCAAAATTAATCACAATTAACCCAAAACACACATATAATAAAATCAAGTAAAAAATGCAGAAATTAAAGAACACTTGATTTTTACGTGGAAACCCACATGGGGAAAAACCACGGGCTGATATGTGCGCCACACACGGTCAACGAAATCCACTATATGAAAAGGAATCTACACCCTCAAGTGATTCTCGGACTCTCACCCTAGATAACCTCAGGCTATGGACACTACCACTCGCTACTCTTGGTTCAATCCCTAGTGATATCCCCTGATACACTACTCTTAGCGTGAGCAACCCCTAATCTACCCAACGGGCCTTTTACAGTGGCACTCGACCAATTGCTTGAGCACTACACACGGGTAGACACAAGACTTTCCTTGCTTGTGAAACTTCACCAAGAAGTCACAAAACTTTGACTCAAGAAGAGAATCAAAAAGTCTAAGTGTATCACAATGATGCACTAAAGCAATGAGTGCTAGACTAAACACTATATGCTTAACTAGATGTTATAATGCAAGTGAACATCCTAGTTATCAACAAAGTCTACATGAATGTGCATGAAGACTCAATTAGGTGCTGAGAGACACTAGCAACCTAATTGTCAACAAATAAAGCCAACTCAACCTAAGTTGTCAAAAAGCATGGCAATGACAATAGATATGCAATAATCAAATGCAATCAATAAATTGTCAATCAATCAAGGCCAATCAACACAAGTTGTCAATTAATAATGGCAAGGCCTAATAGCATGCAATCAACTAATGCAAATAACCAAACAAAATGCCAATCAACTTAAGTTGTCAATGAACATGGCATAGACTCTAAATGCAATTAACAAATGCAATCAAGAAGTCCTACACATCAATGTCTAAATGAAAATCATATAGACTTAGCTAGATGTTGTCAATCACAAAACAATCATAGCTATCATAAATAAAACATCTCAATCACACAATGAGATTAAATTAGCTAGATGGCAAAAAATGGTTTTAGATCCTAGCTATCAACATACAACCTATCTCAACCAATCAATAATATCTCAAACATGTTATAAACAACAATGAGCAAAGAGACAAGCATTTAATTAACAAATAAATGCTAAATCTAGGTTTACATGTCATAAATATGAAACTAGAAGTTTTAGGACATGTAGAAAATACCTAGTCAATGAAATCAACACACTCCATGCTTGAATGATGCTAAGAAGAAGTTAGATGCACATGGGAGGTGGTTTGGTTGAGTAAAAATAGTTTCTTGGGAGCTTCTCTCTCTAGAATGTGAGTTTCTCTCACTTGGTTCAGTTTTTGAGCTCACTTGGACGAGCAAGGGAGAAGATGATACTTATATATGAGGCCAAAATGAAGTGATGTCGTTTTGAAGAAAACGATTCAGCTTCTCACGAGCAACCGCTGGGCGTACCGCTCAAGAGGCAACATGCCTGGGCAGCGGTACAACAAGCATGAAAAAACTGATCTGGCTCACTGCGGAGGACCGCTGGCCAGGCACATGCCTAGGGGGCGGTCTAGGCCCCGGTAAAGCACAGACAGTGCATCAGCTCAAGTTTTGAGCGCCTCAAAATATGACCAAACGACATCGAAACTTTTCGAATAATATATCGTTGGAAAGGTATGGAAGTCTACTTTCTACTCCAATTAACAAAAAATGATTTGGATAAATGTAGAAAAAGTTATGGTCATTTGAATGACCAAAGGTCAGATTCGGATAACAGTTGTGATGCCCTGTTTTAGTGGTCACTTTGGAAATTTCAAAACCAATCCAAACGGTCATGAAATATTACGAATAATATACCATTGGAAAGGTATGGGTGTCTAGTTTGTCTAGAATTTTACAAAACTCAATTTAAATCTTTTGATAAAAAGTTATGGTCACAAGACCATACAAAGGTCAGTTTTGAAAAACGTTTAAAACATTGAAATCCAAACTTTTTAAACTAGACACTTTACTCCAAATAACCAAACCGAATCTAACACTTATCCAAGAGAAGAATGAGACCTTCTCAAGTGGTCAACCATCACGCTAAGACATGCACACCATCGTGCCAGCGTGGACATTTCCGATCACACAAACGGAAACGAATTACACCACACTTAAGACAAACATACATGAAGTGCAAGTGTGGGATGTGAATGCATCCTAATGCCTAACATGATATGGCATTTCAATAAGCTAGATGCAATCAACTAAACATGCATGGAAATGGATATCAACATGAAAAATCACCAAGCATGTGACACACAATTAAGATTCACACAAATGCAATGAAGGTGTGTGTGTGCAAAAAGACATAGATGCACTAACAATGAAACACAAGCATGGTAACAAAAGCTCAATATATAAAGATGCATGCAAGTGTGTGTGTGCACCTAATCTCTTCAAGAATCAAGGTCAAGTGGTATACCTTTAGAAGCTCTTGAAGTCACATTGGGAAGTCCGGAAGCTTGCCAACCACGAAGTCCTAAGCTACCCGTTACATACCAATCCCAATGTGGTATGTCATGAAATAAGCCAATCAAAAGTGAGGCACTTACAGAAATGTACACATGCTTTCTTGTAAAATAACAAATCTTGAGCTGATAATTAAGATTTGAATAAAGTAAATTGATCATGGCTGGTTATGAAAAGGATTTTTCAACGATTTTTATTTTATTCCATTTTGAGGGAAGACGAAGAAAAGGGTTTAAAATTAGGATTTTTGGGTAAGGTAAGAAAGAGTTGAGAAAAAAGTAAAGGAAGAGAGGTGAAGGGGTCTTAAATTTATTGAAGAAAAGAAGTTTTGAAGTTCGAAAAGACGCCCTAACGACAATGTGGGACGAAAAGGCACGTGAAAAGGGGTAACGTCGGTACAGTCTGCGAAGTGGTGTCAAGTGTGTCCATTCATGGAAGGACAAGTGTCGTTTGGCGAGAAACCTTGAAGTCAAAACGTCTAATCAGTAGTAGCCCATTAAGGTGCCATTCGAATGTTTTGTGGACCAAATAAAAACCTAGTTTAAGGGGCATTAATTACTGAGAAAAGCATTTAATGCAGCATTAGTGAAAGGTAATAAAAATTAAAAAAGCATATTCCCAAAAGGGACACCTAGCAGCCAGGGTTGAATATGGATGCGACGAATTGGTGAGTACCACGAATGGTGAAATGGTGTTAGTCAACCAAATGTTCATTAAAAAGCAGTGACTACAAGGGCATGATCTTTTAAATACTATTCGCCAAACGTAGCTACAATCAAGTGCAAGAATTGATGAATATCATAAACAACAAGGAACAGTATCAACTACTCGGCTCGAAGTATTTAAGAGGGTATTGTTAAATGTGAAAATTCAGCTGAATGACACATCAACAAAAACAACAGGAAATACGGGCATATCATAGTGCCATATCATCAAAAGTCAACAGATCACAGATCTGGGCATGTGCCAAGGAAGCCCCTGAGCTAGGGATGTATCTACCAAGTTAAGGGACCTGATTTAGAAAGTCTCAATGAGCGAAGATTTTGCTCGTCGAAGGTCTCTACTCAGCGAGATCTACTCGGCCAAACAAGAAATATAACCTAATTTGGATACGCCATATCATGCAGAGATCCAGTCAGATATGAGACTTAAGAATCACACTCCAATAAGGAAATATGATTGTTTCCTCTCAAGTCTCTAAGAATTCCAATTGGGAAAGAACTCAAAAATTATAGAAGGATAAACACCAAATGGGAAACAAATCCCAAACGGGATAGAATCCTACCAAGATTCTAGTCACGAATCTGTTACTTACACTGTAAGGATTAGGGCAACACGTCACCAATCCCTATAAATACAAATGTGATCAATGTACAAACGGTGTGACAAATCTTAGAGAGAAAGTGAGCCTTGAGTGTGTAATCTCCAATATTCATAATGATAATCTTCTCCACCGTCTTCGGCAACTGTGGATTTTTTTCACTTTCTAGAGTTTTCCACATAAGATATGTGTTATGCATGTTTAATCTTTATTTTCTTCCATTAATATTATCATTGTAGGGCGCGTGACTCTTTCATAATCCAAAAATCCCTATCAACAATAATAATGATTAGTTTTTTAATCAAATAAAAAATAATAATTTTACATATTAAATGAGCAAGTTGTACCTCTATAAAAGTAGTTCATCCTTCGGAGTTCGGTCCTTCATTATTTAATTGAAGCCACAAAAGGTATGAAATATGAATGATTAATTTTAAAATTAAATTAGGTAGGAATTATTGACGAGTCAAATATATTTAATGATGTCGACCAAACACGTTGTTTATATAAAATACTTTGGAGCCACCCAAAATTAAAGTTCTCATCCCACCCATTTTACTCACTACATATATATTAAAAGAATGAATTTGGATCATTTAGGTTTGTTTGGTACGAGGACAGAATAGGACAGGGTGGAACGGGACGGGACGGGACAGTTGTTCCATATTGTGTTTAGAATATCTGGGACAGAATTATTAATTGTACTATTATGCGTTTGGTATAGCTAGGATAGGACGGGACAATAGGTTCAAATGACCAGAATGCCCCTCTTATAAATAAATAAATAAATATATAATATTATAATTATAATATATATATATATATATATTATAATATTAAATATGTAATATTATAAATATAATATATATATATTCTAATATATTTTTTATATATTATATTATATAATAATATACATATATAGAATATTATAATATATATTATTATATATAAATATTATATTACTATTAAATATTATAATATATATATACTATATTAATATATAATATTTATAATATTATTTATATTATTATATATAATATAATAACAAAATATTATATATTATGTATAATATATATTATATAATAAATATGTAATAATATATATATAATATAATATAATATTTATATATTAATAATATATATTATTTTATATAATAACAATATATATAATATTATATATATGATATGCATATATATTAATATATATATATATATTATAATATTTACAATAATAAATAATATATATATATATATATATGATATATTAAATATTATATATATAGGATATAATATAATATATTATGTATTATTATATATAATATTATAATATAATATATTACATATAAAATATAATAATATTATAATATATATTATTATATATGTAATAATATTTAATATATATTTTATATTAATATGATATATATATATATAATAGTATATATTATTATTAAACACGTTTGCAGTTTTTTGAAAATTTAAAGGGTATAGTAGTCTTTTTGTACTTGTCCCATGTTATGGGACAACCTTGTCCAAGGGTCTTGGGTGGGACAAAATTTGGTGTTTTTTGTTTCACCTTGTCCTGTCCAATCCCATGTTAAAGACGTGACAAACGTGGGACAAGACGAAATTGTCCCACATTGTCCCGTCACGTACCAAACACATCCTTACTGATCTGATCTTTGTTTTTACCTATGTAGATCTGGTGACATGTGTGGCTAGATTTATTTCTTTTATTTATTTCACTTTTATTATATTTAAATGCATAGTATTATCGGGTACAAAAATTAAATGATACTTTTCAAGGTGTAATTTTAAGAGTATCACTGTTTTAATAACTTAAGTTTAAATAGAACCTAAAACCTCTATTGGAGGTCGAATCGACGTCCATTGGAGGCCGATTTCAAGCTCCAATGGAGGTCTTTCATCTCCATTGACGGAGGACCTCCATTGGTCCTATATCAATAGAGGTTTTTGAAAAAAAAAAAAAAAAAACCCTAAAAATGGCACAAATTTAATAAAAGAAGAAGATGGGGTTATTTTAGTCCTTTGGTGCCATTAAAATTTAAGTTATTAATCTAGTGATACTCTCAAAATTCAACATTAAAAGAGTATTATTTCCTACCATATCCTCGAGTATTATCTTGAAGTGTTTTAGATCAAGAAAAATAACAGATCAGTAGAAGATTCAAATCCAAAAAAAAATCGGTCAGGCTATACTAACTTGAATTTCTGACTTAATTTTTTGACTTTAATATCATAACCACTCATGTGCTCATGTGCTCTTTAATCTCATGGTTAAGTTGTTGAAATCAAAAAATTAAGTCAGAAAAATAAGTTCATATAGCCTGACCCTAAAAATATTAAAAATAATTTTTTACTCTCCACACCCTTTAAAATATCAAAACTAATCCTAAATATTATAATTACTTTAATTATGCTATTATTTTTCCTTTAAACCTTATGATGGAAAGCTTACCCGAAGAGATAACACAACAATCTACACAATGAAATTATCAATTGCTTACGAGATGTACATAATAAATGATTACACAATAAAAATGACAAAATTACCATACATAGAAATATAGTTTCACATTGCAAGGTTTTTGAAAATCAAGATTAGTCTAGAAACGAGTGTTCAAGCATTTCAAATGGAGGGAGAGAAAAAAATCATTGAAAAGAGAGAAGTAAAAACTTGTGAAGATATAGGAATTAGAAAGCGTTAATGGATATTCATGTTTTTAAATTTGATGAGAGAAAAAATATAAAGGGAAAAAGAAGGGTGAAGACTGAAGAGAGAGAAAGATATAGGGGAAAGATATAGGGAAAGTGATTTTAAGTTGCCGGAGACAGAAAAAAACTAAGTGAATAAAACAAACTTGCCAGCATTATAGGGCATTTTTGACAACTAATGGCAAAATTTGACAAAAATGATCAACTTATTTGGAATGAACATAAATGAATTTTCTCCTAATAATTAGGCTATATACAATAATTATCTCAATTAATAAATACATAAATCCTTCCATGACCCCATAAATCTGAGGTGGAATTGGTGAGAAATGTCACCTTTTTAAAGAGAGTTGGTGACTTTGTCAGTACTTTAATAAGTTAAGTTTAAAAGGCACCTATTATGGTGAACTACCAAAATTGCCCTCACTTAAATGATTTATGTTATTCCCTTTCTTTGTACTTTTCTCTGTCCTCCACACTCGAGAAAAAAAACTGACAATAGCTCTCTCTCTCTCTCTCTTTCTCTGGAATTTGTTCTTCGTGTTACCTCTCTCTCTCTCTCTCTCTCTGGAATTTCTTCCAAACGTGACGTGATTCAGTAAAATAAAGTAAAATTTCTTGAACTTTCTTGTTTTAATTTGTTAACATTTTCATTTGTTCCTTTTCATATGTTTTCTGAGTATTTTTTGATTATTTTTTAAACCGTAAGCCATTTTTGGATCTCTGAGAGTTTTCCATAGATCTGTTCCCGAGCCTTTTCATGTTTGATGTGTGCCTTACCCGTGACTTTTGTTGCCTTACCCGTGACTTTTCATGCCTTACTCGTGACTTTTGTTGCCTTACCCGTGACTTTTGTTGCCCTACCCGTGACTTTTCATGCCTTACCCGTGACTTTTGTTGCCTTACCCCGTGACTTTTCATGCCTTACCCGTGACTTTTGTTGCCTTACCTGTGACTTTTCACTCCACTTTGATGTGTTTTCTTTTATTAATGGTTTGTGATTATTAATTTGACAGCGTCATGAATCGGGTTAGAATAGTAATATCTTACAACGGTCGATGGGAGCAGTTACCTGATGGAAGTCAGAGGTTTGTTGGATCCGATAACCGGGGAATGTATGTGTCAAAGAATATGACTTACGAAGAATTGGTGGCGATCGTACAAACTATTGTGAACTATGATGTAAACAAATACAATGTTGATTTGTTATCAATATCAATCGTTCCCGGTAGTACGTGTCGCACATTTATAAGGAATGACGACGATGTTCAGTTTATGCTAGGGGAAGATCGAGTGATCCCTCAAGTATGTGTCAGTCTAACTGAGCGGACAGCTGGTGATATGGTAGGGAATGATATTCCTCCTCTTGAAAATGCCCAACAATTAGGATCCTTTAACGGTAGTAACCAAGTGTTCACCCAAAGGAGTGGTAGCGAAGGTGTGGGAAACATGTGTGGTGTCCCACATGTTGTAGTCAACCATGCAGCTGCAGTTGAACCTCAAATTGGTGATGTGTTTTGTTGTCGAATTGAGCAGTACAATGCTCAGTATGATGAGCAGTACGATGCGTTGAACGATGAGGTGGATAATAAGGCAAATAATCAACAGGTTGATGATCTGCAAAATGTGGATGAAGAGCCTGCACAAATGCAAACACGTGGTAGACGTGTACAAGGAGGTAGTGGCACTGCACCAGATATGCCAGGGACGTCCGAGGTCCGTTATAATGTGACAACATCTGATTCTGTTAATGCTACAACTTAGGTTATTCCGGGAGCAGATTCATACTCATTTGGTATTGGTAGAAGCAACACCTTGGTAGCGCCAGAACCGACAACCATGATTTATAAAGGTAAATTTTTTCCGAGTAAAAAGGATTTGAAGAGGCTAGTTGGCGATTTTACGATGCGGTAGAACTTTGAATGGAAGGTGAAAAGGTCCAATAAGACAACATTACATCTGGTTTGCATCGTTGATGGCTGTTCGTGGAAATTAAGAGCGGTGAGGAGAGATGAAGGGACTTACTTTCAAGTCAGAAGTTTTGTCAATGAACACAGTTGTCCTTTGGAGGAGGTTCACCGTCGCCACAGACAAGCCAGTGCAGTCACAATCGGAGAACTCATTGCACCTAGACTTCAACAACATGATGGTCGTCTCATGCGTCCGAAGGACGTAATTGCCGATATGAAAACAATGTATGGCATCCAAATCATGTACAGTAAGGCACATGATGCCCTGCAATACGCATTGTCATTGACCTATGGAACCCATGAAGAAAGTTTCCAACTGCTGCCATCTTTTGCATACGTTCTGGAACAGCAAAATCCTGGCACAATCACAGACTTACAGTGTGCAGACGATGGTAAATTCCTTTACTTTTTCATGTCGTTAGGGTCCTCAATTAGAGGTTTCCGGAGGTGTATGCGTCCTGTGATTGCAGTTGATGGTACCCATTTGAAGGGAAGATTCGGTGGTACAATGTTTGTGGCAACTGCACAAGATGGAAACGAACAGGTGTATCCAATTGCTTTTGGGTACGGTGACTCAGAAAACAACCTTTCATGGGAGTGGTTTTTGGAATGCTTGAGAGGTGCCCTTGGTCATATAGATGATCTGGTTTTCATTTCCGATCGTCATGCAAGCATTGAAGCAGGGATTTCTAAAGTGTTCCCTTATGCAACCCATACCATATGTTGCTGGCATTTTGGTGAAAATATGAAGAAGCGATTCCATAGAAAGGATGTTGCCGACATAATGGATAACGCTACCAGGTCGTACAGGCAAATCCAGTATGATCGCCACATGGAGGAGTTACGTAAGCTGCACAAGGGTGCATACGATTATGCCATTGATGCCGGTCCACACAAGTGGTCCCGCGTTCACTGTCCCCAAAGAAGGTACAGGTTGATGACCACAAATGTTGCAGAGTGCATAAACTCATGTCTAATATTCGCACGGCAACTACCGCTGATGACATTGGCAGAGTTCATTCGGAATATGCTACAAAAGTGGTTCCACGATCGACATGCAAATGCACAATCCATGCGGCATCGATTGACCGACGCAGTACATCTTGTGATCCTCAAACGTGTCGAGAAGTGCGGTTATATGACCGTAAATCCAGTTGACTGGAACATATTCTCCGTCAGACACAAGGGAAAACAGTGGACGATTGACTTAGCCCGGAAGACATGCACATGCAACAAATTCCAAATGGACTTTTTACCATGTTCACACGCACTCGCAGCAGCAAGGTACATTCGGACTTTGTCCAGTTAACGCTTTCTATTACCCAAACGTGAATCTAACTGTTTCCATTGTTGCAGGGAGCGGAACGTGGATTTCACATCTCTATGTGCGGACTACTACAAGAGGGAGACACTTATTGATGCATACTTGGTTCCTATTATGCCTGTTGGTCATCCTTCTTCATGGGTAGTGCCATCCGACATCGCAGCGCAGGTGGTTTTAAATCCAAAGACGAAGAGACAATTCGATCGCCCGATGGAGGGTCGACATGTCTCGTCTTCTGAGAGGACAACCTCACAGTCGTGTAGAAGACGTGGACAAGCAGGACATAACAGCAGGAGGTGTTCCAATCCGCCTATGGTTAATGAAGGTCCCAGTAGAATTGTTCCCGAAGAATACCGTCGCAAGTGCAGCATCTGTCATTCAACTGGACACAACAAACAAACATGCCCTCAGAAGGACTCTACCGTGGAATGAATGGAGCCTTACAAGAGGAGACTTGACCCCACGTCATAAATGTTGTCATGGAAGCGATTGAAGGGATGAGAGTTGCATTGGGTGCTGCTGTTGTGCTAAACTACTATCTGTAGGGGCTTTTCCATCCTGCTCGGAAGGTTAGGGAAGTGTACTGGAAGATTTACAACTCCCTATATATTGGCGCTTAAGATGCTCTTGTGGCTGCTTATCCGACACTAGACGACGAGCATAATAACATATACAGTGGGCCAGAGTTAGTGATGTTTATCTGAGTGCAACGAGTTTCAGCCAGAGTTAGTGATGTTTATCTGAGTGAACGATGCAATCATCTTAGGACTTTTCATGCTTTGATACTTTTTAACTTTGTGTATGCTTTGATATATGTCAATATTTTAGAAATGAAAACCACATGGTGTAGTTTCTTGCAATGTGTAGTTTCTTCCAGAGCCTTTTCATGTTTGATGTGTGCCTTACCCGTGACTTTTGTTGCCTTACCCGTGACTTTTCATGCCTTACCCGTGACTTTTGTTGCCTTACCCGTGACTTTTCATGCCTTACCCGTGACTTTTGTTGCTTTACCCGTGACTTTTCATGCCTTAGCTGTGACTTTTGTTGCCTTACCCGTGACTTTTCATATGTTTTCTTTTATTAATGGTTTTCTTTTATTATTCTTATTCACTTAAATAGGCAAAATCATGTGTGCTGGAATTGAATAAATTTAATCGAATAATTTAAACAAAAAATACATATGTTATGTACATTAACTGTATAATAGAGAACAACACATATACATCAGCTACACAACACTGTTGTGTAGCGAGTTGCAAAAAACCTCCACAGCCATCTTCTCCCTGATGGTGCCCATATCATCTTCCGTCCAGTCGAACTCCTTCCTGTTTGCTAGCAAGTACTCTGCCAATCTCAAAGCATAGGCACCACAGTTACCGCTGCAAAATCACCAATTAAATAACCATTAGACTGTAATTTTATTAAAACCTAATGGGATAAAATAAAATCTTAAAAATAACATACCTCTGCTGTTGTTGGGGCACCCCATGTCTTCCGTCCAGGATGCTCATCCAAAAGGCACTCTTCGACAATTTGTACGTCGTATCATCCGCCTTTCTGCTATCGTGAAACCCGATCTGATGCAACATCGACGGAATAAACCAACGTAGGCATGCGACCTGCTTAAGCCTGTGCTCCCAGGGAACCTGCTGTCTGAACGAGTCTAATAGGTAGATCTTCCCCTCCCTGAGATCTAGGCTCGCCATTACCCAATGCTCCCGTCCAAGGTTGCAAGGAATGAGAACCTGTACGTGGTTTAACATAGTCTTATTTGACGGAATTTTAAACATAATATATTACATTATGGAAACAAAAATAATTGGAACCCTTACATAATCAACCTCGTGCCATGGTCGGGATCCGTATGGGATAATTCCTCGGACCATCTTCAGGTCTTCACTAGGCCACCTGTGTTCCAGCATCTTCCATGCAGTTGGGGATTTGCCCTCAACCCTAGGACCGAATATTTGCCGCCACTGAATCTCTAAGTATGACTGTACACCAATTACATAATCGCAGCATTAATTAACAGATCAATGCACAAATGAAAACCTATCAGTACAGACACTTACAAAGAACTGTGTATGGAGTAAGTTGACCCTCTGAGTGTACACGTCGGGGTATGCTCGCTGACGCTTCCGTAGAATATTCATGTACGCGTCCATGTGCTGACAATGTAAACATTTTATATTATTACGAATCAACTATTACTCATACAAACTTATACACAGTATGTTAACTAATTAACATACCGATTGCTCCAAGTCCATGAAGTTGGTCTGGAACCGTTGGAACCAAGTTACGCCAACTGGTAAAGGTAGATCCACATCACGTCTGCATAATTGTTGAACAAGTTAGATAACCAAGTAATAATAATAAAATATTGCAAAATGAACACGTATACTTACGTTTCCCCCGTCGTGTTCCTCTTGTAGGCTTTGTACGCTGCAATGTAGTAGGGATCTATCAACTCATGGGGATTGAATACATGCGCCAATGCAGCTGATGTCAGTGGCATGGTCCTCGGCTTCTTCGGCAGACAGGGGTTTGTGTATGGGGACAGCAACATCCAACCTAGCTTGTGAACACGCGGTACCATAGGTGGAGTATGGTACTGACCACTGGGATCCGTATGAGGAGGGGTGCGCTCATGAGGGGTCTGCTGTCTGGATGAACTCACCCTCCGTGCATCACTCTGAGAATGGTTGCGATGTGAGGATACACTATCCCTCCGTGTATCGCAAGAAGGAGGGGTGTGCTGTCTGGAGGAACTCTCCCTCCGTGTATCGCTATGAGGAGGAGGGGTGCGCTGTCTGGAGGAACTCTCCCTCTATGTATCGCTCTGAGGAGGATGGCTACGGTGTGAGGATACACTCTCCCTCCGTGTATCGCTCTGAGGAGGAGGGGTGCGCTGTCTGGAGGAACTCTCCCTCCGTGTATCGCTTTGAGGAGGATGGCTACGGTGTGAGGATACACTCTCCCTCCGTGTATCGCTCTGGGGAATGGGAAGGCCACGCCGGATTCACTTCAGGGGTCGCACTTCACTGGGGTCGACGACCGGAGGTGGGGTGCTCTGTAAGGACGGACTCTGTCCCAGTGGTAGCTCTGATCCACTAGGTGCCACCCATGGAACCAGTGCTGTCTCTGTAACGGGAGTGCTGTCAGGTAAAACCGAAGGTGGTACCTGTGCTGCCTCTGCTATCTCTGTATCACCAGGTACCTCCTCTCGTTCTGTCGCACCTTGACCCCGCTGATCGGATACTGTGTCCATAGACTGACCCTCCGTAGTTGGTGGCTGCCCATGTCTGCTCCCTGGCTCTGTCCTATCCTGACCAGCACCTGTCCTGCCGGGACTAAAGTCTCCGTGACCGTCATCGAATGGTGGGTCATCAAATGGTGGACCATCCATACGGGACTGCGGCGTCGTACCCTGTAGCGCCCTGATCATATCCAGTAACTCTCCATATTGCTTATCTCGCGCCTCATCACTTTTTTTGATAGCAGCCATGACATCATCCCGTACAGATCGAACTTCAGCCATCACTTCATCGATTTTTTGGTCCCAACCCTGAAAGGATTTCACACTTTGTTAGAACTTAAAATGTTCAATCGAGTGGAATTAAATAATAGGGTTTTATTTTTTTTACGTACCTCTGGATCACCTCTACGTGAATCACCTCCAGGTTGAGGCTGTCTACGCGTCCGGAGACTCTCAGTGCGAGCCTCTAGGTCTACATCACCTTCACGTCTAGGCTGTTTGGGAACCGTGAATCATACCCGCCTACGCCTATTGCCACCCTCAAGTTCTGAACCCTCCGTACCAGTGCCTTAAGAATACGAAGCCTCCCTATCATTGCATCGGGAAAACATAGCCTCAGTATCACTGGGTCGGGAAAACAGACCCTCCATATCATTGGGTCCTGTAGGCCTATGTCGTTCCGGATCCGGGATGTGATCGGAATCATACAGATTGGCTTCTAGGTTTATGCCTTCGATGTACCGTTGAGCCCTCTCCGCAACCGTCGGCACCAATTCAGGCCATGTGACCATCTGAAATTGAAGTTAAATAGTTGTCATTGTATATATAGTAATAACTATCAACATTAACAACATCAGCACTTACCCTTTTTGTAAAAACAGCATCCAGCTTTTTCCCCCTAGGTCGCTGACTCAATTCCCATTTCAGAATACGTGGGGGGGGGGGGGGGGGGGGGGGGGGTGGGTAGCTCGATTGTCCGGCGAATCCCACATTTACTAATGCCAAGCTCCGGGATAACCTCAAAGGCAAATACCTGCGTAATAGAAAAGTACGATACAACGTAAATACAACAGTCATATAAAATAAACTAATATTAAAGTACGGATTCAAACTTGAAATTCTCACCAATAGTGCATGCGGTAGACCGTATATGTTTTACGTTAACTCGAGATTCTGTACGTCAAGGTCCTCGCCCTCTTGTCGCCGTTTTTCAGCCAACCGCTGTCGTGGACCATCAAACGCCCCCTTGAAACCGTAAATAGACCGCCTATACACGTGTGTGCCCCACGGGAACACATCAAAAGCGTCCAGGTCCTCAACTAGGCGAAACTGCCATACTGGAACTTTATCTATCCCATCGAACCCCATCAGTATCCGGTTCAGCATAAACAATAAGGCAAGCTTCACCGCATCGTACTGCTGTTCAAAAATACCAATCCGCAGCACCGCTCTCAACTTTTCAATCTCGACTTCTTCTTGACCCCGAAAGTACCGATCATGTATGCCATTCTCAACCACTTCATACCTCGTCGTGTCGGGTTCGACTCCAAACTTCAAACCGATGATTAGACAGAACTCAGTCTTCGAGAACCGGACAATATGCTTCCCTAACAAAAATCTCATCTCATCAGCCGGCCCATCATGATGCAACTCACGTAGAAGTAACCGATGGACAATCCCACCCGAAAAATTATTCTAACGATGCATCTGAAGGAAATGACCAAAACATGACTCAGTAAACCGACGTACGTTTTCGATCTTCAGATCTTCAGATCTTCAGGTACACTGTTAAGTGCAGTGTCAACATATTCCAGGTCATCGAAATGGTCATGGCGATTAATTTTTCCATTGAACCAATCCTCCTCTGGAGTCTTCAGAAAATCCTTTGGGTCATTCCTCATCTGCATATTCACAGAAAAAAAGCATATAAGTTCATGATTGGACCACTGAATTAAAAGTCATGGGAAGTGTATTAAAAGTCACGGGACACTATACAAAAGTCACGAGAAATTCATTAAAAGTCACGAGACACTATACAAAAGTCACGGGACACTTATCAAAAGTCACGGGACACTATACAAAAGTCACGGGAAACTTATCAAAAGTCACGGGACACTATACAAAAGTCACGGGACACTTATCAAAAGTCACGGGACACTTATCAAAAGTCACGGGAAACTATACTGCTATCATGTAACACTTAACAAAAGCCAAAAGTCACGGGACACAATACAAAAGGCACGGGACACTATACAAAAGTCACGACACACCATACAAAAGTCACGGGACACTAAACAAAAGTCACGACACACTATACAAAAGTCACGACACACTAAACAAAAGTCACGACACACTAAACAAAAGTCACGGAAACCCAGAAATTCATCGTCCTCAAAACAACTCTTTTCTGAAACTAAAACCCTAACCTAACCTCATCGTGCAAACACAGTCAACCACAATCAACCACAATCACAAATCCAACCTAATCTACATCATGAGTATGGCATCAAACATCAAAACACATGAAATTATCAACCGGAAAAACGCGTCAGGAACAAGAACTTACCCGAGTCTTTTGAGATCTCCGGTGACTTCTTGTCGATGCCATTACTGTTGGGTTTACTGTAGCGCCGTCGCCGGGGGTTCACCGTACACTTTCCGTTGAGTTTAGGGCTGTTGGACCGTCCGGTGACTTTTGGGCTGTTCACTTTTCACTTTTTCTCTCACTTTCTCTCACCGTTTGAAATTGCACAAATAGACAAATGAGGGTATTTTTGTCTGGTCACTCAAATAGGTGCCTTTTAAACTTAGATTAGTAAAGTGGTGACAGTTGCCAAAAAACCGCCCCAAATAGTGCTATTTAATTTTTGAACCCTAAATCTGAGTATGAAATAGAGTTAAAAGGGTTGTCTTCAAAGAAATAATAACTCAATTGGTTAGAGCTCTTGTAGTGTATGGGTGTGTTTGGTATGATTGGCAAAAATGAAAAATAGCATTTTTAATGTTAAAACCTTTTTTGAGATTTTATTGTTTTTATTATTTAGCAAAATTAATATAATATACAAAATTAATATAATTTTATTTTAATATTAAATTAAATACATATTATATAAATTTAACTAAATAAAAAAATAAAATGCTATTCTAATATTATAAATCTGAAAATTATTTAAGTTAAATAAAATATTAAAAGAAATTTTCAAAGATTCTTGAACTTGTTACATGGATAATATTTTTTATTTAATAAAAATATGAATTATTATTTAATAAGAATATGAATTATTATTTTATAAAAAAATAATACAATATATATATATATATATATATATATATATATATATTATTCTAAAAATATATCAATTTTATTAGTTATCAAAATATTTGGAAATAAAAATCACATCCTAACATTATATATATGTATATATATATATCTAAAACTCAGTACAGTCTAATATAAAATATCACAAAACACATAATCATAGTCTCATATCATAAAGCATTTAACTGTATAAGAAAAATACAATTCAATCCAATCCAATTTAATAAAATCCAATATAATTCAATATATATATATATATATATATATATATGCCTAAACTCCAAACTCGTCCATCTACTAGTTGAGCTACACCTTTGAGGACTATACAATTCAATACTATACAATAGGTTGTGCCAAACTAGCCTTACTGTGTAACAGACTTTTAAATTAAAGGGCAAATTACATTAACTTACCCTAACTATATGCATAATTACACTAAACCCGGATAAAATATCATAATAACAGTGACTACCCCTTGACCCGTTGACTAACAGTTGACCACAGTTAGTCATTAACGATCAAAGGATAATGTCACTTTTGCCCTTAATGAAATAAGAATTAATTGATTAAAAAATCAGAAAACAAAATAAAACAAAAAATTCAGAAAAAAATAAATGATCAAACACGCCATTTCATCTCTTCAATTAAAAGAAAATCTATCATATCATCCTTTTATTTCATCTCATCAAAGATCAAACAATATAAAAAATCCAGTTCTATTTCATCTTGTCATTACTTTCTTTTTCTACAATCAATATATATATATATATATATATATATATATATATATGTTGAACACAAGATCTGGAGTTGAGCTCCCAGATCTGGTTGTGGCGGGGCAATCAGCGTAGGGGAGGGTTAGGTTCGAAGTTCGAGCCTCCCTTTGTTGCGGTGGCAGAGGAGGTTACATGGAGAAGTTCGAACCTCCCAAGCTCCCCATGTGCTTCTGACGTGAATCTCCCCCTTTTGTTCTTCTTGCTGTGGGTTTGTGTTCTATGGCTGTGATTGGTTTGTGTGTCCCCCTAGTTCTTTTTCATCTTCATCTTCTTGTATGTTGAACATCAGATGGCTCTTATGATTGTAGGAAATGTATAATTAGCATTTTAGAAATGAAGAAGATTTTAATCAAATCAAAGATTTTAACAAGCTAAGAGATTTTAGCAACTGCAGTGTTTGATGAGAGTATAGTATTAAAGCTGTATCCATGAAGGAGATGGATCTGATCTCTTCCAGGGACAAGTTTTTATTTTTATTTATTAAAATATTTAGGGCTGATGAAGCAGCATTTAATTGGATAATGCATTTTTTCTTTATTTATTTAATAACACTTGACAAAAAGACCAAATTGTCCTTTCATTATCCTTTGACTATTAGTGACTAACTATGGTCAACGGTTAGTCAACGGGTCAAGGGGTAGTCACTGTTATTATGATATTTTATCCTAGTTTAGTGCAATTATGCATATAGTTAGGGTAAGTTAGTGTAAATTACCCTAAATTAAATGATAGAGCAATGTTCTAAGAATTTTTTATGTCTTGGGATATAAGGTGTAAGCCACCTCCTAGTAGAGCTGGTGATGCACCCCCCTTTCACATAACGGTGAGGGGTTCAAATCACACAATGCACATTTTACAAGCATATATGAGAAGTTTTCTTCCTGATTTGTGTGAGTAGTTATCTCCCGTTATAGGAGTAGATATCCGAACCGCATATGTATTATTTGATCTCGGTAGGTCCCGATAGTCCTATTATAATAGTTCTTGTAATACTTAAAAAAAAAAAAGGTTAATATTAAAAACCTCCCCTCACCTTTGAACTATTATTGGATGTATAGTTACAAATGCTTTTATTTTAGAAACCTCCCCTATGGACTAACATCGTTAGCATTCCGTTTGTGTTGACCGAGTTTGACTGTTGAAAAGTCCAAAATGTCTCTATTTAAACTTCAATTGTATGGATTGACCATTATACCCTCATACTTTTACCAAATAAATTAATAAAATGATACAAAATATGGAAATGTTAACTTGCAAAGGAGAATTTATTTTGTGGACAATTTTATCCCTAAAAATAACAAAATTGCAAATGAACCAAAAGCATTGAAAATGAGTATTTGCTTGGATTTATATATATAAAGACAAATAAATAAATACATATTCTGATTTATTTTTAATGCTTTTGGTTCATTTGTAATTTTGTTACTTTTAGGGATAAAATTGTTCATAAAATAACTTCTCTTTTACAAGTTAACATTCTCATCTTTTGTATCAGTTTATTAATTTATTATGTAAAAGTATGAGGGTATAATAGTTAATTCATATAATTGAAGCTTAAATAGAGATATTTTGGACTTTTTAATGGTCAAACTCAGTCAACACAAACGGCACTACTACAAAAATGTTAAAAGACATCACTAGATATCACTAAAAGAAATCGGTTTTTGGTAACCGATTTTAAAAAAGCTTTTAGACATCGGTTTTTATAAAAACCGATGTCTTAAAAATTACAGTTTCAAAAGACATCGGTTTTTAAGAAAACCGATATTAAAAAAAAAACGTTTAGACATTGGTTTTTATAACAACCGATGTCTTAAATTTTGCATTGAAAAGACAACGGTTTTTATAAAAACCGATATTAAAAACAAGCGTTTAGACATCGGTTTTTATAAAAACCGATGTGGATTCAAAAGCAAAATTCTGCAATGCAAATCTGACCTATGTCCACATTCAAGTGTGCATCTCTAAAAATACTCAACGTTATTTGCTCAAATTTTAACACAAGAAAGTAGACATGCAAACAAACACTTTTAAATCAGAAAATATTCCAAAAATAGTTTTGGAAAAGTGTGAAAATGAGCGATGAAAACAGCTCACTCGCAGATTCGTGAATCACTTCTGACCTTTGACTGAATAATTGATCATAACTTTCAAAATACAGCCCAGAATTTTACGTTCTATATACCGTTGGATTCGTATCGAAAAATAAAATAATCCAACATGGATGAAAAAATTTATTTCGTTGCCAAAAGATACAGTTTTAAGGAAAAAATTTGCACAAAAATATCTCTAATCGCTTCAATTCTGACCTTTGACTGAATAATTGATCATGACTTTCAAAATATCGCCCGTAATTTTACGTTCTATATACCGTTGGATTCATATCGAAAAATCAAATAATCTAACATGGATGAAAAAAAATTATTTCGTTGCCAAAAGATACAGTTTTAAGGAAAAACTTTGCACAAAAATATCTCCAATCTCTTCAATTCTGACCTTTGACTGAATAATTGATCATAACTTTCAAAATGCCGCCTGGAATTTTATGTTCTATATACCGTTGGATTCGTATCGAAAAATCAAAGAATCCAACATGGATGAAAAAATTTATTTCGTTGCCAAAAGATACAGTTTTAAGGAAAAAGTTTGCACAAAAATATCTCCAATCGCTTCAATTCTGACCTTTGACTGAATAATTAATCATAACTTTCAAAATACCGCCCGGAATTTTACATTCTATATACCGTTGGATTTGTATCGAAAAATCAAAGAATCCACCATGGATGAAAAAAATTATTTCGTTACCAAAAGATACAGTTTTAAGGAAAAAGTTTGCACAAAAATATCTCCAATTGCTTCGCTGACCTTTGACTGAATAATTGATCATAACTTTCAAAATACCGCACAGAATTTTACATTATATATACCGTTGGATTCGTATCAAAAAATCAAAGAATCCATCATGGATGAAAAAATTTATTTCCTTGCCAAAAGATACAGTTTTAAGGAAAAAGTTTACACAAAAATATCTCCAATCGCTTGAGTACTCATGAATAATTGATCATAACTTTCAAAATACTACCCAGAATTTTACATTCTTTATACCATTGGATTCGTATCGAAAAATCGAAGAATCCAACGTGGATGAAAAAATTTATTTCATTGCCAAAAGATACAGTTTTAGGGAAAAAGTTTGCACAAAAATATCTCCAGCAGAACACAAAACCACACAATAAAAAATGAAATGAAAAATAAACCCATCAATAAAATTTATTTAAGGACTAATTGCACAAACATCCCCTAACATTAGACATAATTAAACGTATATGGAACTTTTGCCCATTATTACACAAACCTCCCCTGCCGTTAGTGATCAACGGTTAAACTTAACTGTTGACTCACTTTTCCATTTAAAAAGTCTAAAATGCCCCTATTGTGTAATTTATTATTTTAAATAGTTAATTAAAAAAAAGATCCAGCTTTTATTAAAAAAAAAACATATTTTATTTCAAAAAAATCCAGATTTTATTTTAAAAAACAAATCCATATTTTATTTATTTATTTTTTTAAATCCAGATTTTTTTTCTTCTATAAATGGATTTTTTGCAATCTAAAAAAAATAAAAAATAAAAAACTTATAAATCAAATTCTAAAATAAATAAAAAATCAAAAACTAATTTTCTCCTTTTCTTTTTTTTCATCTATACTGCCATAATTTAATTACTTATGGGCATTCTCATTTCTTATTTTGGATTGGAAATAAGGTTTTTATTTTTTATTTTTTTTTTAGATTGGAAAAAATCCATTTATAGAAGAAAAAAAATCTGGATTTAAAAAAAAAAATTAAAAAAATATGGATTTGTTTTTTAAAATAAAATCTGGATTTTTTTGAAATAAAATATGATTTTTTTTTTTAATAAAAGCTGGATCTTTTTTTTATTAACTATTTAAAATAATAAATTACACAGTAGGGGCATTTTAGACTTTTTAAATGGAAAAGTGAGTCAACGGTTAAGTTTAACCGTTGACCACTAACGGCAGGGGAGGTTTGTGTAATAATGGGCAAAAGGTCCATATACGTGTAATTATGTCTAATGTTAGGGATGTTTGTGCAATTAGTCCTTTATTTAATATATATATGTTTGTAGTAGAAATTAGAATTTTGATTAGTTGAGTAAATTTAAATTTATCAAACAAGTTTTTATTTTTTTTATTTTTTATTTATTTCTAACAACTCATATAGGTTATATATAAATATTGTGCAATTGTTAACACATCAAATCTTGTAATCAGGCGATAAAAGCTTACCACTTTGACTTTGAGGTTGCAAGTTCAATTCCTCATTGGTGGGATTAATTTTTGTAATACATCAATTTTACATCAGGGTTTTTAAATCGGTTTTAACTAAAACCGATGTCTTTTCTTCTGGATTTTTAAATTGGTTTTAAGTAAAACCGATGTCTTTTCTCTTGTTTTACATCGGTTAAAAACCGATGTCTTTTGCGTTTTTTTTCTAAATCACTCAAAAAGATATCGATTTTAAAATTTTCAAAAACCGATTTCTTCCATATAAAAAAACCGATTTCTTTTGCATTTTTTGTAGTAGTGCGGAATGCTAACGGTGTTATTCCATAGGGGAGATTTATAAAATAAAAGCATTTATAACTATACATCCAATAATAGTTCAAAGGTGATGGGAGGTTTTAAATATTAACCCTAAAAAAAATAAATTATTTTTAAAAAAAAAAATCTTCTTAATTAGCTTTCAACTACCTACCAAACGGCCCCACTTAATTATCATCGGTTCATCACATTTAACATAAAAACATTATCTTGATTTTGGATAAGATAATAATAAATCCTTCTTAGGTATGTCGGTAGGTTACAAGTTAACATTTAATGACATCTTAAATATTGTATTAAAATATATTTCTGCAATATAATTATATTATTTAATGTCAAGTTGGGTGACAAATTTTTTTATATAGATACTGTTAAAGCATCTCTATTTTTTTTTTTTTTTTTTTATTGGAATACAACAACAGGATTACAACAACTGAAATACAGATCCAAGACATGATTACATGATTACAACAACAACTAGAACTCATCGAGAATCGACTTCCAAACGCAGCCCAAATTGAAGATCCCACGGACGGGGAAAGACAACCCACACGAAGGAGGGACAACCACCCACACAAAGTGGGACAACACCCATGTTTTTAAATAGGCCAAGAAAAATTTGCATAATTCTATGCACACACTAGGTCTTGAACCTTGGTGGTGGGGGGTTCCCAAAGGAAGGCCCACCAATATGGCGACACCCATGTTTTTTTTTTTTTTTAAACTATTAAAGCATCTCTAAAGACTTTTCTATTTTCACTATTTAAATGTCTATTTGTTTACCTATGTGGTAATTTGAAAAGTGAAAAAAGAAGAGTCCTTCCAAAAGACTCTTCAATTAGAAATTGGTTTATATCTAATTACTTTTAAGGTGGATATGAAAATCATTTGAATGGCCTTCCAAATTATTAATATGTTATTATTAAATATTCAATATTAGTCTCATTTTAAAGATCTAAATGAGACCTTTCTAATGGTATAATTTTTATGATGATAAAATGTATAAAATAAAACTTATTATATATTAATTGAATTTAATTAAAAAGATAAAAGGATATATATGTCAAATATTAATGATGATATGATATAAAAAATAATATAGTAATAATTGAAGAGGGAGAAGTTGCTTTTCAATATTGAAGAGAGAGAAGCAAAATCTTATTTGAATAATCTCATTTGAGGAGTCTATTGGAGCCAAATATGTTGATGTGACTCGATTGACTTTAACAAATATCTTATTTGAAAAGTGTTTTGGAGATGCTTTTAAAACAACGGTATACTTTTAGGGGTCTATAACACAACTATTTTATAGGCTCGGTGATAAATATATATTTTCAAAAAATTTAAAAAAAAAAAAAAAAAACATGTTAATAGAGTTGTTTAGTTAAAAGTATATATATATATATATATATATATATATATATATATATATATAGACAAATACATTATTATTAAGTTGTATTTTAAACACAAACATTGGTGACATATTTTTAATTTAGTTGTATATCAACTTTATTTTTATTCAACTTAGGAAACAAGACTCATAATTTTATTGAGATGTCAATATTTATTAAAATGCAATGCATAATAGAAGAAAAGTGATGGTCTCCAAAACTTTGACCAAATTTACTGTTAAAATGACATGTCAAGTGAATTTAGTTTTTATTGATACATAATCTCATATTTAGTTTTTACAAATGAGTTTAACACATTATTTAGGAAAAAAAAAAATAGAACAAAATTTTGGAAAGTATAGCATTGTAACATGAAATCATTAATTATATAAGAAATTAATGGCAAGATAATGTGGTTTCTAGATTGTCAATCAAATAAGCAATTAGAGAAAGGAAAGCCTCTGATTTTAATAATAAAAATCCATGATGAAGTACGTACTAACTTCAAATATCTATATATAAGGGAAAGCAAATCATCTTCTCAAATCATTAGTTTGTGAAAAAATATTAGTCTAGCTAGAAAAGAAAAAGAATGGCTCTAAGTGGTAAGCTTGAGGCTGATATAGAAATCAAGGCACCTGCTGAAAAATATTTCAACATCTTCAAAGCCCAATGCGAGCATCTTCCCAACATTTCTTCTTCTAATATACAGGGAGTTGACCTCCATGAAGGTGACTGGGATACTCATGGATCTGTCAAGCTCTGGAAATATACCGTAGGTATGGCAATTACAAGTTACAACTAATTGAGCTATAATTCAGATTATGAAATATGATCTTGTTGTATATATTGAAGTTATCACTGCAGCATTTGTGTTAGGCTATATTTAATTAGTGTACTAACGTTTTCTAAACTAACGACTTAGCTAATTAATCTAGGTTTCTAAAGAAAAATGTCATTGGTTAGATATTAGTACTGAAGAAAATAGCTTTGTGATTTGGTAAAACTATTTATCAAGAACGCTTTCTACATAAGCACTCACAATCAAACAAGGTTTTGTTAAGTATATAGAATACTTCAACGACCCAAATTTTCATTTCGAATAATGATGTATCAGGAGTTTGGTTAGATATCCATTAATTAAATTCATTTACTATGTTATCTTATATTATTAATCTATTTATTTATATATATAATTAATTTGTGAGTACGTGACAGAGGGGAGAGAAGAGAGTTACAAGGAGAAGGTTGAAATAGATGATGAGAATTTATCAGTGACTCTTGTTGGGTTGGAAGGAGATGTGTTCAAGAATTACAAGAGCTGGAAGGCAACTTTTCAAGCAACTCCAAAAGGTGATGGCAGCAGCGTCATCAAACATATTCTGGAATATGAGAAGCTAAACCAGGATGTTCCTGTCCCAAACCCTTACCTGGATTTTCTTGTCAGTATTACCAAAGACATTGCTTCACATCTCGACAACTAGCCATCACATCTCCTGTAATATTGATAATGTGAAATAAAAACCGACAATTGTATATCAGTTGGCCGGTTTAAGAGTGTGTTGGCATATTCTTGTTAAATAAAAAAAATAATAATAAGTAAATAAGGGAAAAGGGCGTGAGATTGTGTAAGAGGTCGTGAATTAAGCCATTATATATTTTTTATAATTGGCTTCGTTTCTGTAAGAAATGTAATACAAGTGTTTGCTTGTTTGTTTGAGGAATTCATGTACTAATTATTTTAAGGACAAATTGCAAACCTGTATCCTTAGGTATTACATTATCGACAAGGATCCTGTGTTGAGCCTAGCATGTGCTGTGCTTTATGAGATATACTTACACGTGGCAAATTAATAAATAGAAGGTTAGGATTTAGTTTACTTTTCTTTTCTCTCTCAACTTAGAAGAACAAGCACAGCTAACACTCATCCCTGATAAGTTATTTTTTCTTCTCTAACCTTACAAATGGCCACCACTCAGTTCCTTAACTCCATTTCCGTCTTTGTATTCGCTCATCGATGACCAACCAAACTTCGGCGACGGTAGAGTGCGGCAAAAACAGAAACAAAACTTTCTCTTTTAGATCCTCAATGGCTTTCAGAACGATAACAAACCAAACAATTGAATCTAACTCACCAATTCTATAAAATTTTCGCAACATCAGAGAAAACATATGCATAAATTGCCTATTCTTTGGCAAAAGCCCCTTTCCCATATAATATTTTGTCATTAATACTTACAGTGAATGTGGATCTAAATTTGTAAACCAGTTGCTTTTGCCCAACTTTCAAAACAATTCTCAAATTTTTCCTTGGCTTGTTTGCTTCGCCAGAATTTCTTCAAATTGTTGGGCAACAATAGTACAATGTCCTCTCAATTCAATCAAGTAGAAATATTATTTTCGCTTGAAGACGAGAGTGTGAGGTTTCTGGGTTGAAGACGACAGAGAAGAGATTGAGATGCTAGAGATTGTGAGGTTTCAGGGTTGAAGTCTTGAAATTGACGGAGAAGAGATGGGTGAGTCAACGAAGAAGAGAAACTCGTTTTTTTGTCTTTAGCAAAACAACAGCAAAACGTTGTCGTTTAAGCTGTGAAAAGGGTAAAAAATAAATGAATAAATCTAAACCGTTCGATACTTCAATTTACACATATTATCAGATCTTTAAGAGCTCATCACAACTCAATAGAAAAAGAGTTCAGCAGTGATCCTTGTCCATTACATAAAGACACATGTAATGTCAGTACCTTTGCCATGCTAGCCACCATTAAATTAAGGGAAATTATCATTCTGACCCCTATAGTTTTCCGTATTCTCTAGTCTCCCCCCTCTAGTTTTAAAATTCTCCAATTTCCCCACACCCATGCCTATTTTTATATGGTAAGATTGGTTGTATTTGTGCATGAGAGGGGGGAAATTGGAGAATTTTAAAACTAGAAGGGGTAGACTGGAGAATACGGTAAATTACAGGGGGGAGAATAATAATTTCCCTTAAATTAACAGTGAACACTTAATGGTTTAAGAGTAAAATAATATTTTTAATGGGGAAAAAAATAGAGATAATTCCATAGAATAGCCGCTGCGGTTTTCCAATTTTTACATATAGCCACTAGTTTTTAAAAAACCAAATATAACCAATAGGATCATGGATCATGGATTGTGTGGTGGAAGTTAGTGGGTTCTTTGACAAGTATACCCCTGGACAGTTGTCAGTGATTGTTGATATAAGAGGTCCAAAATGACCCCATCTCCTTCATATATCTCAGATGAAGGCAATCCCCAAACCCAATCCCTAAAATACGGTGCGGCTTCCAACTGATTTTATTATGCATCTTATTAAATTGAAATTCAAGTCGGTTAACCCAAACCCTTACACTTCGAAATAACACCCAATTACCCGCGATATTTCGTATCTCCACCATAATCGTATTTCCAGTTGTCGATTCGTTGCCGTGATTGAAGCAGTCCTAATTTGTTTCAGCCATCCCCAATATTAGAGAAGGTATGTATCTCCTTAGAACTCGAACTGTAACTATAAATATATTTGATTGATGATTTCTTTCATAATTTTCATATAACATATGTTGAAAATGATTGAGAAGGGTCATCCTGTTCTTCGTCGCGACAGCCTATGTGTGTTGATGTCAGTCTAAAAAATACATATGATTGATTTCTTTCATATTCAAGATATAACATATGTTTATGTCAGTCTAAATACATATGATTGATTTCAATCATATTCATATAATATTTGTTCAAAAGGATTGAGAAGGGTCCCCTTTATCTTCGTCGTAGCGGCCTGTGTGTGTTTGTTTATGTCAGAGTAGTAGGAGTTTTATGGCATTCCCTGTGTCGTTGTACCCCTAGGTTACGAGGTTTAAGCCTTTATTACATTCCATGATCGTACCATTACATTCCATGATCGTATGATTACATTCCATGATCTTACCATTACATTCCATTATCCTGACATGAGATTACATGACATGGAATTAATTCCATGATCGTATCATTACATTCCATGATTACGTTCCATGATCCTAACACGAGATTATTACATTCCATGATCGTAACATTACATTCCATGATCCTACCATTATCCTGACACGAGATTACATGACATGGAATGACATTCCAAGATTCTCCATGACATGGAATGACATTCTTAGATTCTCTATGACATGAAATGAGATTCCATGATCGATCCTCCTAGATTCCATGATCCTACCATTACAACACGAATTTACATTCCATGATCCTCCTATCACAACATGACATTACATTCCATGATCCATCATGGAATGTAATTTCATAAAACATTGATGACATTGTCCTTCTGATGACATTGATGACATGTCCATCTTCCCATGATGACATTATTTTAATCCGTCTGATGACATTGATGACATGTATTTTAATTTAAATTCCATGATGATAGAACTGATTACATCTGTTGCATACAGCTTCAGGAATATGGTTCTGTTGATAGTGAACTACGATGGACAGTGGGAAGATGGACAATTCAACCCTAAAGATGTTTTCTTTTTGTCAGTGACAGTGAAGGAGACTTTGAAAACATTGGCAGAGAAGATATGTAGTCGATTTGGCTTAAATTCCGATGAAGTGGATTTCAAGATAAGTACTATAATTGATGGCTCCATTGTTGAAATGATTTATGACTTAGATTTACAGATCTTCATTTCGCATAACAAAGAGAATCCTAAATGTTATGTGTCGGTGTTTCACAAACAGTTACGAAGCCTGGTTGAACAGTTAACTGTGCCTCCTGATCTGAAATTCAAATCTACCTCCATCACCTTCGGTTGTACTAGTGATCAGGCATGTACGCCGCCACCCATGATGAATTGTAAATCTACACTCAGCCCTGTTGTGAGTTCATCCGGATACAGATCCATAACTGGTAGCAATGAATTTGTTCCGAGTGGCTTCCCCGTTGATAAATCAAAAACTCCGCCATCAATCAGGAAGTCTATATTTCCCCAAAGCCCACTCGCTACAGCCTGTAAGAAATCTGCTAACCGTAGCAATCACGGCGATTATGCTAAAGACGAGAAAGTTCATTGTCCAACTGTTGTTACGGCTGAGGATGAAGAAGACGGCATGGGTTGCTCAGCCAATATCAACTTGCTGTTGTGTCCTTGCTCTAATGAAATCAATCCACAAGATTTACCGCTACGCCCTACACATGATGACAATCCATTGCACATTGTTGATCTCATAAGCCTTTCTACATCAGGTATAAACAAGAATTTATTAGGTCCCGAGCATGAGCTAAAATTGCATCGACAGTCTGGAAGACAGAGAAAGTCCATTAAGTACAACCAGGAGACTTGTTCAAATTACTCTAAAAAGGGACACACAAATCAGGGTGCCGAAAACCGACGTTTGATGCATCTGGGCCAACCAAACCTCCACGTACTTGCAGTATATGTCACAGACCTGGACACAATAGACAAACTTGTCCCTCTGGATAATAACCCTAATCCATCAGGTGATATCATGACCTAGTTTTAAATGTTGTACCAACAAGGTCCTCCGATTTGAGAACCTTTTATTGGCACTCTTAGGTTGATTCATGGACAATGTGTCATTCTACTTTGGTTTTAAGGAAAATGCGTGTAATATGTGATCTATTTAATTTTTCTTTCATTCAATTGTTTGAGTAGTCCCTGCTTGTAATATCAGCTTACGATATCGGTTCTGAATTGTAAGGAATCCCATCTATTGATTGGCTTATTTCGTGGACAAACCACATATTGGGGCTTGATGTAAGGTAGCTTAGGTATTTGATGGTTGGTGTTTTACACAACCAAGGCCCTCTCAAGACCTCAAGAGAAGAAGCACCAAAGGTAAATTCTAGTGCTTACTTGCTTTGAAGAGATCTAGTTGCACACACACATAACTCATGCATAAATCTTATTCTTGTATGTTGTGTGTTTTATATGTGTGCATGCATGTTCTTGAACATCTCTTCTTGCATGTTTTATTTGATTGCATCTTATTCATTGAAATGCCATGACATATTTAGGCATTAGGATGCAAAGCCATGAATTCTATTCATGCATGTTTAAGTGATTGCATATTGTTCATTGAAATGCCATGACATGTTTAGGCATTAGGATGCATTCACTTCCCACACTTGCACCTCATGTTTAGTCTTAAGTGTAGTGTAATTCGTTTCCGTTTGTGTGAAAGGAAATGTCCGCGCTTGCAAGATGGTGTGCATGTCTTAGCACGATGGTTGACCACTTGAGAAGGTCTCATTCTTCTCTTGGATAAATGGTAGTTTTGGTTTGGTGTTTTGGAGTAAAGTGTCTAGTTTCAAAAGATTAGATTTTAATGTTTTAAATGTTTTTCAAAACTGACCTTTGTATGGTCGTGTGACCATAACGTTTTATAAAAAGATTGCAATTGAGTTTTGTAAAATTATGGACAAACTAGACACTCATACCTTTCCAACGGTATATTATTCATTATATTTCAAGACCGTTTGGATTGGTTTTAAAATTCCAAAGTTACAAGCAAAACACGGCAACTCTGTTGTTGTCCGTTTCTGACCTTTGGTCACTCAATTGACCATAACGTTTTGTACAGACATTGAAATATCATTCTGTAAAAACAAGTAGAACGTAGACATCCATACCTTTCCAATGATATATCATACAAAAGGTTTCAATGTCGTTTAGTCATGTTTCAAAGCGCTCGAATCTTGAGCCGCTGCACTAACGCGAGTACCGCGAAAATACCCATAATTTTTCCATTTCTTCCAAAACGACATAGTTTCACTTGGGCATTATAAATACATATATTTCTCATCATTTTGAGGGCTGAGCCACAAAATCAAACCCTAGAGAGAGAGGCTCCATATTCTTGAGAGAGAAAGAGAGACTTGAGAGAAAAAGCTTAAAGATTACATCTTTATCTCTCTAAACCCATATGTGCTAATGCATGGGTCTTCTTCAACACATATGGTATGATTTTTTAAACACTAATTTCATCTAATCTTAGTGTTTTTACTTATCAATTTATCTCTTTTATCACTTGTATGTTCTTTGAGTAATTTCTACATACATGATTGAGATTATGTGTTGATTGAGTTATTTATGTTAGCTAGGTTTTCATGCTTATTTTATATCTAGCTAATTAATCTCATTATATGATTGAGATTATTTTTGATAGCTTAAATGATTAGGTCATTATTGCCTAAAAGCTATGCCATAAACATTCTTTTGTGATTTATTGATAACTAGATTGATAGATTGTATTTTAATCAACTAGTTAATCTTTTGAATGTTTGTGGGTTATTTGTGATAGCTATTGTATTTAGGATTGGTTATCCTTAACATAGCTAAAGTTGTATGCCATGTCATATAACTATATTTGATATCTATGATTGATTTTATTGTCATCATATAATCCTAGATAAGTATTTAGTATACCCTAGCACTTCTTGCATATTTGGATATCATTGCATATTCACTTAGGATGTGATCTCTTTGGAGAAGTAAGTCTTGTGTGATAGACCGGGATTAGGTGGTCACATGAGCAAATTGGACTTGGTCCACTTTTACAGGCCTGCGGGTAGTGGTAGCGGGATATTGGCCAGGATTAGGCCGTCAAACCGGGATTAGGTTGTATATGCTATCACAATTAGTGGATTCAAGGTTCGAGTGTGGCGCACTTATCAGCCCGTGGTTTTTCCCTGTTGAGCATTTCCACGTAAAAATCAAGTGTCGTTTATATTTCCACACCATATTACACTTGATTATTGTTTTGTGAATTGGGGTTATATTTGTAATAGTGACTAATCCAAAAATTTGGTAATAACGGATTAACAACCCTTTCACACACCCTCTAAGTCATATTTTAAAAGACACGCATGCGTAAACGGGAATTCATTATTACTTTCATGAATTGTTTGACGTTAGGTGTAATTGCCCGTTTATTTACAAACCTCAATCAGGTAGGTTCTCCTCCAGTCTTGTCTCTTCCCAAAGAATCAATAGGCTACTTATCCCCCTTATAAACATCTTCGAAAAAGTTACCGATCTACTTATAAGGATTTTGCAATCCTAGATGGCTAATATGTGCTTATATTTACAAGGGATGTTCACGGATCTCTTCTTGCATAGCAACCACAGGTAGGCACAGCTATGTGTGCTGATGCAGTAAAATCTGTATTCAATTTACTAAGAAAGTTCGTTCACTGGGATCGGCGATTCTATCGGTCAAAGCCAATTAATCTAGCAAGGATTACTCTAAGTGCGAAAAACTAAATTGCATAATGCTTTGTTTTGGAAATTGTTTAATTCTAAAATTAACCTAAATTATGACTACTTGAACTAAAGACTAAAATCGAATCAAATCAAATCAAAGATCACACACAAGGGATGAATATATGGAGAGAAATACTAGGGAATCGATGCACCTTTCTTAGACACTCAATGCTCTCAATCAGTCTCAATAAACACTTCACTAAAGTTTAGGGCTTGTTTTGATAAACAATTAAGAACGAATCTCTTTCCTACCACTCGCACAAAGGCCATGTATCAAGTGATAGTAACGAAATCCTTTAGAACAAAACTCTAAGCCAAATCAATGCAACAAGGCCATGCAAACATTAACTTTCAAAATCTATTAAGCTTATGATCATGGTTTAAATGGAAAAGGCCATTCACATCTAAACCTTAATCTCATGGATAAACTAAATCACAAACCCATATCAATTGAGGCCACAAAATAATACGAATAAGTAATGTAGAGCAATTAATTCAATAGACAAGACTAAAACCCAATTGATTAACAAAAGATAGACTAAATGATTACATAGAGTTGTCCAAAATCGGTTACATCAATCCCCTAATAAAGGTTTAGTTACACATCAATGGAGAGAACAAAAACATAGAAGAGATGTAGAAAAAACCCGATGTGTGGTGGTCGGAGTGATGGGGGACGGCCCCCTTCTGTGGCTTGGAACCTCCCTTGGCTATATAATTGAATTGAAAAGAATATGAAGTATTTATAGGTGACTTTTCCTTGTGAACCCTCAATTCTTCTTAGGTTTAGAAAATACACCAAGTGGGAAAGTAGAATGAAACAAGGAATGAGAATCCTTTCCTAACTTGGTTTTCCTATCTTGATGATTGACTCCTAATTTGAGTTTAGGAAGTTTCCCAAACATGTCTTGATCTTCTAAAGTTATTAGGATTTGATTTGGGAAGTTTTGGAACAGTTCTGGACCAATTCAGAGTTGAAATCCGCCAAAAATACGTACTACCGCTCCCTAGGCCGCTCCGGAGGCATGTTGCCTCGGCAGCTGCACGTCAAGCGGAAATTCTTCTGCTTTGGGTCGCTGCCTAGGCCGCTTCCTAGGCAAGTTGCACGGGGGGCGGTCTGGGCCGCGGTAATTCTTTTCAGCTCTGACCTTCGGTTACTAAATCGGTCATAACTTCTTCTAGGAATATCGGAATTGCGATCCGAAAAGTGCGCCGGAAACTAGACTTCCGGGGTTTTCAATCCATAGGTGGTAGGACACACAATTCAATCGGAGATGAGAGATATGAGCCCCGCAACATAGAGGTTCTGCACTGGCCGAAAATCATCTTTTCATTGTTTCTTCCAATTTGCTCATTTTCTCCATCTTTTGATTCCTTTTCTTCCAAAATAAGATTTAACACCACTAGAATGGAATGGACCTACACATGCTCAACAAACACATTAAACAACCTAATTTACTCGAGAACAAAGCATAATTAATAGGAATTCGGGGCCTAAAACATTTATAGAAATGAACCGATCATGTGCCCAGCAAGGGTGTACTTTCATCCTTTAACCATGTGAGAAAATCCTTTTCCTCCAAGGTTTCAAGTGAGGTAGGAGAGGGTGTAAACCAAACATCCACTTGCATGAGAGAGAAAGAAACCAATAAATCTTGACCATGTATTTTCATTTATGATTAGGTCTCAACAATCTAGTGCAAATCTAAGGGGAACAAAAAAGCGGAGGAGAGATTCCTGATCCGTTAACAAGTACGAAATGAGAACTTTATGTACACAATCTTGTACCCCACATCGAACTACGTTGTTTATATTGTGAATTTGATAAAAACAGCCTTTTATGAGTTACCAACGCTGTAGGTTTTTTTTTTTTTTTTCTCCATCCCCTTTAGCTTGTGGTCATGTAATCCGTTAGTGCAAAATCGTCCAAGTTTAATTTGCATGCTGCATGTTTGTCTTTTCTTAGCGTGGGTATTAGATCGTGTAATCTATTGTTGTAGATTTTTATCGTGTAAGGAATTTGTTTTGCTACCGTGTTTCATATAAGTTGTTTGTCTTTTCCACAAACAACATTTGAATCCATTGCAAACCATGCAACTTGGGTGTAGAAAGACTTGTCTAGATATACCCCAGCGATGATTTTCTTGTTCGAACAATGCATAAACATTGTCTCCAAATACAGACGATGATATCTTCGATTAGAGGTTCTTATTCTTACTCACATAAAACCATTGTTTGCGAAACTAAGAATCGGAAAATGAACAAGAAATTAAAGAATATATATTAAACATTTTTAACAATTTCTATTCAAGGAATAACCTATCCACTTCCAGAGTTCCAGGTACCCGAGTGAGCACAGTTTCTCCTTTGTTGCTTATAAGGCTTTGCTGATCCGGTGGCCGGTGGATGTTTGTTCGTAAATAAAATGTCCACGACTACAAACTGTCTGTAATATGGATTCTTGATGCGTCGTATTCGGTCTCTTTTCGTTCGAATAGAATATTTCCTTTCACACGTACACGTGTAATTTGTTCCGTGGTTATTTTCGATTAATTCCAGTCCAAAACCTTATTGTGGGGTTTTCAAATATAGCCACTTTCATGGTATATATAATATTATATATATTGATTACTCTATTGGGCTTCGTTTGGTAAAAGACATTTTCTTTCAGTAAGATGGGCTTTATCCACCTTCATAACAACAATCGTATCTAATCCATCCGATTTCCGATATTGCGTTTTTACTTTTATACAGCAAGGGTTATTTTCATTATCTTATGCACAGTAGATCTTTTATAGTATATATTTTGACCAGTACAGTCTTCGCTTGTTTTGCACACTGTATTTTCATTTATTTAAATTTTTTGGTTCAGCTACTATATACTAGTATAGTTGCTGGATTAGTTATTGGGCATTAGATTGAAATTGAAGGGTCAATAAAACAAAACATTTAAAATGCTCAGGATTTTACTTCTCTTCTTCTACTCATCCCTGTCAAAAAGGCCAAAGTAAAATTTATCCCAAACAAGCACAAGAAAAGTAAAGGAAAAAAAAAAGGGGACTGACTCTATGTCTCTATCTCTTCGCCACTAATTATATGGTCAGTTTCAATTATAACCCTTATTCAATGGTCGAGCCAACCCCACACAACCTTTATGCCTTGCTATGTCATAAATGCATCGTCGTAAACCTCGGATTCTTGTTTTTGATTGCCCATGATGTACGACTGAACTTACCATTTGCACACGATAGGTGTATCACACTATCACCATTCACGGGACCAAATTATTTAATGAATTGTGAGATATCCAGTTTGGATGTACTTCAGATTTGTTATAGAGAACATAAATAAATGGGTAATACACACTGAAACCTTTGAATCTATATCATCTGTTGTTGAAGAACGGTGAAGGTGAACCTCACGTAAGAATAAAAACATGATTGACGAATGATGATGTATTTTGTTGTATTGGAAACACAAAGAAAACAAAAGCAGTACTAAGGGAGATGAAACTGCAAGGACTTAGAAAGGTCTGCACATATCTGGGATTAACCTACACAAAATTCACAACTATTAATCTAAAAATGGAAACCACAGCAGTAGAGGTAGCGAATCTATAGGTACCAAGGGTTTAATTGTAGGGAAAAATACCAGAAGTAGTACACGCAGCGGAAGCGATACTAAAAATTAGATTTAGTGACTTTTAAAAATTTTTCCTTTATGAACCTTAAACCCTTTAATTAATTAAACATACATATACAATAACAAAAAGTAGATTACCTTTTGTCGCGTGATCCGATTGACTTACGTCGATGGTAATCCGCAAGATCTTCAATCCTAGCACGAACGTGGATCACCTAGGAGCGTGGTCTCCCTTTTCTTCGAATTGCAAACCTGTGAATGGGCAAAACAAAACTTTTCTTTTCTTTGTTAGTCACAAAAATAATCAAAAGAATGACTAAGATTATTCCGGTCACTTTTGAGTTCTCAATCTAATGATCGAAACTCGCGTGAACCTAGATCGATATCGTATACACAAGCTTATTGATGAATAAGCAAATAGTATACTATCAAAGAATAATCTAACACTCTTTTATGTTTTAGTCGAAATCAACACACACTAATCACTAGAGTTGGATTCTATTTTTTTTTTTTTAAGCAAAAGAAAAACTCTCAAGCCTTGCTTATAGGGTTAGCCGAATTCTTTATAAATATATATAATGCAGCTACCACATTTAGGTTTCAAGAATAATATATATATGTGTTGCCGCACCCATTTAGGTTTCAAGAATAATATATATGTATTGCCGCACCCAATTAGGTTTCAAGAATAATATATATTTATTGCCGCATAACTTCAACATGCATATATGTAATGTATATAATTCTGCACCACTTTTAATCATGCATGCATATACTATATATTTCTATATATTCGCATGACTTTAATCATGCATATATTATATGTATATTTCTATATATATCCGCATGACTTTAATCATGCATATATTTTTCCGCATGCATGCATTCATGCATATATATTCTATATATTCCGCATGCACATATATTATATACAAACCCTAATCCAACTCTTTAGTGTATCTGTGACTATATAAAAGACTTCCTTATTTGATTAAATAAATAAACCTTATTATTTATTTTCTTACCAAATAAGTCTTTTACTTTTAGTATACTACTACCAATAGTATAACTCTAGGAAACATATTTCCTGATCAGAAAAAGATTTTGTTTCTTAATTAAATAATTAATTAATAAATTAATTAATTCTCATTTAATCAAACAATAAAATAAAATAATATATTAGACTAATAAATTAGCCTTGCCGCCCACATCATATATATATGGGCTCAATATTATTTTCTTATTTTATTTAATCCATTGGACTTTAAATAAAAAGCCCACATGTGAACCAGACCCATTCTTACTAAAAGAAACAAGCCCACATGCCTTTCATTAATATATTAATATAATTGAGCAGCCCATTAAATAAATAATGTGCAAATTATATTCTTAATATATTAAATGCAATTCTAGATGGACCCATAAATTGGTCCGGTAGAATATATCAAGTGATCCATGCAAGTCCGTGTGGATTGGGGATCTTGGCGGGCTATCTAAATTTAAGCTTTAATAGACACAACCTAATCACAATCAACAAATGATTCACTTAGGTCCGATCCATTAATTTTAACTCATTCCACTAAAGAGCTAAAATTGAACTCTTAAATAAAGATAGAAAAGGAAGATGTTCCTCATTCATACCCTAGACAATCATGTTGGAGATAGTGTATCCTCGTGATTAATATCAGTAATCGCCAAGAGTTCATAGACCGCCTATAACTCTCCAAGTTACCATATTTACTCATATGACCACGTTTTGAACTTGGATATTTTGACTTGTCCAGAAGCCATGTTTTCAATAGACACTATCGAAAACTCAACGTTGAGATTTAATATCCAATTACCTCAAAACATCCATATGATGATATTATACTCTCATTTATTAAATGGAGCCACGATGTCCATATCTATAAATGAAGTCCTCTATCGATTAACAAATGAATATCACCAAACTATCGAGGATAGACTATGCGATATAATCGTACTCATTGATAACTCAAATGATATCACTTGCAACCATAAGTCCATCATTTATCTCAGGATTAAGATAGACTCTCCGATTGTCCTGATAATGAAAAGACTTTTATCTACTGACGGTTATAGATAAAGTATTTCATTGTGATCCAGTTCAATGCACCCAGTGCACTAGATCCTTTTGCTCGAAGACACTCCGATGATTTTAGACTCATTATATCTCATTTGATCCCACTCAAATGCTAGCAAAAGAATTCTACAACTTTAACAAGATAAAGGTGCCCAACCTTTAACTTAAGTTGTGAACATTATTCAAGACTAACTAAAGAATTGTGTCTACCACATACATATCCAGATGTACGAACAATTCTTCTTTTCTCATAGTCTTTAGACCTTATGATTATTTACTTTGACAATTATAATATTAAACTATAAATGCTATACGATTTGTTAAACCAGAAATCACTTTATTAATATGAAAAAGATTGTTAATTACAATATTACACTCTTGCTATTGAGCATAATCCTAACATTAATTGCAAACCAAGCAAATAACCAGCAAAAAACAACAAAAAGAAAGACAAATTTCGTAGATTACACAATAAAAACAATAAACTAAAAGCTTTAACTAGATTTACAAAAAATTCCTTGAAGTTGATGTCAGATCTTTCAATGAAAAAGGTCGGCGTCGCCGGTTGAAACGGTCGCGGAGAGAAACAACCTTCCGTGGTTTATCTATTCTGTTTAAGGTCTCCACATCTGTCTCCAGTTGATCGATGCGGGCCTCTAAAGAAATCCTTCCTGCTATGTGTTAGGACCCCGGTTTACCGATCGCGCAGCGGAAGGTTTAAAAAAAAAATTATTTCATAAAGAAATACTGCGATTAGTAAACCCTAGGATATATTTTTCGGAACAGTAAAACAAAAGAATCAAAATCAAAACATATAAAACAAGAAGAGAAGAAACAAATTTCTTCATACCTACGTAGGAGGCTCCTTCACTTTAAAACGATCTACTCCTAATTTGAACCACTTGATCTTCCTCGCTATCTCTCGGGACTGGCAACGGCATGTGGGCGCGTCACGGTATTCAGGAACCTGTATGGAGGAAGAAGAGAAGAACACACAAATAAACAACTCTTGTTGTTTGTATATCTTAGGTTAGGCCACACAAAAAAGAAAGCTTTAAAAAAAATATATTTGTTTTCTTTTGATTCTTGGTAGCCGCACCACTTTGTTTCTCTTCTCTTTTTGGTGTGTTTTTGTCAAGTCTCTTCTCTTAGTTACAAAAATATATCATATATATTTTCAATTAAAAGCTTTTTTTTTTTTTTAATTATCCTTTTCAAATATATCTAATATATTAAAAGGGATAATAAGTATTTTAAATTTAAACTTAAATTCAAATACTTAGATAATTGACTTAGTAAAAATAAAATAATCCTATTATTTTATCTTCACCTAAATCCAAATATCAACTAACACCCTCCATTTAATGATTAATCGCATAATTAAATAATCTAATTATTTAATTAATTTTATCATTAATATTTATTAATTAAATAATCTCATTATTCAATTAATTCCCAAATATATACGTGTCACTTTCGTAACACAATTAATCGGACAATCCAATTAATCAACCGTGACCATTATTACCTAAATCGATCGGGCTAGTAAGGGGACCTAATAGACCTACAGTATTTTAAGCTCTAATAATCCTTAGAAATAATTAATTAAACTCTTTAATTAATATTTCATGATTATTAACTTCAGTGTTATTCCACTAAAAACCCGAAGCTGCACTCTCTCAACTGTAGACGTTTTTACACAAACCAATAACTTTCGATGTCCATCGATATAGCTATTACATATGGTATAATTCTCCACAAGTAGTTCATAATTAGAGCTGGGTCATAATGTCCGTTATACCCCTCTAATTATATTTTTCCTTTAAGTACCATTGATTCTCTAATGAATAATAAATCCTACATTCCTTACGGAATTAGGAGAGCGCTCATATTGTTCAAGCCCCGAATCAACCCTTAAGGGAACTACCATCTACTTCTCGCAAGAAGGATTGGATTCCACTATTGTGTACAAACCTTTCTAGCCACAAGCTAAACCGCGATCCCAACATACAGAGCATATTGATCAGGAATGCAACTCCGACCTCACCCATGGTATATCAAAGACCACGATCTAACCTAAAGGAGTCGATAAGACACTCAGGATTAAGATCACCCACATATAGCCATCATTAGTTGATATATATGAATCTCATCGTTAAACGGATCTTAGTGAGAGATTCATATAGATCATGGCCCAGTCCTATATGATCACATCATACAAGGTGCCTCGATTCTCATATCTCCATATGAATGATCCAGGATAGGATCACCGTACATTACGAAATAGACAGCAGCTGTAGATTAACCACAAATAAAGTACCCAGCTTTATTTGCTATCTACGGACTCTTTAGATTGCTCATTTCAAACTACATCCATCTGTATATGACACTCATACACTCAGTTCGAAATTACATCTGGCAATCTTAGATGTTAAGTGCACATGTTATATATATAAAGTATGGTACAAAATGAATGAATATACTACTTATTTTATTTATGTTCAAATCATATTTACAAATTACAAGCTTTAGGGTAAAAACCCCAACAATCTCCCACTTGCACTAAAGCATGTGAGTCATGTCTCGTAACCCTAGACCTTCTAGGTGACCTTCAAACACTTTAGCCGGTAAGGTCTTCGTAAATGGATCAGCATGATTGTCTTGTGAGGCTATCTTGGTGACGATCACATCTCCTCTCTGCACTATCTCTCTAATGAGATGATACTTTCTCTCTAATGAGATGATACTTTCTCTCTATATGCTTACCTCTCTTATGGCTTCTTGGTTCTTTGGAATTAGCCAAAACACCACTATTATCACAATAAAGTGTGATTGGCTTATCCAGATCTGGAACAACTTCCAGATCGCTCAAGAACGTACGGAGGCAAACAACCTCTTTAGCAGTTTCATAAGCGGCTACATACTCGACTTCCATGGTGGAATTAGCAATACAAGATTGCTTAATACTCCTCCACATAATGGCTCCACCACCAAGGGTGAATACTGATCCAGATGTGGATTTCCTAGAATCCATGTCTAACTGAAAATCAGAATCTGTATATCCTAACAGGATCAAATCCTGTCCAGAATACACTAACATATAGTTTCTCGTTCTCCGAAGATACTTGAGAATAATCTTGACAGCAACCCAATGATCCAATCCTAGGTTGGACTGGTATCTGCTAGCTACTCTCACTGCGAAACAGATGTCCGGTCTCGTGCAAAACATAGCATACATGAAACTACCTACTGCTGACGTATAGGGAACACGTCTCATTTCCTCAACTTCTTGAGGTGTCTTAGGACAATGTTCCTTAGACAAGTGAACTCCATGTCTGGAAGGTAAATTACCTTTCTTGGAGTTCTGCATTGAAAATCGCACAAGAATCTTGTCGATATACGATGCCTTGGACAGTGTTATGAGTTTGTTCTTACGATCCCTTATAAGTTGGATCCCTAGAACATAACTCGCCTCTCCCAAATCTTTCATTTGGAATTGGCTAGCCAGCCAGCCCTTTACTTCAAATAATACCCTTACATCATTCCCAATGAGTAGGATATCATCTACGTAAAGAACTAAGAAAACTACCTTCTTGTCAATGATGCGCTTATAGACACAAGGCTTATCAACGTTTTGCTCGAAGCCATAGGTTTTGATCACATCATCAAACCTTATGTTCCAAGATCTAGATGCTTGCTTAAGTCCATAAATGGATCTTTGCAACTTGTAAATTTTTTGCTTTTGATCTGGAGACACGAATCCCTTTGGTTGCATCATGTAGATGCTCTCTTTAAGATTGCCATTCAAGAATGCAGTCTCGACGTCAATTTGCCAAATTTCATAATCAAAATAGGCAGCAATGGATAAGAGAATCCGAATAGACTTAAACATGGCTACTGGCAAGAAGGTCTCTTCATAATCGACCCCCTCTTTTTGGGTATAACCCTTGGCCACTAGCCTTGCCTTGCCTTGAAGGTCTCTACCTTCCCATATACTCCTCTCTTTCTTTTGTAGATACACTTACACCCTATGGGTTTCACCCCATCTGGTAAGTTTACAAGTTCCTAGACTGAGTTAGAGTACATGGACTCCATCTCGAGATTCATAGCTTTAAGCCATTCCTTTTTATCAGGATCTTCCATTGCATTCTTAAATGTCAACGGATTATCCACACTATCAGCAGAGACAACATCTTGTCCCTCACTTAACCCAAATAGCGTTCAGGCTGTCTCACAACCCTCTCACTACGCCTAGAAGGTAGTGTATCCTGAATAGGAATCATCTGACTCTCAGATGTTAATGGATCAACAACTCTTGTTGACTGAGTACTGGTCTCACCAGGCTCCAACTCATTCGATACAATTTTAGAACGAGGTTTATGGTCACTGATATAGTTATCCTTAAGAAATGTTGCATTTGTTGATACAAATACTTTGTTATCTTCAGGACTATAGAAGTATCCACCTCTGGTCTCTTTGGAGTATCCTACAAACAAGCAGACCACAGACTTTGGATCTAGCTTTCCAGTTCTGTTCTTCAGCACATGTGCTGGACACCCCCATACGCGAAAATGTCGCAAACTAACTTTAAAACTATTCCACAACTCTAGGGGAGTCTTAAGAACAAATTTGGATGGCACTACATTCAAAATGTATGCCTCTGTTTTTAACGCATATCCCCAAAAGGAATTTGGTAATGATGAGAAACTAATCATATATCTCACCATTTCCATTTGGGTTCTATTTCTCCTCTCCGCGACACCATTCTGTTATGGTGTATAAGGAGTTGTGAGTTGGGATACTATCCCATACTCAACCATAAAGTCTTTAAACTTTTGGTCAAGGTACTCACCTCCACGATCCAATCGTAGAAACTTGATAGTCTTTCCTAACTGGTTCTCAACTTCAGCTCGGAATTCTTTGAACTTTTCAAAAGTTTTTGACTTCCGTTGCATTAGGTAGATATATTCGTATCTCGAGTAGTCATCTATAAAGGTGACATAATACTCATAACCACCCCTTGCTTTAACATTCATCGGTCCACAGATGTCTAAATGTATAAGCTCAAGTGGTTCTTTAGCTCTAAGCCCTTTTCTAGTAAAAGGTCTCTTGGTCATTTTACCTTCTAAACAGGATTCGCAGACAGGTAAGGTGCCAACCTTTAACTCACTTAAAGATCTGTTTTTAACTAGTCTATTTATCCGGTCAAGGTTAATATGACCAAGCCTTAGATGCCAGAGATACGTTTCGTTTTCTGGAGAAATCTTATGTCGTTTCCTTTTTGGTTTTTCAACCTTAAACATTTCGGTGTTGAGCAGTGTTGTATGTATTAACGGTCTTAACACATATAAATTGTTATCATTATTTCCTGAACAAATATTCAGACCATTCTTTGCAATAATAACTGATTTATTATCAAAAGAAACAGAATATAATTGTTCTAACAACTTAGAAACGGAAATTAAATTCCGTGTAAATCCAGGAATGAAAAATACATTGTCCAATAATATAAAATGATTATTAGAAAAACGCAATCTAATTACACCCACTGCTCGTGCCGACACGACATCCCCTGACCCCACACGCATAGAGAAGGCTCCCTCCTCAAGCGGTGTCTAATAATCAGTCCACTGCAAAGAAGAACAAACATGGTTAGTGGCCCCCGAATCAACTATCCAAGGTGAAGAATCATGATCCACTAAACACGACTCAAGAACAAGTAAATCATATTTACCTTTTGTTTTCTTCTTCTTGGCTACCTCCTCTAGATACTGAGGACAATTCCTCTTCCAGTGCCCGACCTTGTCGCAATGGAAACATTTTCCCTTGCTCTTGTCGATGGAGGCGCCTTTCTTTTTGCTCTGGGCTTTCTTAGGTTTGGGCTTACCCTTTGACTTCCCAGCAGACCTCTTCCTCTTCTTATTATTAGAGGAAGATGGTTCGGCAACATTTGCCTCATCGGTCTTGCCCTTGCTGTCCTTAGTCAAGGACTCAAAGGTAGTGAGCTCATTGAGCAACTGTGTGAGACTGAACCTAAGCTTGTTCATCCCATAGTTGCTCTTGAACTGATTGAAACTCTTCAGAAGAGTCGTCAGTATGATGCTCACCTAACTGGGTTCATCAATGGCCCCGCCATTGATTTCTGTCGTGTTGAAATAGGACATCATGTTCAGGACATGTTCCTGAACTGGACATGTTCCTGAACTGATGTACCTTCCTTCATACGAGCGAGCATAGTGGAACGAACAGCTTCGTGCCGCTTTTGCTCAGAGGGTTGCCCAAACATAGCCTGCAATGACTCCATTATTTCGAATGCTGAAGTCATTGCTTCGTGCTTTGTGACAAGCACGTCTATCATATTAGCTAACAGATATGTTCGAGCCTTCTCATCAGATGAGACCCATTTCTCGTATGCCTCACGAACTCTTTATGTGGAATGAGCAGTAGGCACTGGAGGACATTCCTCCGTAAGCACGAACTTAAGGTCCTTGGTAACCAAAATTGCATTGATATTGTGTTTCCATTTAGTGTAGTTATCACCAGTTAATTTTTCATTGGCTATGATTTGTAATAGTGCAGTTGACATGGCTGAAAAAACATAAATTAAGAATTCATTCAGTCATACATTCAAAACATGTGCGAATGTTCGGCATAAAATTAAACATGATGTATGAAAATGTGTAATAAACAAGAACAACCCTAAAAAGTGTTACTACGCCACGACAATCCAACATACCACAAGCAAGTGCCACCTTAGGGTCGGTCAAATTCTTGCATGTTGGATTGAGACATTCTCAATCAAATGTTATACCAGAATAACTCTTATTCCTCTAACATTCAACCATCGTTTATTTCAGTTAGGTTTACAATTAACCAATTTAATTAAAACCTTATGAGCATAACCCATCATTTCAGATCTCTAGAGCTTAACTCGAGAATTGCCGCCTTAGGGTCGGTCCATCCCAAAATCCCCTCAGAAATCCTATCCGTTAGGAAGTCAACCTTGGTATTGATTCTTATGGAAACCCTCCTTAGGGAGAACGAAAGCAAAGCCATCACGAGGCCCCACTTGAATCTCACGGTATTGAACTAATTATAGAGACCGTGGGATATAATGTCATATATATCCCTCTCCCACTCACTCTTTTATAATTAGGGTTTTCTATAAATATTAATGCACCTAGATTTAAACTAGATTAAACGGCTAATTTCAATCTAAGCGTCAAGTGCATTAATCACAAATTATTAGAATCCTATTCCAATAACTAATAAAGTAATTCGATTTTTAACTCTTAAAAATCTAGTTCATTAGTGATAATTCTAATCTATGTAAACTATTTACTAATACTAGAATTATTAAATGTGTATTTACCAAGTTTTAACTATTAAAACTAAACACATTATTAGGTCCAATTATTATTAGGGGCTTAATCGAATTAATCCTAATATATATAAAGGACCCTACTAATCTAAGTAATTAAACTCTTTAATAATTAAATTAATAATTAATGAGAATTTACCAAGTTTTAACTATTAAAACTAATCTCATTAATCTGTAGCCATTTATGTGTATTGCCCATTTTAATCACATTAAAACTAAAACACATAATAAAAATAGGCTAACATGCATGTATGATATATCAACATATGTAGGCAGAACTAGTCTAAATGACATTTGTATGCATGGCAATGCTTAATCATCACATAATTAAAAGCATACATGAGTTGACCGAGTATCGTGGATTATTTAACCTACAATAATAAGAATCTAATGACAAAATATACCCAAGGCATTCCTTGGTCTTCAAGTAATCTCCAAGATTCTTTAAGTCTTTAGGGTTCTAATTTATTTTGGGCTTTTAACCAAGTCCAACTTGATAAAAATAAATAAAAAAAATTATTATTGTGACCCATCTCATGAACCTAAAGCCCAAAATCTTTTAGCAAATTCGGAAACCCTAACGTTGTGAATTTTCAGCCCATAACGCTTTCGCGTATAGCCGTCATTCGTGCACGTAGGTAGCCCACACTAGTATCGTGTGAACAGTACCATGAATAGTGTCTAGTGACCATTGTCCATGAACAGTACCGTGTGAACAGAACTTGTAAAAACAGTGCCAGTGAACAGTACCGCATAAACAGTGTCAGTGAACAGTACAGATGAACAATGCCAGTGAATAGTGCATGAACAGTACCGCATGTTTCCGATTTCGCACTTTCACCATTCGTCTTCTTCATCGGATTTCTTCTTACATATTTTATAACAAAATACATAACAGAAAAAATACAACAAAGAAAATACAGCAAAAAAATAAAAATATTAAAATTATATCCCGGGATTAATATTACAAAAATATTACAACCTTTTAAAAAAGAACCCTAAATCCACGACACCATAAAATTAACGATCAACTATGTTTTAAAATTAAACCATTCAATTAAAAACAACATATAGTCAATTAAAATAGTGCCTACACATTCATACATATTAGGAGCATCGAAATCGATTCTCTTGTTCTGAAAAATTGGCTCTGATACCAATTGTTAGGACCCCGGTTTACCGATTGTGCAGCGGAAGGTTTTAAAAAAAAATTATTTCATAAAGAAATACTGCGATTAGTAAACCCTAGGATATATTTTCCGGAATAGTAAAACAAAAGAATCGAAATCAAAACATATAAACAAGAAGAGAAGAAACAATTTTCTTCATACCTACGTAGGAGGCTCCTTCACTTTAATACGATCTGCTCCTGATTTGAACCACTTGATCTTCCTCGCTATCTCCCGGGACTGGCAACGACGTGTGGGCGCGTCACGGTATTCAGGAACCTATATGGAGGAAGAAGAGAAGAACACACAAAAAAACAACTCTTGTTGTTTGTATATCTTAGGTTAGGCCACACAAAAAAGAAAGCTTTAAAAAATATATATATATTTTTTCTTTTGATTCTTTGTAGCCGCACCACTTTGTTTCTCTTCTCTTTTTGGTGTGTTTTTGTCAGGTCTCTTCTTTTAGTTACAAAAATATATCATATATATTTTCAACTAAAAGCTTTTTTTTTTTTTTTTAATTATCCTTTTCAAATATATCTAATAAATTAAAAGGGATAATAAGTATTTTAAATTTAAACTTAAATTTAAATACTTAGATAATTGACTTAGTAAAAATAAAATAATCCTATTATTTTATCTTCACCTAAATCCAAATATCAACTAACACCCTCCATTTAATGATTAATCGCATAATTAAATAATCTAATTATTTAATTAATTTTATCATTAATATTTATTAATTAAATAATCTCATTATTCAATTAATTCCCAAATATATACGTGTCACTTTCATAACACAATTAATCGGACAATCTAATTAATCAATCGTGACCCTTGTTACCTAAATCGATCGGGCTAGCAAGGGGACCTAATGGACCCACAGTATTTTGAGCTCCAATAATCCTTAGAAATAATTAATTAAACTCTTTAATTAATATTTCATGATTATTAACTTCGGTGTTATTCCACTAAAAACCCGAAGCTGCACCCTCTCAACTGTAGACGTTTTTACACAAACCAATAACTTTCGGTGTCCATCGATATAGCTATTACATATGGTATAATCCTCCACAGGTAGTTCATAATTAGAGCTGGGTCATAATGTCTGTTATACCCCTCTAATTATATCTTTCCTTTAAGTACCATTGATTCTCTAATGAACAATAAATCCTACATTCCTTACGGAATTAAGAGAGCGCTCATATTGTTCAAGCCCCGAATCAACCCTTAAGGGAACTACCATCTACTTCTCGCAAGAAGGATTGGATTCCACTATTGTGTACAAACCTTCCTAGCCACAAGCCAAACCGCGATCCCAACATACGGAGCATATTGATCAGGAATGCAACTCCGACCTCACCCATGGTATATCAAAGACCACGATCTAACCTAAAGGAGTCAATAAGACACTCAGGATTAAGATCACCCACATATAGCCATCATTAGTTGATATATATGAATCTCATCGTTAAACGGATCTTAGTGAGAGATTCATATAGATCATGGCCCAGTCCTATATGATCACATCATACAAGGTGCCTCGATTCTCATATCTCCATATGAATGATCCAGGATAGGATCACCGTACATTACGAAATAGACGGCAGCTGTAGATTAACCACAAATAAAGTACCCAACTTTATTTGCTATCTACGGACTCTTTAGATTGCTCATTTCAAACTGCATCCATCTGTATATGACACTCATATACTCAGTTCGAAATTACATCTGGCAATCTTGGATGTTAAGTGCACATGTTATATATATAAAGTATGACACAAAATGAATGAATATACTACTTCTTTTATTTATGTTCAAATCATATTTACAAATTACAAGCTTTAGGGCAAAAACCCCAACACTATGTTCCTAGAAGCATTTTTTTTCTTTACTTCGTTTAATGCTATGAACTCGTCCAGCAGCAGTTTGATAGCTTCGGAGCTTCTACTTACCTGGGAAACCACTCGATCCCACCTGCCTAATTCGTTCTCATCGTCCGACTCCATATCTGTGGTATAATGCGAAGTAGCAAAAGGTAGATGATTGTGACCCACACACACGTTTTAAAGGAAAACTAGTACTAAGGTCATTGCGATTGAATCTAAATCGAATTAGATGACAAAGAATTGTAATAGAAAATTTGACTCAAATAAGCTCTAAAAGAAGAGTTCAGGTAATGCTGCTTACCCCCGTTTTAAAGGTTAATTGTAAGCATTACCCCCTCTCAGAAGCGAGAGAATCTTGCATGCACCCGGTGCATTGCACCCAGCCAATGGGTGCATGCCATGTCGCAAGGACAACAATCAAATGTGTTCTCCCTGTTACATGGCATGCACCCATTGGCTAGGGTGAATTGCACTGGGTGCATATAAGATTTTCTCGAAAAAGCATGACATGTGTCCATTGGGAGTAAAATTGTCTACCCAAATACAATGTTTGGACAAATTTACCCCGTAATGGACACATGTGACACCATTTTTGGACAACTGATTTCAGTCCGATTACTTAAACAAGCATGGACCCGATATATTGCATCCTAAATTCCTAATGAATGAGAGCATACCATATAGCATGGATAACTCATTTGATTTGATTTGATTTAAATTTGACATATAAAGAAATAACTAATATATTTACATTGAAATATACACTGTACATGTGTATAATTAAAAGAAACATAAAAATATAAAAATGAAATAAGGTAAAACATAAAAGTTCAAAAAATTAGGAGGCAATGTTATAAATTGTAAAACTTGGGGTGTGGGGGTGGGGTTGGTAGAAAAAAAAAAGTTGGGGTATTGTCGTATTATTAATTTTTGTTTCTGTCTTCCTAAAAGGTTGTTCAGAATGGTATCGTGTAATGCTGTTTATGTAAACAGCTGGTTTACGATTTTTGCACGATAGAGTATGTTGAGAAACAACAATCAACCCAATTGACGGGGTAATGTTCTCACTTTAAGAAATTTATCATACACGTGCCAAAGCACTATAAAACAAATTCGGTATACGCAAGGCGTGATTTTAAATAGGATCCTTACCCTCCCCTAATTTCAATATAATATGATAATAGCCTATGATTCTGTGACTTCTGTTCGTATCACTCGTACTATGATGGAAGATAGTTAAAATTTTCTAATACATGGTATTTTAAGTAAAGGAATTCCAACAGGGAACCGTTGGTAAATCGTGTAGGATTTTTTTTTAAAAAAAAAATTTTTTGTATCAGTGTAGGTACTAATTTTAGATTCGTCAAAGTTGTACACGTGTATAACCTATATAAAAAATTTAGGTTTGAAGATCGGTTCTCCTGTCATTTAGAATATTTTGTCCTCGTTCAATTACAAAATATCATATCGACTCTAGTTGGGATGCCATTTCCGGATGGTCAAATACAACTTGAACTACTCCCCGATACTTAATTGTCAAGTCAATCAGTGTTATTAGGCTGGGCCACACCCCCATGACCAATTTTCTTCATCATTACCCATACCCTATTCATAGAGAACTAAATCTGTGACTTGCAAATAGGGTGGGTAGAGTACAGTCACATGCAATTATGGTAACCTTACAAAGTGACTTTTTTGGGTGGGCAGGGGTTTGGGTCAATGACCCAAATATAGTTGATACAACACTTATAATGGGAGCAAGTGAGACGTCAAAATCGGATGGGTTATCCCACAGATTTACTAAATCATCTATTGTAATCTACAGTCGTCTCAACGTAACGTATATCAAGGTTTGACTGTACACATCTAGTTTGCATGGCAAACGAAATTAACCATAATGTAAAGGGCTGTACAACAGACATTGTAAACCCTCATCTCCAACCCTAAAACCTAATTTGGTGCAACCGTTGAACTATAATGGTGCAACTTGCACAGTATTTTTTTTTAACATCTCAAACCCGTTCGATATTCGAATATTTTATTAAATATGGGTCAAACTGTATATAAGTCAAACTTTAGGGATGAAATAATAAACAAAAGTTAATGCCATTCTTCTAGCAACTAAAGACTGTTGCGCCAGGGTTTCTTTTAGACTGTGGATGAAGCTGGAATTAAGCGCATACTATTTACGCTTGGATGGAAACCAATTCTTGTTCTATGTTATGTTTGAAGAATGTTGTATTTTGCCTATGGGTTTGAGAAATCCACCCTGAACGAACCTTTGGACATATTCCCACTTCTACATATGGAGTGAGAATTTTTGGATTTCATCGAGATTTAAACGGCTATAGATAATAATTAACATTATTCTGAAGCAAAAGAAAGTTAAGCTAGCTTGTATTATGCGTATGAATGGGAGCATTTTTATCAACATCGATAGTTCTCGACACCTCCTTCAATTTACAAGTGAAGTTGGGGAATTGTGTTCTTGTACATGTTAAATGTAAGAGGACAATTGGTGTTCAAACTAAGAAAGGTGTTGAGTACATCTCAAAATTCACTGTGTCTTAGGGTTGTTCGAATAGTTTGATAACTGTAGTAAAATGGCAAAACGTACAATTTTTTTTTTTTTCTGAATTTGAATTGCAAGGTTAGTTTCCGATTATAACTTAGAAAAGCCTTCAGAAGGGACATAAGTTGTTAAGATTTTATACAACACAAAATCGTTAGATGATTACACAGACAAACGAGGTATGTCTGGTACTTTTTAACATGGGTTATCTAAATCCAATTACAAAACAACAGGCGTTTTTGAAAACATAAAACAAATGGCAACAGCAAACCTAAGTACCTTACGTAAAATGGTATTTGCAAGTCCTGAAATGGATTCTAGGAACAAAACAAACATCACTTGCAAAAACATGTTTGGTGGCATTATGGCGGTGAGTGTCTGAACGTATTAATGCCTTGAGCCTGAAGGGCGATTCTTAATTAACGTACAGCCCTCTTGATGCCGAAGACGGTCTACGAGAGACGTCGACTTGGTATTCTTTAACCTGTAAACATCTCTCTCCAGTTCTGCGACGCGAGATTCAACAACTGTTGATCGAGAACAGGACTGTGCTTCGTTTCTTTCCACAACTTTCTTGTATTCAATTGTAACATCCAGGAGGTCTTTCAGAGAGTCGAAGCACCTGCTTATGCAGAAAATCAGTCGATCCAATATGGTGGATTCGTTCTCATTATCGGACTCCATCTTTATAGACTGAAGTAAATTTTTTTTTTTGTTACCAAGCTCTACAGACCGAAGTTACCCTGTTAACGAAATCTAACTCTGAACATATGTTTTTATAGGGGGGCACACTATGGCACAGGCGCACAGCCCACTCATGGCGGAAACATATAACACATTTTTGCCTTTAAGTTTAAATTGTAGTATAATGGTCAAATAGAAATCACCAATGTTTATGTATATAAACAATATCATCAATCATGTAAACGAAATATATTTGTTCGTTGTCCACATGATGTCCATAATTTTAGATGGTATTACATGTCCATAATTGAGTTATTATGTATTTATTGTTTTGTCATGTTTTAGTAAAATTATCTCATACTATTATATATATTATAGTAACATATATTATATATATATATATATATATTAATATATATTATTATGACAAATATATATTTTGAATTATATATATAATATTTCATATATTATTATATATATATTAATATATATTATTATGACATATATATATTTTGTAATTATATATATAATATTATATTTATTATTATACATATATAATACCACACAAATTTGTGATTTTTTTTTTTTTCAAATTTAAGGTTAAAAGGGTCTTTTTGAGACTTGTCCCATGCATGAGACAAGTCTGGCCTAGCATCTTGGGTGGGACAGAATTTGGTGATTTTTTTCCCACCTTGTCCCATTCTGTCCCACGCTAAAGTCGCACCAAATGTGGGATAATAATAATTTGGCCAACATTTGGTGCGACCCTGTCCCACGTACCAAACACACCCTTTCAAAGACCTTTTTACTCTTAAATCTTATTTGAAATCAAAACCTTGTGCAATATTATATATATTTAATTATAACATATATATGTTATACAGTCTTTATTCTATCGGCATGCCTTTTTCAATTGATTACATATGATTTTATGATATCATTGGTATATCAAATAGGCAAAACGTGTCATGGGCCGTAGCAACGCTGATAGATGGATGAGCTATTGGCTTCGGAGATTGAATCCCGAGTCAGTGTATCGAATCCTACAAATGGGTTGATGTTATTATATAAAATACCTGGTTTATAACGGTGAATAGATAGATACCGTCAATAAATATGTGCTGGGAGATTTTGACAAACTCCGAAATTATAGTTTAGCGTTAAGTTCTGGAACCGTGAGGGTAATAAGGATTACAGCAACTCGAAAGTTTCACAGCCAAATGATGAGACTATGAGGTGAAATTTAAATAGGATTTTTTGGAAATATGCACCGACACCAAATGTGATTACATTCTGATGAGATCACTTATGTCGTGTGGTTAACCCCTCACACATGCACCGAAAGGTTAGGGCTAAACTCCTCTTCTCCCCCAAAAGAACTCGACAGCTTTTTAATAGTGTAAAACAAAAAGAAGGTAAATTTCAACCACTATAAAATGTTTGTTGAGTTATATATATTTCTCCAATTTTTTCGCAAGGTTTATATTTAACAAATTTGGTATACTTAGTTGTAATGCTTGAAAATTTATCAATTTTGATTTATTGGTTTATATTAGAATGAACTTATCATATAAATCGATGTGATTTCATGAAGGTGTGGACGGAACTTGAAGTGAGGGATCCCTTAGTTGACGGTTAATCTAATACAATTGGAATACACTGGATTTGGTCAACGTAGAACCTTCCATAGAAACAAAAATAAAATTCAATAATGTTGTGATTTGTATGGAGAATTCTACAGGCATGTAAATACATGTACAGAATTCTAGAGCATTGTAGATACATATAATAAAATATATGAATTCTTTAGTAATTATTACTTTTTAAACGATAATACAATACAACTTCTTAGCTACCCACCCACGTTTTATGGTTACTTAATTTTGTTTGATTTTATATTAAATAATTTATTATTATTTGTAACTTATATTATTTTTAATAGTTTTAGTTTGCCATACCAAACATATCACATCAATAAACCATACAATCTCAAATTTCCAACTATGTATTAAAATAATCCTTTTATTAATATGATTCACGTTATTTTATACTTACTACGTATTTTTCTTTATTTTATATGTTTAATTTGTTTAGATTCATTAAATCAATAATTTACTTTAATTAGAAGAATAACAAATTCAATATCATGTCTACTAATATTTATTAATCAATTATTTTGTATTAAATTAAACTAAATTCATTAAAAATACATAACAAAGTTACGGCTTATATAATTAGATTGTAAATTATGTTGTTTTTCTTGTTATTATTTATTTATTAATATTACGGTTCTTGTTTTTATTTCTTATTAAGTATAAGATTATTTAGTTCATTTTGAGCGAGTGTTTATTTGTTTTATTTTATACTCTAAACTTCGATATACCATCACATTTATCTTTACAAATTTTAAAAACTCATTTTACTATGATGTCAATTTTTCAATATATTTTATATAATTGTTATTTTATTAAGTGCCCCACTTGGTAATAATGCCTGGGTCCACCCCTAATATGATATGAATTATTAGTAGATAATGACGAAAAAGAAGTTGATACAAAATTTAAATGATTAATTTTAAATGTAATAAATTTTTTGATTTAAATCTAATTTATAACTTTTGAAACGATAATGCAATACATATATCCTTTAGAATACATTACTTTATTATAAAACTAATAATTTTATTAGTTAATAAAATATCGAGTAATAAAAATGACATATATCCATTTTTTTAAAATACAAGGTTGATAAAAACAAGGTGGAAAAGGATCCTTTCAAATATCCACCATTTATTACTCAAGTTGAATCTACTATTCAATCCTACCGCACAGATAATCTATTCAATAAGTATAATTAAAGACAGCTTCCCTTTTACATTTCACAAATTATCTATATCATATTTCCATACTTTCTCTATCAATCTCTGATTAATAGTTAAACAAAAAATACTTAAGAATATTTTAGTTTTTTACAAACAGTAAATACTTTTAAATATATATATATATATATATATATATATATATATTTAAAAGTCAGTTTAAAAAAATAAAATAAAATAAAGATATATGAAAGCTTGAATTGTTTCGACTAGATTCGATTAAACTCATATTTTGTACGACTAATGAAAGAATTAAAGTTCTCTAGGCAATCACATACCTACAAGTAACAAAAACGATTTTCATATTTTGAATTTTTTTATTTAAAAAAAAAAAAAACAAGGTACTTGTGTTTTCTGTTTTTTTATTCATTTATTTAAAATTATTTATTTATTTATATACATACACATGGGGTTTTTGTCTTGCTTCAGAAAGAATGAAGATAGATAAATAGAGATATTTATTGGAGGAGAGAGAGTTTAATATGGTAATTAAAATTTAGGAGAGAGTATTTCATATGTAATAATTTATCTAATTATTTAGGAAAGATAATTTCTTTTCTTAATAATTTAATTGAAATAAGATGAAAAATAAATTCTTGTAACAAAATTAACTGTCTTTAGAATTTTTTTTTAATTTTTATGGGAATGGAGATTTCATAGAAAATAAGTGGTAGAAGAAAAAATTGGATTGTCAAAAAAGCTCTCCTAATTAAAATACAACTAATTGTCAAAAATATCCTCGTCTGTAATTTTGAACTTCGGTTTTGCGTGTGAAAAAACCCATTCAATACCCGTACATAAATAACATATATTCAGTTCATGTTTCCGGTTCAATTCTGCAGTGCCTACATAGCCAATGTATTTTGTCGATATTGGCTTGCAATCTGAAATTGTTGCCTACATAAAAACCTATATTATTATTATTATTACTTTTTAAATATTACATTAAGACTGTCGGGACTTGTCAAGATCAAACAATACATATGCGACCCGGATATCTACTCCTATAACAGGAGATAACTACTTCCCAAAACCCGGGCAGAAAGACTTCCCACACATGCTTATAAAATGTGCATGGTGGGATTTGAACACAAGGGAGGTGCACTACCAGCTTTGCTAAGAGGTGATGTGCACTCCTGATCCTTATTTGTGATGGTATCTTTTTAACCATTTAATCCTACATGTTGGACCCAAATGTGTAACATTCGAGAGGCACAATCGTAAAATATATACACACAAATAACATAACATATAATAATGCGTACACCGCACATACACGCAAGACATGCATAAACTCTATAAATAACCTCCTTGATAACAAAGAGAGGGGGGCTTTGAATGGATTCAAAAATGGCTGGGTGGGTGGGTGGCCAAAAATCATAAACTCTAAGGGGTCTCATTTTTTCCCTCAACATTAGGTGCTAGAAGGAAGGGGAGTAGCCGGCGCCTTCACAGGAAGAACAAATTATCTGCCAGTAATGCCGCCCAGGCCACCACCAGCTGATCATCGGAAAACTGGTTGGTGAAATCCGAAAACAGCTGCCCAAGTCACTGGAGAGTGAGCCGACACCTCCACCACCATCTAGAGCGGAATCACCAGATCTACAACTTTCCCTTCTCAGGCGACGACCGTTGACTACCGGAAAGCAGTCAAAAATTGCTAGAGAAGATTGACGAATAGTAGCCATCCGATCAACTGGAGAGTGAGCCAACACCTCTACCACCATCTGGAGTGAAATCACCAAATCTACAACATTCCCTTCTCGGCTGACGACCGTTGACCACCAAAAAGTAGTCAAAAATTGCCGGAGAAGATTGACGAATAGTAGCCGTCTGATCAACTGGAGAGTGAGCCAACACCTCCACCACCATCTAGAGCGGAATCACTAGATCTCCAACTTTCCCTTCTTGGCCAACGACCGTTGACCACTGGAAAGTAGTCAAAATTGCCAGAGAAGATTGATGAATAGTAGACGTCCGATCAACCGGAGAGTGAGCCGACACCTCCACCACCAGCTAAACTGAAACTTGCTGATCTACAACTTTGCCTTCTTGGCCGATGTCAGCCGAATATCAGAAAAGGTATCATCGCCAACTTTATTTGATTATTTAATTTATATACTTGTAATATTTTATATGTGCAATCTCTCAAGGGACGAAGTCCCCAGAAGTTCTATGGAATAGAAAATCAGAGGGACGAAGTCCTCAGAAGTTCTACGGAACTGAAAATCTAAGGGACGTAGTCCCCAGAAGTTCTACGGAACCAATTGAGATATCCGATAAGTTCTACAGAACCAACTAAGAATCTGACAAGTTCTACAGAACCAACTGAGATATCCTATAAGTTCTACAAAACCAATTGAGATATCTGATAAGTTCTACAGAACCAACTGAGATATCCTACAAGTTCTATAGAACCAACTGAAATATCCGATAAGTTCTACAGAACCAACCGAGATATCCGAAAAGTTATACTCTTTTATTATTAAATATATATTTTTAATATTTATTCTTACTATTGAACATATACTTGTAATATTTCTTTTACTGTTGAACATATACTTGTAATATTTCTTTTACTGTTGAACGTATAATTGTAATATTCAATATGCACAATCTATCACGGGAGAATGTACCCGAAAGCATCACAATATTGAAGTTTCAGAGGGGCTCAATCCCCAGAAGCATCACGTAACTGAAGAATCAAAGGGGCTCAGTCCCCGAATACTGCACCGATGTGCAAATACAAAGACTCCCCGATGGGAGCAGATGAGTCTCAAATGGCTAATGGCCTCGAGACTGCACCGACGTGCAAATAAGACTCCCCGGTGGGAGCGGATGAGTCTCAAATGGCCAATGGCCCCGAGACTGCATCAATGTGCAAATAAGGCTCCCCGATGGGAGCAGATGAGTCTCTAGTGGCCAATGGCCCTAAGACTGCACCAATGTGCAAATAAGACTCCCTGATGGGAGCGGATGAGTCTAAAATGGCTAATGGTCCCGAGACTGCACTGATGTGCAAATAAGACTCCCCGATGGGAGCAGATGAGTCTCCAGCGGCCAATGGCCACCTAGACTGCACCGATGTGCAAATAAGACTCCCCGATGGGAGCATATGAGCCTCAAATGGCTAATGGCCCCGAGACTGCACCGATGTGCAAATACAATGTCTCCCCGATGGGAGTAGATGAGTCTCCAACGGCCATGGTCACCGAGACTGCATCGATGTGCATATACAAAGACTCCCCGATGGGAGTAGATGAGTCTATAGCGGCCGGTGGCTCTTTGAGACTACACTGATGTGCATATACAAGGACTTCCCTATGGGAGCAAATGAGTTTCCAATGGCCAATGGCCCTAGAGACAGGTGGCCCTAGAGACAGGTGGCCCTCGAAATAGTATACCAAGTGCAGAAAATCCAAAGACTCCGAAACGGAGCACCGAACCACGCGTACCGTGAAAGCTAAAGCCTCTAAAACGGAGCATCGAAACATGCATAGTGTAAAAATTAAAGCCTCCGAAACGGAGCACCGAACCACGTGTACCGCTAAAATTAAAGTCTCCGAAACGGAACACCGAACCACAAGTACCGTGAAAACCAATGCCTTCGAAACGGAGCACCGAAATACACATAGTGCGAAAATTAAAGCTTCCGAAACGAACGCTAAGGCATATCCATAATAATAAAAAACAAAGACTCCAAGAAATGGAGCATCTACACATCCAAAAGTTATAACCTATGATGTTGCACTATTTATGCAAATATTAGGCCCGTCATAACACTAAAATTTATCAAAAAGCCCGAAGGTATTGATCACTAATAGATCCATAACGCAGTTCAGACAATAAATTGTTGATGCTCGATATTAAAAAAGAAACGATATGCAACCGAGCCATCAGACTGAGAACAAATCAAAATTAAATTAAATTGACATTCATTTCATCATCAGAGGTGATTACAAGATGTGGGGACAAACCCCGAGTCGAAAGATTCAGCGAATAATAATAATATAAAACTATTCAATTCCCCAAGTCTGTCACAAAAGACTTCCAGAGCTGAGAACTTGAGGGGCTATTGTTGGACCCAAATGTGTAACATTCGAGAGGCACAATCGTAGAATATATACACACAAATAACATAACATATAATAATGCGTACACCGCACATACATGCAAGACATGCATAAACTCTATAAATAACCTCTTTGATAACAAAAAGAGGGGGGCTTTGAACGGATTCAAAATGGCTGCGTGGGTGGGTGGCCGGCCAAAAATCATAAACTTTGAGGGGTCTCATTTTTTCCCTCAACACTACATATTTCTACTAATGTTTATATTTGCCTGTAAAGATGTGTGGTATGTACGACCTTTTGGACTAGATCGTGTAATCTTCTAGTGTATTCCTCATCGTGTCATCATCCAGAGTATTCCTTATCGGGTGGTGATCGGTCGTTTATTGTATATGTTTTTGATCCCCATTTCTCCAATCAATTGCTTGTTTATCGGGTCTTTTTGGGATTTAATGTGTGTGTGTGAGCATTTTCAGGATTTTGGATCCAACTGAATAGTTTGAAGAATATCAAAGAATATCAGGTAAAAAGTGTTATTTCAGAAGATTCTAGGGACTTTCTTGCAAAAGGCCAAAAAGTGTTGTCAAAATCGCTCCCAATTAATTAGTAGTGGGTCAGCAGCGTTCCAACATTAGTAGTGTTCACTACCTTGACCGTTGCAGGACTACTCTCAATGCGGCAGCGGTTGTCCGTAATACGAGAAGACCACTGCCTCTACCGCTGCGGCTTTGGCAGCAGTAATGGCAGTGGTTTGGCTACTCCGTCTAAAACAAGGCATCTTTTCACGTCTGGGATTTGGGAGCTATATATATTGAGAGATTTATAGGTTTTGAGGCTCTCTCGCACTCTCTCGCTCTCTTTCAGATACAAGCTTATCATCTAGAATACACAACATCCCATCACACAGTTCCCTCATTCATCTTACGCATAAAAGATTCGAAGACGAAGGAGATTCCAACATCGAAGATTTGAAAAATTTGTTGAAGCTTTTCAATGGGTTTTATCTTTTCTTACTCTTGTCTTTTTGTTTCTAATATGTGTAACTAACTCCATACTAGGGAGTCAATGTGAACCTCTATGAATACTCTTTATGAGAATTGACTATATTTTCATTAATTCAAGTTTTGATTCATTCAATTCATTCTAAGTCTTAATTCTTTATTTGTGTTAATGCATTGTCTTACGCTGACATGAATTTAGGGTTTTGATAATTAAACAATTAAGTTTGGAGTGTTGATTTACACATAACCTTAATTAATATTCAATTGAATGGGTAAAACTGATCTTAGCATTGATTTATGCAAGTAGGTTTTGGTTCATTCAATTCTTTATTTGTAGTTTGCGCCATTGATTTATGGGTAAATTATAATTGAGAACACTTGATTCATCCCAGATCACATCTTTTATTAAAGTCAATTCGAAGCATTAAGTAAACATAGTTGGGGAGCATTGATGACCTAGTCCTCTTACCTCTTGATCACATTCACATATTCTTGTTAATTGCTTTCTTAGATAATTTTGTTCTAAACCAACCAATCAATCAATCAATCAATCAATCAAAATCTCTGGATACTGTTAATTGCTTAGCTTTAATTAGAATTAGTTTATAGTCGATAAATCACTTTTCCTCGTGGGAACGATCCCTATTTGTCACTGTACTTATCTCATGATTCATGCACTTGTGAGTTAGGTTTTTATAACACGATTTTACACATCAAGTTTTTGGCGCCGTTGCGGGGGTCTAGTGAATTTATTAGTTATTTCTAGTTTTAGTTTTAGTTAATAAGTTTACTTAAGTTTAGGTAGTTGAGTCATTAATTTTTAGCTTTTTAGATTTTTCTTTTTCTTTCTTTCTTTCTTTTTGCAGTTTACTTGTTATTTGTCTTTTCTTGTTTTAGGTGCTGACAGTAGATGCAAGGTAGAAGATCTCAGCAGGGAGAATTGTTACCTTGGAACGATAACATTAATCGCATCAGAAATCAAATAATGGAAGACGAGGAACGTCAGAACCATGAAAGGCTCAACCAGGATCCTGATCCCATACCCAACTTTGTTCCAAATCCGGTTTATGAGCCAGAACCAGAGCCCATCAGAACTATGAAGGATTACAACAGGCCGGTTATAAGCAACCATCTATTGTGCATTGTGCTAGAACCTGCAGCAAGGAATTATGAACTGAGAAGTAGCCATTACAACTAGCTGCCTATGTTCCAAGGCCTACTAGATGAAGATGTGCTTCTATTCTTTAGAGAGTTTTATGCAGTAATACAGTCCTTGCCCAATCATAGGATTACAGAAGACCAGCTGCGCATGAGATGCATTCCACATGCATTAAAAGATGAGGCGAAGACATGGTTGTTAACATTGCCTCCAACATCTTTGAGAACATGGGATTAAGTAACGAAAAAACTCACTAATCAATATTATGCACCTCAGAAAACTAGTGAGATTCGAGCAAAAATTTCAAGTTTCTATCAACAAGACAATGAGACTTTTTATGAGGCATGGGAGCGTTTCAAGAAATATACAAGAGATTGTCCTCAGCACGTATTTCTTACTAATCAGCTATGTCAGTGGTTTTATGATGGTCTGACTGAAGTATTAGGTCTTTTGGTGAACAATGCTTTGTGGAGGATCCATGTATGACAAGCAACCTGATGAGGTATACTCTATCTTTGAAAAGCTGTCACAGAACTCTCGTCACAAAAATTCTAGGAGGAAGAAGGGAATTTATACAGTAGATGCCAGCACATAAACCTCTATTCAGATGGCACAAATAATAAAGAAGATGGATACTCTTACTACTAATATGGGACAAATGAAGAGCTGGCAACAAAAAGTGTTTATGGGAGAACATCAAGTAGGAGGTCCTTGACCTAGAGAAGAAGAAGAAGAGGTTCAAGCCATGAACAACTTTAATTCTAGATCACGAAATGATCCATATTCCAACACTTACAATCCAGGTTGGAGGAACCACCCAAATTTTTCGTGGTCCAACAACAATTAGAGTCCAGGAAACCAATGGGGAAACAATAATCAAGCCACTGGAAACCAATGGGCTAACAACAACAATAGCAATCAAAGGCAATTTAATACCAGTGCCCAGCAGAACTCTGAATCCCAACCCAAGAAGCCATCAATAGAGATATGCTCCAGCAAATGCAGCAACAAATTCAGCAATAAACGCAACAAATGCAGCAAATGAACCAACGTAATGAGGTACAATTTCAGAACATTCATGTTTCATTGAAGAAGATAGAAATTCAAGTTGGGCAATTAGCAGAGGCTCAACAAAAGATGGAACAGGGAAAATTTCCAAGCAAAGGCTATGACAGTTCTTCGAAATGGTAAGGTTCTAACTGATAATAGACCTGCTGAACTTTCTAATAAATCTGCTACTGTTTCAGGTCCTTCAAAAGATAACAACTTGCCCCAGGAAGAAGAGATATTGGTGGAAAAATCCAAAGTTTCACCACTCCTACACAAGTCAGCCAATCCATATATTCCTCCAATTCCATTCCAGGAAGACTGCAAAAGAGCAAGTTAGAAAAATCATATAAAGACATATATGACATTCTCACGAAAGTCAATGTCAACTTGCCCTTACTAGAGATGATTCAGAAGATGCCAGCATATGCAAAGTTTTTCAAGAGCCTTCATACCTACAAAACAAGATTTGTGGAGAATCATCAAGAATTCATGACTGGTAGTGCCAATGTAGTCCTTCAAAAGTCGTTGCCACCAAAATTACAAGATCTAGGTAGTTTTTGCATCAACATCACTATAGGAGGTACCACTTTGGAGAGAGCCATGTTAGATTTGGGAGCCAGTATTAATTTAATGCCTTTTTATATCTATGAGCAACTGGGATTGAATGACCTAAAAAAGACAACTATGTCATTTTTGTTGGCTGATGGTTCTGTTAGATACCCTAGGGGTTATGTTGAAGATGTGTTAGTGCAGGTAGATAATCTCATCATTCCTGCTGATTTTGTTGTCCTAGACATGGATGGAGGAGCTAAAGATAGGAACTGCAAACCTATTCTTTTAGGAAGACCTTTTATGGCAACTGCAAAGACTTTTATAGATGTCCAGAATGGAAAGCTAACGATGACTGTGTTAGATGAAATGGTAGAGTTTAAAGTCTTTGAGTCTCTTAAGTTCCCTGAAGCAGCAGATGATTGTTACTCAGTTGAATGTAGTTCAATTAAAGTGGTGAATTCGGCTGTACAAGATGAGTTGACAGAAGAAATATCTAAAAAACTACTAGATTAGGTTTGTGATGCATTAGAAGATGATGAAGAAATTCAATAGGGTGAAGTTTCAGAAGAAGAATATGATATTGAGGAAGTAAGTGCTGAAATAGAAGATGAGATCAACAAGTCGTTAATCCCATTTATGAGTTCTCCCCCTGTATTAGAACTCAAACAACTTCCATCTAACCTCAAATATGCCTTCTTAGGGGCGAATGATACTCTCCCAGTGATTATAGCCTCTGACTTAGAGTCGGAAAAAGAAAAGAGACTGTTGAAGGTGCTACAAGAACATAAGGCCGCCATTGGATGGACCATAGCATACATTAAGGGAATAAGTCCCACCACTTGCATGCATCACATTCTTTTAGAAGAAGGTATGAAGCCGTCTAGAGAGGCTCAATGAAGACTCAACTCGAACTTGAAAGAGGTCGTGAAGGAAGAGGTCCTAAAGCTACTTAAGGTGGGTATCATAAACCCTATATCTGACAGTAAATGGGTGAGTCCAGTCCATGTTGTTCTAAAGAAGTCTAGGATAACGATGGTAGCTAATGAGAACAATGAGTTGATTCCTACAAGGAAGACAACGGGATGGAGAGTGTGCATAGATTACCGTAAGCTCAACACGGCAACTAAAAAGGATCACTTTCCTTTGCTGTTCATTGATCAGATGCTCGAGCGTTTGGCTGGACATGCTTATTATTGCTTTCTGGATGGGTTTTCAGGATACAATCAAATTGCCATAGTGATGTGTAAAATCGTATTATAAAAACCTAACTCGCAAGTGCACGAATCGTGAGATAAGTACAGCAACAAGTAGGATCGTTCCCACGAGGAAAAGTGATCTACCAATTAAACTAGTTCTAATTAAAGCTAAGCAATTAACAGTATCCAAGAGAGATTGTTTGATTGATTGATTGATTGAGTATCGATTAACTAAATTAAACTAAGAAAACAATTAAAAAGAATATGTGAATGTGATCAAGAGGTGAGAGGACTAGGTCATCAATGCTCCCCAACTATGTTTACTCAGTGCTTCGAATTGACTGTTGATAAAAGATGTAACTTAAGTTAAGGGTTCGTTCTTATTTTATTTATGATTATTACCGTATGATCCTGGGATGAATCAAGTGTTCTCAATTGCAATTCAATTTAACTCAAAAACTTGAGATATGAATCACAACCAAAAACCCATTAAGCACAAGAACAAGTGAACCAAAATTGCGTCCCAAAAACTTGGGGTTGCTAATTTTATTCATTCAATTAAATATTAGCTCTCAATTATAATTTAGTTTAACTCAAACACATGAGATATAAATCACAATCAAAAACCCTAAATTCCTACCTAGCATAAAACTATGCATCAACAAGAATAAAGAATTAAGTTATAGGATGAATTGAATGAATCAAAACCTGAATTAATGGAAATATAGTCAATTCTAACAAAGAGTATTCATAGAGGTTCACATTGACTCCCTAGTATGGAGTTAGTTACACATATTAGAAACAAAGAAAACAAGAGGGAGAAAAGATAAAACCCATTGAAAAGCTTCAACAAATTCTTCAAATCCTCGATGAACTCCTTCGTCTTCGAATCTTCTATGAGTAAAGTGAATGATGAATTTGTGTGATGAGCAAAAAGTGTGGAATGTCTGAATGGGAGAGTTCCAGAACCAGCCAGTCAGAGCGAGCGCCCTAAAAGACATCATGACATATTTATAGGCCCCTTCAATCTGACTATGAAAAAATTCCTTCGTCAGGATAATATCGCAAAACCGTTGCCATGACCGCTGCCAGTGTGGCAGCGGCGTGGCAGCGCCCTAGACGAGAAACGGGGAACCGCTGCCGCAGTGGCAGTGCCCTGGCAGCGGTAGCTTCTGTTCTCTGAACACTGCTGCATCGCTGCTAAATAATTGGGAGCGATTTCAGCTGCACTATTGGATATTTGCACGAAAGCCCCTGAAGTCTTCAAAATAGCACTTTTTGCCTGATATTCTTCAATTTATTCATCTGGATCCAAAATCCTGAAAATGCTCACACACACACATTAAATCCCAAAAAGACTCGAGATACAAGCAATTGACTGGAGGAAAAGGGATCAAAAACATATACAATAAATGACCGATCAAATACCCCCAAACCTATCTTTTGCTAGCCCTCGAGCAAAACTAAAACAAAAACAAAACCTCAAAACCTAAAAAGAAAAAATTTTAAACTAAGCCACTTTCGTAGGGAACACGATAGCATTGAGCATATGCTACAAGCCTTTAAACCTCTAGGTGTCCCTAGTAGGAGGAGTTTCGTCTCCTGAGGGTTTATAGCTATGACACCCACAAACATATCCTGTGAAAACCGGTCATCAAAATACCGCAATATGTGCCCACGTTGAGACAATGAATGCAAAAGCCAATAAGTAAAGACTAATATTAAGTCACAAGTCTGAAAACATTGCTCAAAAATTTTCTTTTTTATTGAAAAGCCCATGCTCTAAACATTCTAGCATCCAGGACACATCATCAAAATGCATAGATATAATTCGCCTCGACTCTAATCCTCACATGATTTCTCTCATTTGTTCTCTCAGAACCTAGGTGAAAATCACTCATCAAGCATATGCGATGGAATTATGCACAAGAAATTCAAATTATTCGCATAAGAATAAATCATTGAAAGAACGCTTGATTTGTATGCAAAAGATCTCATGAAAAGAATCAAACATTATGAACAAGATAAACACACATCACAAATCTACTATCATAGCAAGGATAACCAGCAGATCAAATAGACTTCATTCAGGTTGTAATGGGGCTATTGGGTGATGGTTAAGAAAGAATGGAAAATTGGAATTCAAGGAACCAAGGATCATACCATGAGAGCCTTCTATTACCTTTGCGGCTTCGCACAAGTCTCTTGGTCTCCTTTTCAAGTGGAATTTGACCACTTATTAACTAATTCCTCAGAATTTTCCTTTCTCCCTTTGCCAACTCCTTTTGAGTAGATTCACACGTGAAGTCTTTATTTGACTTATCGCACCCCTTTACACTTATTCTTTGATTTTTTTTTTTTGAATGAATCATAACCTTCAGCTTCACAACTTTTGGATTGAATGCAGCTCTTTGCTTCCTTGACACTAGCAATAATTCATGCACACAATTACGTGCAAAAATTCGTACCTCCACTTCACCTTCTCAAAGTATGATCTCAAGATATAAGGTATGGCTAATCATTGGCTTGTTTGGGTTGCAGTTAATGTAGTGAAGAAAGAAAAAGGCTATCAGTGTTTGGCTTCAAACAGGGCTATGGAGCACACACATAAGGTAGGAAATATTCAAGGCCTTTTAAGTAGCTAAAACACACATAGTCTATATCACTTCCACTGGTTCGACTTACTCAAGAACAACATGCAACATGTGAAATCTTTTATGATGATCGTTCTATAATGCTCAATGTACAACCTATAGAGATCGAATCTAATGCTAAGGACCTACTGAGTGTTTAAAGAGTAGAAACAACAGGACCCTCATAGTATATCATTTATGTACGCTTTTTGGCTTAGTGAACTCACAAGGGTAGTCTCCACTATTAATCATGACAATTCAACTCAGCATTCTATCAACCATCACATCAAGAGCATGCCATAGATTTTGAAAATGCAATGTATTACCCTAAATGGCAAGATGTTAGTGTAAACCCATTGATTAATGCACATCATCTCTGAAAGTTCTCAAATAAACTAGGTGTGTTTAATATATAAAGCTAGGAGGGGGGGGGGGGGGGGGGGGGGGGGGGGTGTGAATAGATTTTATCTAATTATTACCCAATTTTCGCGTGCATGTCAATTTTACAAAAATGCCCCTATTAGTCAAAAATACAAGCAAGTGTAATATAGTGCGGAATTTAAATAACACTTGATGTATACGTGGAAACCTAACCATTGGGAAAAACCACGGGCTGTTTAGTGCGCCACACTCGGACCTCGAAATCCACTAATTGAAATGGAGTTTACAACCTATGTAGACCTCGTCTAACACTCCGGTCAATAACCCCCCACTTCTACCACACGGGCCTTTAAAAGTGGCTCTAGTCCAATTGCTTGAGGCCTAAGCAATCTTAGCCTCAAGACTTAATTCTCTAAGAAGAGATTATACAACCTATGTGAATATGTATAAATATTCAAATAACAAACAAGGCTAGGTAACCTTAGATGCTTATCTAGGATGATGATATATTCAATTAAATCAACCCTAGATATCAATAGCTAAATGATATGTCAAATAGCTTAGCTAATCAAGATTAATCAAAAACCTAATTAGCTATCACAAAACAACACTCAATCAATTCATCACAATTAATTCTCTATTCTTGTATTTATCATATGATCAAAAACATACAAGTAAATTAAAAGAGAATGGCTTGATAGTAAAAAATACAAAAATAAGATGAACTTAATCAAAATCTTACCAAGCAAGTTGTGATGATGCAAACCCAATCATGGATGCATTCTATATAGTCATAGAAGATGCAATATGAAATTTGATGCAAAAAGGATTTGATTTGAGTGGTTAAAGGTGAGTTCTTGATTTGATTTTTTCTCAAAAATCTCTCTTTGAAGTTTAGGGTTCTAAGGTGTCAAAGAACTTGATCAGATAATGAGAAAGTAAGATACTTATAGACATCAAGAAATGGGCATGTGAAAAGACAAGTTTGCCACTGAAACGCACCGATCGGCGATTTCAAACGGCGGCCAGGCCGCCGTTCTTAACCGCCGAATTGAACCCGTGAAGAACAGGGGAACAACGGCGGTTTCATTCGGCGGTTTCGTGACCGCCGTTCCAACCGTCGAATCAAACCCGAGAGAAAAATCAATCAGGTCTTAAACGGCGGTTTCATTCGACGGCCAGGCCGCCGATCATGACCGCCGATCACCAACAGAGGTGAAATCCAAGGAGAAGCCAAGGGCATTCTCCGTAGGCGGTCTTCGCGCGAAATCAAGCACTCATTAGTGCAAGCGCGGACATTTCCGAATAAAATCGGGAAACGAATTACTAAGCACATATACACACAACAAGATATCAATCAAAGTGCTAGAGTGTAAAGTGACATGTGAAGAGTATGCACACAAGAACAAATATGCTAAGTGTGTGTGTGCTAACTAAATCTTTTCAACGAAAATCAAGCACTAGAAATTATACTTTTGGCGTGCTTGTCCCTTGAGGTCTTGGAAGGGCCTTCGAGCTTGAAGATCAATCACCTAAACTACCCTTACAATAAACAACCCCATCATGTGGTTTGTCCACGAAATAAGCCAATCAAGATATGGAAATCCTAACAATCTCCCCCTTTGGCTATTTCGTGACAAACCACCACTCATATTGATTCCTCATAACATAATAGAAACTACGGTCTACTATGATTTTCTACTATACAAAGAGATATATAAAAATAATCTTGAAGTCTTCAATCTCAAAGTTTCTATACTTTTCAATACAAGTAAAAAGTGAGATGAATCAAGTGAGAGCATAAACAAGCATTTGCATTCTAGAAATTTAAGAACAACAAACAAAATCATGCAATGTTTGATGAATGCAATGCTCCCCCTCAAAGGGTTACTTCCCCTCAATGTGTTGTCTCCCCAACATGCATAATTGCTACCACAATTTGCAACTCCCCTTACCACCATTATACTCCCCCTTTTTGTCATGATATAGGCAAATGAGTAGTCCCCAACCGGGTCACTTAGCAAAGAGAGATGATAGCATTCAAGTCATTTGCATAATCATTAAATGCACTTTATGCAACTCTATCAAATGGAGAGAAACAAGGAGATTTATTTTGATAAAATGTGTGAATCAAAAATGCTTTGCATACAAGACATGTAGAATTCAAGTCCAAAATACAATGGTATTTGGCAAAGCAAATGACAAAGGTTTCTAATAAGAATTCAAACCAATTTCACCAATGTCATAAGAGAAGCAAGGATATAGAGTTTTCATTGATTTTAATTTATGAGCAACTATATCCATCTTTATAAGTCAAACATGTCATGAGCAACTTTGCACCCTATTTGATTTTTCCGGGAATGAAACCCGTATGATAGTAGACATGTTCAACAAATAAAGAAAGAGAGACATTTGGATTTTAAAATCCTTTGAACGGATACAAGATCCTTTATTCATTGAGTCTCATAAGCTTTTTCACACAAGTTTTGCATTTAAAAATTGCAATAATCAATTCATGCTTTTTCATTTGAGCATGTCATATGAATTTCATGCTTTACAATATCCATTAGCATGTCATTAAGAATCATCATGTCATGGAGATAACTATAGGTCATTCAAATCATATTTCCTAAGTAAATCTCCTAGTCCAAAAATGCATATTTGAACATAAATATGACATGGATTGTAGATAAGCAAGGTTCACACTTATTGAATTTAAAACATATATACATATGTGCAACCAAGCTTACTCAAGCAATCAACAAAGAAGCATAAGATTTTTTCAAATATTTGCATGCAACAAGTATGCAATAGCTCTCTTTGCTTGAGATCCCCATATGGGGTCATCACCAACCTTCATCAATGAAGGTCATGAGGTCTTACAGACCTCCCAAGTCCATTTGACTTGGATGAACCTATTTGAGACTTGTTAGTCTCATAGCAAGCAGGTTCATTTTTCCTTACCCACATAGATATAACTTTTTTCTTCCTAGTGGTTAAGGGTTCAAGAGTTCTAGAAATAATAGGATTATTAATATGAATATTTTCCTTCCTATTAGCATGCATTCTAGCTCTTGTCATTCTCTTTTCAATCATGCTTTTGATTCTACACAATTTAATGAAATGAAAGCAATTTGGTCTAATGTGACCATTAATACCACAAAAGTGACATGTAGGGAAAAATTTAGAATTCATACCATGTCCTTGTGCATGCATAGGAGCCTTCCCATGACTTTGTGGTTGAGCGGGTTCAACCTTTCTTTGTTGTTGAACCGGTCTAGCTTGCTTCCTTGTTCCATTTTGCATGATTGGCCTCTTCCCTTGATGAATATGAGCTTGAGGGAAGTTAGGTTGAGGAACTTTTTGAGCTTAAGGTTGTCTCCTTGGAGCTTCCTTCACTTGTGCACTTCTTGAACATTGTCCTAGATCAATTTTCTTCCTAGGAGTGTGCACCGGTGAGGCTTCTATCTTGCCCAAACTCTTGACAAAGACGGTCTTGGTTGGAGTAGTGATCTCCTTACTTTCTTCATATCCAATACCTCTCTTGTCACAAGGGTTCTTTCCACTACCAAGAATATGGTCAAGTTTCTTGGTGCTTGTGGTCAAGTTTCTTGGTGCTTCATCAAGCTCTCTCTTCAACCCTTCTTCATTCCTCTTAGACAAAGCTAGCACATCCCTTAGCTTGTCTTTAATCATCTTGGATGCCTCCACTTGTTTACTTAAGTGGTCATTGTGTGTTGAAAGTTCTAGATTTTCATCCTCTAAAATCTTCAACTTTCTATTGTTCTTCTTCAATGAACTTTCACACTTGACTATAAAGTCATTTACATCCATTTTCTCTACACTTCTATTTGTAGAGTTAGATGAGGAGTCATCTTCACTAGAGTTATCTCCTCCACTCTCCTTCTCACTAATGGACTCATTTCCCTCATTAAGACCTTCACCTTGGTCTCTTGAGTTAATGAGAGCCATATCCCAATGAGTAGCTACACCTATCTCCTTTAGAGCTACTTCTTCATCTTTTTCTTCTATGGGATCACTAGTCAAGTCATTCTTACCAACAACTTTGTCATCTACACAAGTGGCCCCAAATGCTGTGTAGTCGATGGTAAGCTCATCATCACTTGATGACTTGTCTCCCTTTCCGGAGTCATCACTTTCACTCCACGTGGCGGTCATCACTTTTGCCATCTTGTTCTTCAAGTTCCCACAATCGGGTGAGATATGACCTATACCACCACACTCATAGCATTGGACCCCTTTCTTCTCATTATGCTCTTGCCTAGGCTCAAAACTCTTGAAGGGAGCTTTTTTCTTCAAGTCTTGGCCTTTGGATCCAAAGCCTTTCTTCTCGAACTTGACGAATTTCTTGAATCTTCTAAGCAACAATGTCGTGTCTTCGTCCGAGTCACCTTTTTCCTCCTTCTCAACCTTGGAAGCTTTCAAAGCAATTCCTTTTTGCTTTTTAGGAGGTGAAATACTAGGAGCCTTCCTAGATTCATAGGCGAGGAGTCTTCCAATCACCTCGCTCGGCTTCATGTCCTTATACGTGCTATTCTCCTCTAAAGCCGTCACTTTTGCTTCAAACCTAACGGGGAGAGATCTCATAATTTTTTGCTTGACTCTCCTATCTGAATAAGGATCACCGAGTTGATGGCTTTGATTGACAATATCCATCAACTTGACTTCAAAGTCATTGAAGCACTCATCCTCCTCCATCTTAAGCAACTCAAATTGCGTTTGAAGGACTTGTAGCTTCGAATCCTTGACGACGTCGGTTCCTTCGTGTGCAACCTAGGATATCCCATGCCTCCTTGGCTATCCTAGTGTTCTGAATCAGTTTGTACTGATTTTCAACCACTGCACATAGAAGAGCATGCCATGCCTTCCTATTCCATTTTAAAGTCTCAAACTCTTCAGGTGACCACTGGGCCTTAGGCTTGAGTACTTCTTCTCCACCACCCGTGGGAGTCATCATAGGAGGTGCATACCCATCTTCAATTGCCATCCATGCCCTATCATGGATTTGGCACACGTACGCTTCCATCTTGCCTTTCCATGAGGCATAATTCACACCGGTGAGGAGAGGAGGTCGTGTACTTGACGCACCCTCATGGTTGCCACCGTATCCACTCATTGTGTATAATGAATGAATTCAAATGAATGCAAAATGTATGAATGAGCAAAAATCACACAAATGCAAAACACACCAAAAATGAGCTTGGATCTCCTAAGTATATCTAGGAACCCGCTCTGATACCAATTGAAAGTTCTCAAATAAACTAGGTGTGTTTAATATATAAAGCTAGGGGGGAGGGGGGTGAATAGATTTTATCTAATTATTACCCAACTTTCGCGTGCATGTCAATTTTACGAAAATGCCCCTACTAGTCACAAATACAAGCAAGTGTAATATAGTGCGGAATTTAAATAACACTTGATGTATACGTGGAAACCCAACCACTGGGAAAAACCACGGGCTGTTTAGTGCGCCACACTCGGACCTCGAAATCCACTAATTGAAATGGAGTTTACAACCTATGTAGACCTCGTCTAACACTCCGGTCAATAACCCCCCAATTCTACCACGCGGGCCTTTGAAATTGGCTCTAGTCCAATTGCTTGAGGCCTAAGCAATCTTAGCCTCAAGACTTAATTCTCTAAGAAGAGATTATACAACCTACGTGAATATGTATAAATATTCAAATAACAAACAAGGCTAGGTAACCTTAGATGCTTATCTAGGATGATGATATATTCAATTAAATCAACCCTAGATATCAATAGCTAAATAACATGTCAAATAGCTTAGCTAATCAAGATTAATCAAAAACCTAATTAGCTATCACAAAACAACACTCAATCAATTCATCACAATTAATTCTCTATTCTTGTATTTATCATATGATCAAAAACATACAAGTAAATTAAAAGAGAATGGCTTGATAGTAAAAATACTAAATAAGATGAACTTAATCAAAATCTTACCAAGCAAGTTGTGATGATGCAAATCTAATCATGGATGCATTCTATATAGTCATAGAAGATGCAATATGAAATTTGATGCAAAAGGATTTGATTTGAGTGGTTAAAGGTGAGTTCTTGATTTGATTTTTTCTCAAAAATCTCTCTTTGAAGTTTAGGGTTCTAAGGTGTCAAAGAACTTGATCAGATAATGAGAAAGTAAGATATTTATAGATATCAAGAAATGGGCATGTGAAAAGACAAGTTTGCCCCTGAAACGTACCGATCGGCGGTTTCAAACGGCGGCCAAGCCGCCGTTCTTAACCGTCGAATTGAACCCGAGAAGAACAGGGGAACAACGGCGGTTTCATTCGGCGGTTTCGTGACCGCCGTTTCAACCGTCGAATCAAACCCGAGAGAAAAATCAATCAAGTCTTAAACGGCGGTTTCATTTGGCGGCCAGGTCGCCGATCACCAACAGAGGTGAAATCCAAGGAGAAGCCAAGGGCATTCTCCATAAGCGGTCTTCGCGTGAAACCAAGCACTCATTAGTGCAAGCACGGATGTTTCCGAATAAAATCGGGAAACGAATTACTAAGCACATATACACATAACAAGATATCAATCAAAGTGCTAGTGTGTACAGTGACATGTGAAAAGTATGCACACAAGAACAAATATGCTAAGTGTGTGTGTGCTAACTAAATTTCTTCAATGAAAATCAGGCACTAGGAATTATACCTTTGGCGTGCTTGTCCGTTGAGGTCTTGGAAGGGCCTTCGAGCTTGAAGATCAATCACCTAAACTACCCTTACAATAAACAACCCCATCATGTGGTTTGTCCACGAAATAATCCAATCAAGATATGGGAATCCTAATAATCTCTAAGGCACACACCGAAGTGTCTCGTCTCGAAAGACGTAGGAACGACAGACTCAAAACAAAAACAAAAAATTGACTCAAAAACATAAAACACATAACACACCCCCAAACCTAAATCCGACATTGTCCTCAATGTAAAACATCAAAGCACAAGACAAAACGGATAAAGATATGGAAGAGTAATCATGTTAGAAAATAAAGCAAAAGAAACAAAAGTCATAATAAACTAAATCCACAAAAGTAAACCTGAAAACCAAAATTCTAAAGGAAAAAGAAAATAAAGAAAATAAAAGAAAACAAAATAAAAGAAAACATATCCTTCTGTAGACTCAGGACCGTCTACAGTGCCTCTGCTGCCATCCTCTCACTGCTGGCTTGGGCCAGGCCCAGTTCTATCATCTTCTCTCTAAGGTTGGCCTGGCTGGACTGTGGCTGCACGGATCTCATCGATCGATATCTCTAAGGCATCCAGACGGGAGTATATATCATTCCTCAAACCTACTATCCCGGTATCGACATAGCCCCTCATCGTGGATAGCATGTAACCTACCCACTCAGGCCTCTGCTGTGATAACCCAGCTTTGGAATCTCCCTGAGTGTGCTGCTCCAAAGTTTGCTGGTCCGCAGCATCCATCTGCTTATCTCCCACATCCGTCTGACCACCCCGACGCCTTTTCCACCCAGGCAACTCACCAATCAGGGGAAGCCCACGCATGCTAGCCTGAGTGTTCCAAGTGGTAAGTGATAGTGGCCTTTCCGGCTCTGTCGTCTCATCACTGGCGTGGGTATACACCCCTAACCCAACGGCAGCGCATATGCCCGTGATCAAGCACGGGAATATCATAGTCACCCCTGTCAAGCGCCCAACACCCCAGATCTCCTTCTTAATGAATGTGGCCACATCAAGTATCTACCTGTCTTGATAGCATACAACACCTGAGATACCTCCTTGAAAATCTCCCCAGTATGACTAGATGGCTTAAGAGAAGCCGAGATAAACAAGTTCCAAAAAGCAATATCCGAGTGCAAGTCACCCCTCTTTAGCTCCTGGCCATTCCAACCTGCTCCACCCTCTCTACGAAGCGCACAGCCTATCTCGTACTTGCCTGGAAATGCCACCTGAACATCCTCATGTGGTTGTAAGCCATAGTAATCTCTAATTGCTTCCACAGAAAGCACCACAGGCACTCCTCTGACCACAACTACACTGTGTGTCCCAAACTGCGCACATAACCTTTCCATCTTCTGGCGGCAACAGTAGCTGGTATGGGTGTCTCTTCTAATTCCTCCACAACTATCCCCATTTCCAAAATGTAGTTCCTGTTTTTCCTCAACCTCTCCTTGTATTCAGGATGTCCTTTGAATTACTGCTCAACTAGCCTCTTATCTCGCCTTAGGTTGGGGTCCGTAGGAACATGACCTCCTCTGACTATTGTCCATGCCATAACTGTAAAGATAATTACAATAAAGCAAATAATCAAACAAAAATGGACAGTAACTGATCAGCGAAAAATTCAGCAGCATTCCGGCAGTAAAATCAATAAACCAGGTGCCTACATTGCACAAATATCTTCACTTTACATTCAACACATCACAACACAGTAAAAATATAGAATAACAATTATTTTGACAATATAAAACACACTTTCATATGCAATTGTTACACTATTCCATTGAAAATCATCAAAACACACTTCCACCTATCGCCTAATCCCTATGTATTCATCAAATAATACATGCAATGGACTAAATTCGTCCCAAATCCAACAATCCCTAAATTTTCGGTCCTATAAACCTAAGTAATGCAATTGGAAGCAAAATTTAGGAGAAAGGAGGGGGAACATGCAATTAGGGGCAATCTTTAACAAGAAATCAAAGTAAAATAAAAATTGAAGCACATACCTGGAAGTTGTGTTGACAGGAACTGTGAAGAGGAGAAAAAGGACGAAAAAAAATTGAGAGAGAATAGTTATTGACAATGACAGACCTCGTCCAAAACAGTGCTTTTTATATTTAGGGCACGACCGCTGCCATTACCGCTACCGTAGGAGCAGCGGTTTGGCAGTGGTCAACTCCTATTGGCCGTCCCAGCGGCAGACTTGAATGCACCGTTTCACTTATAGGACCGCTGCCAGTACCGCTGCCATAGGCGCAGCGGTTGGGCAGCGGTTTGGCAATTTCACGCTCCCAATTGTTTGGCAGCGGCTATGCAGCGGTACAAGAACAGAAGTACCGCTGCCATACCGCTGCGCATTTATCCACAGCGGTTTGGGCAGCGTTTTGCCAAATAAGAACCGCTCCCAATTGTTAGGCAGTGGTCCGGCAGCGTTGTGAGGACAGAATGCAATGCTGCCATATCGCTCTCAGTGCGTTGCACATTTACCATAGCGGCAGACTTGACAAAATTTTTTTTTTTTTTTTTTTTTTTTTTTTTTTTTTTTTAAAACAACACCCCTAAACCTATTTGAAAGCAAGGGGAACACTAATTAAAGACACAATAAAAACAAAAAAAGAAAAGAAAATACCTTGGTGGGTTGCCTCCCACCGAGCGCTTTATTTAACGTCTGGGCAAGACGCACAAGAGCCTTACGGCTCGAAGAACAAAGAGAAGCCAGCGCTTCTTATCTCGGACACATTCACATACTACTTGAGTCTGTGGCCATTTACTTTGAATCTCTTAGCATCACGAATGCTTTCAACCTCCACAGCTCCATGCGGAAAGACTTGGGTTACTCTATAAGGTCCAGTCCATCTAGATTTCAGCTTTCCTGGGAACAGTCTCAATCTTGATTGATACAACAAAACCAGCATTCCCGGATGAAACTCCTTACGAAAGATCTTACTATCATTTAATTTCTTGGTCCTTTCTTTGTAGATCTTTGCATTCTCATATGCATTGTTCTGGAGTTCCTCGAGTTCACTCATTTGCAAGCTTCTTTCCTCCCCTGCCTTGTCCAAGTTGAAGTTCAGCTTCTTGAGGGCCCAATAGGCGTTGTGTTCCAGCTCTACCGGAAGATGGCATGCTTTGCCATAGACTATCCTCTATGGGCTCATTCCTATTGGGGTTTTGAAGGCTGTTCTGTATGCCCACAATGCATCATTCAGCTTGAGAGACCAATCCTTTCGATTAGGCTGCACAGTTTTCTCCAATATCTGCTTAATTTGCCTGTTGCTCACTTCAACCTGTCCGGAGGTCTGCGGATGGAACGGAGTTGCCACTTTGTGTTTGACACTATATTTCTTCATTAACGAGGCAAAGACCTTGTTACAAAAATGGCTCCCTCCATCACTTATGATTGCTCTAGGCGTACCGAATCTGGTGAATATGTTCTCCTTGACAAACCTTACTACCACCTGACTGTCATTTGTCTTGGTTGCGATTGCTTCGATCCACTTTGAGACATAATCGACAGCAACCAAGATGTATAAGAACCCATGTGAGGATGGGAAGGGTCCCATGAAATCGATCCCCCACACGTCAAATATCTCTACTACCAACTGGCTTGAAAGAGGCATCTCATCTCTTTTACCAATGTTCCCCGTTCTCTGGCACCTGTCACAGGAAATACAAAAAGTGTAAGCATCTTTAAATAGAGAGGTTCAGAAGAAACCTGATTGGAGAACTTTCAGAGCAGTTTTCTTGGCACTAAAGTGCCCTCCACAACTAAGGCTATGGCAGAATTTCAGCACATCTTCCTGCTCCTCTTCAGGGACGCATCTTCGAATGATCTGATCAGCACCATATTTGAACAGGTATGGCTCGTCCCAAAAGTATTGTCTAGTGATGGAGATGAATCTTCTCTTTGCTTGCGAGCTCAGGTCGGCTGGTATAACGCCATTGGCAAGGTAATTCACTATGTCCGCATACCAAGGATCATTGACTCCTACCGCCATCAGCTGTTCATCTGGGAAATTCTCATTGATTGGCACCGGTTTATTGCTTTCCTCCACATTCTCATTCTCCACTAATCGAGAAAGGTGATCAGCTACCACATTCTCGCTGCCTTTCTTATCCCTGATTTCCAAATCAAACTCTTGCAACAAAGGATCCACCGGAGTAATCTCGGTTTCGCTTCCTTCTTTGTTAGTAAATATTTCAAAGTAGTATGATCAGAATAAACAATGACCTTAGATCCAATTAGATATTGACAAAACTTTTCTAAGGCACTCACAACAGCAAGCAATTCTTTTTCAGTAGTGGAGTAATTTAATTGTGCATCATTCAAAGTGCGACTAGTATAGTAAATAACATGAGGAACTTTATCTACTTGCTGTCCCAAAACAGCACCTACAGCATAGTTTGATGCATCACACATTAATTCAAATGGCAGGGACCAATCATGAGGCATAATAACAGGAGTAGATGTCAATTTATCTTTGAGAGATTCAAAAGCACGCAAACACTCATCATTGCAAACAAATGTAGAATCCTTGGCTAAGAGGTTACATAGGGGGCGACTAATCTTTGAAAAATCTTTTATAAAACGCCTATAAAAACCTGCATGACCAAGAAAACTCCTCACACCCTTCACCAAAGTGGGAGGTGGGAGTTTAGCAATTACTTCAATTTTAGCTCTATCTACTTCTATGCCTTTATCAGATATCACATGTCCTAGCACTATTCCAGATTTCACCATAAAGTGACTTTTTTCCTAACTAAGAATTAAATTGGTCTCAATGCATCTTTTCAAAACATTAGTTAAGTTATCAAGGCAGTGGTCAAAAGAATTACCAAAAACAGAAAAATCATCCATAAATACCTCAATATACTTCTCTAGCATGTCAGAGAAAATAGACATCATGCATCTCTGGAAGGTGGCAGGAGCGTTGCACAGCCCAAAAGGCATTCTTCGGTAAGCAAAGGTCCCGAAGGGGCATGTGAACATCGTCTTCTCTTGGTCCTCTGGAGCTATGGCAATCTGATTGTATCCTGAAAATCCATCCAAGAAGCAATAATAAGCATGTCCTGCCAAACGCTCGAGCATCTAATCAATGAACGGCAAAGGAAAGTGATCCTTTTAGTTGCCGTGTTGAGTTTATGGTAATCTATGCACACTCTCCATCCCATTGTCTTCCTTGTAGGAATCAACTCATTATTCTCATTAGCTATCACCATTATCCTAGACTTCTTTGGCACAACATGGACCGAACTCACCCATTTATTGTCAGATATAGGATATATAATACCCACCTTAAGTAGCTTTAGGACCTCTTCCTTTACGACCTCTTTCAAATTTGGGTTAAGTCTTCATTGAGCCTCTCTAGACGGCTTCATACCTTCTTCTAAAAGAATGTGATGCATACAGGTGGTAAGACTTATTCCTTTAATGTCCGCTATGGTCCATCCAATGGCGGCCTTATACTCTTGTAGCACCTTCAACAGTCTCTCTTCTTTTTCCGCCTCTAAGTCAGAGGCTATGATCACTGGCAGAGTATCATTCACCCCTAAGAAGGCATATTTGAGGTTAGAAGGAAGTTGTTTGAGTTCTAATACCGTGGGAGAACTCACAGATGGGATTAATGACTTGTTGATCTCATCTTCTACTTCAGCACTTACTTCCTCAATGTTAGAATCTTCTTCTGAAACCTCACCCTGTTGAATTTCTTCATCATCTTCTATTGCATCACAAATCCAATCCAGTAGTTCTTCAGATATTTCTCCTGTCAACTCATCTTGTACTGCCGAATTCACCACTTCAATTGAGTTACATTCAACTGAGTAACTATCATCTGCTGCTTTAGGGAACTTAAGAGACTCAAAGACTTTAAACTCTACTGTTTCATCTAACACAGTCATCGTTAGCTTTCCATTCTGGACATCTATAAAAGTCTTTGCAGTTGCCATAAAAGGTCTCCCTAAAAGGATAGGTTTGCAGTTCTTATCTTTAGCTCCTTCATCCATGTCTAAGACAACAAAGTTAGCAGGAATGATAAGATTATCGACCTGTACTCATACATCTTCAACATAACCCCTAGGGTATCTAACAGAACCATCAGCCAACACAAGTGACATAGATATCTTATTTAGGTCATTCAATCCCAGTTACTCATAGATATAGTAGGGCATTAAATTAATGCTAGCTCCTAAATCTAACATGGCTCTCTCCAAAGTGGTACCTCCTATAGTAATGTTGATGCAAAAACTGCCTGGATCTTGTAATTTAGGCGGCAACAACTTTTGAAGGACTGCATTAGCACTTCCGGTCATGAATTCTTGATGATTCTCCCCAAATCTTGTCTTGTAAGTATGAAGACTCTTGAAAAACTTGGCATATGCGGGCATCTTCTAAATCATCTCTAGTAAGGGCAAGTTGACATTGACTTTCGAAAGAATGTCATATATGTCTTTTATGATTTCTCCAACTTGCTCTTTTGCAACCTCCCTGGGAATGGAATTGGAGGAACGTATGGATTGGCTGACTTGTGGAGGAGCGGTAAAACCTTGGATTTTTCCACCACTATTTCTTCCTCCTGGGGCATGTTACTATCTTTTGAAGGCCCTGAAACAGTAGCAAATTTATCAGAAAGTTCAGCATGTATATTATCAGTTAGAACCTTACCATTACGAAGGACTGTCATAGCCTTTGCTTGCTCAGTGAAACTTGGAAATTTCCCTTGTTCCATCTTTTGTTGAGCTTCAGCTAATTGCCCAACTTGAGTTTCTGTCTTCCTTAGTGAAGCATGAATGTTCTGAAATTGTACCTCATTCTTTTGATTCATTTGCTGGATTTGTTGCGTTTGCTGCTGCATTTGTTGCTGCATCTGTACAAGCATGTCTTCTATTGATGGCTTTTTAGGTTGGGATTCAGCATTTTGTTGGGCCCCGGCATTAAATTGCCTTTGATTTCCATTGTTGTTGCCCCATTGGTTCCCAGTACCTTGAGTATTGTTGCCCCATTGGTTCCCAGTACCTTGATTGTTGTTGGACCATGAAAAATTGGGGTGATTTCTCCAACCTGGATTGTAAGTGTTGGAATATGGGTCATTTCGTGGCCTAGGATTAAAGTTGTTCATGGCTTGAACTTCTTCTTCTTCTTCTCTAGATCCAGAACATCCTACTTGGTATTCTCCCATAAACACTTTTTGTTGCCAACTCTTCATCTGTCCCATATCAATAGCTAACGTATCCATCTTCTTTATTATTTGTGTCATTTGAATAGAACTTTTTGTATTGGCATCCATTGTATAGATTCCCTTCTTTCTCCTGGAGTTCTTGTGATGGGAATTCTGAGCTAATTTCTCAAATGTTGCATATATCTCCTCAGGTTGTTTGTCATACATGGAACCTCCACAGGCATTGTTCACTAGAAGACCTGATACTTCCATTAGACCATCATAAAACCACTGACAGAGTTGATTTGTAAGAAATCAGTGCTGAGGACAATCTCTGGTGTACTTCTTGAAATGCTCCCATGCCTCATAAAAAGACTCGTTGTCTTGTTGGTAGAAACTTGAAATCTTTGCTCGGATTTCACTAGTCTTCTGAGGTGCATAATACTGGTCAGTGATTTTCTCCTTTACTTCATCCCATGTTCTCAAAGATGCTGGAGGCAGTGTCAGCAACCATGTCTTCGCCTCATCCTTCAATGCATGTGGAATGCATCTCATGCGCAGCTGGTCTTCTGTTATCCTATGGTTGGGCAAGGATTGTATTGCTGCATAAAACTCTCTAAAGAACAAAAGTACATCTTCATCTGGTAAACCTCGGAACATAGGCAACTGGTTGTAATGGCTACTCCTCAGTTCATAGTTCCTAGCTGCAGGTTCTAGCACAATGCACAAGGGATGGTTGCTCACCACCGGCCTACTGTAATCCTTCATAGTTCTGATAGGCTCTGGTTCATAAACCGGATTTGGGACAAGATTAGGCATCTGATCAGGCTCCAGGTTGAGCCCTTTTGGCTGCAGTTGATCCCCGTCGTTCTTTGTATGATTTCTAATGCGATGAATATTGTCGTTCAAAGGTAACAATTCTCCTTATTGAGATCGTCTACCTTGCATCTACTATCAACACCTGAAATTAGAAAAGACAGCACACAAATAAACTGCGAAAAGAAAGAAATAAAGAAAAAGAAAAAAGAAAAAAAAATTAAAATTAAAATTAATGACTCGACTACCTAAAACTTAAGTAAACCTATTAACTAAAACTAAAACTAGAAATAACCAATAAATTCAATTATTCCCCGGCAACGGTGCCAAAAACTTGATGTGTAAAATCGTGTTATAAAAGCCTAACTCGCAAGTGCACGAATCGTGAGATAAGTACAGCGACAAGTAGGGATCGTTCCCACAAGGAAAAGTGATCTACCAATTAAACTAGTTCTAATTAAAGCTAAGCAATTAACAGTATCCAAGAGAGATTGTTTGATTGATTGATTGATTGAGTATCGATTAACTAAATTAAACTAAGAAAACAATTAAAAAGAATATGTGAATGTGATCAAGAGGTGAGAGGACTAGGTCATCAATGCTCCCCAACTATGTTTACTTAATGCTTCGAATTGACTGTTGATAAAAGATGTAACTTAAGTTAAGGGTTCGTTCTTATTTTATTTATGATTATTACCGTATGATCCTGGGATGAATCAAGTGTTCTCAATTGCAATTCAATTTAACTCAAAAACTTGAGATATGAATCACAACCAAAAACCCATTAAGCACAAGAACAAGTGAACCAAAATTGCGTCCCAAAAACTTGGGGTTGCTAATTTTATTCATTCAATTAAATATTAGCTCTCAATTATAATTTAGTTTAACTCAAACACATGAGATATAAATCACAATCAAAAACCCTAAATTCCTACCTAGCATAAAACTATGCATCAACAAGAATAAAGAATTAAGTTATAGGATGAATTGAATGAATCAAAACCTGAATTAATGGAAATATAGTCAATTCTAACAAAGAGTATTCATAGAGGTTCACATTGACTCCCTAGTATGGAGTTAGTTACACATATTAGAAACAAAGAAACAAGAGGGAAAAAAGATAAAACCCATTAAAAAGCTTCAACAAATTCTTCAAATCCTCGATGAACTCCTTTGTCTTCAAATCTTCTATGAGTAAAGTGAATGATGAATTTGTGTGATGAGCAAAAAGTGTGGAATGTCTGAATGGGAGAGTTCCAGAACCAGCCAGTCAGAGTGAGCGCCCTAAAAGACATCATGACATATTTATAGGCCCCTTCAATCTGACTATGAAAAGATTCCTTCCTCAAGATAATATCGCAAAACCGCTGCCATGACTGCTGCTAGTGTGGCAGCGGCGTGGCAGCGCCCTAGACGAGAAACGGGGAACCGCTGCCGCAGCGGCAGTGGCGTCGTAGCGCCCTGGCAGTGGTAGCTTCTGTTCTCTAAACGCTGCTGCATCGCTGCTAAATAATTGGGAGCGATTTCAGTTACACTATTGGATATTTGCACGAAAGCCCCTGAAGTCTTCAAAATAGCACTTTTTGCCTGATATTCTTCAATTTATTCATCTAGATCCAAAATCCTGAAAATGCTCACACACACACATTAAATCCCAAAAAGACTGGAGAAACAAGCAATTGACTGGAGAAAAAAGCAATTGACTGGAGGAAAAGGGGTCAAAAACATATACAATAAATGACCGTTCACATAGCTCTGGAGGACCAAGAGAAGACGACGTTCACATGCCCCTTCGGGACCTTTGCTTACCGAAGAATGCCTTTTGGGCTGTGCAACGCCCCTGCTACCTTCCAAACATGCATGATGTCAATCTTTTCCGACATGCTAGAGAAGTATGTTGAGGTATTTATGGATGATTTTTCTGTTTTTGGTAATTCTTTTGACCACTGCCTTGATAACTTAACTAGTGTTTTGAAAAGATGCACTGAGACCAATTTAACTCTTAGTTGGGAGAAAAGTCACTTTATGGTGAAATCTAGAATAGTGCTAGGACATGTGATATCTGATAAAGGCATAGAAGTAGATAGAGCTAAAATTGAAGTAATTGCTAAACTTCCACCTCCCACTTCGATGCAGGGTGTGAGGAGTTTTCTTGGTCATCCAAGTTTTTATAGGCGCTTTATAAAAGATTTTTCAAAAATTAGTCGTCCCCTGTGTAACCTTTTGACCAAGGAGTCTACATTTGTTTTCAATAATGAATGTTTGCATGCTTTTGAATCTCTGAAGGAGAAACTGACATCTACTCCTATAATCATGCCTCCTGATTGGTCTCTTCCATTTGAATTAATGTGTGATGCATCAGACTATGCTGTAGGTGCTGTTTTAGGACAGCGGATAGATAAAGTTCCACATGTTATTTACTACACTAGTCGCACTTTGAATGATGCACAATTTAATTACTCCACTACTGAAAAAGAATTGCTTGCTGTTGTTAGTGCCTTGGAAAAATTTCGTCAATATCTAATTGGATTCAAGGTTATTGTGTATTTTGATCATGCTGCTTTGAAATATTTACTAACAAAGAAGGAAGCGAAACCGAGATTACTCCGGTGGATCCTTTTGTTGCAAGAGTTTGATTTGGGAATCAGGGATAAGAAGGGTAGCGAGAATGTGGTAGCTGATCACCTTTCTCAATTAGTGGAGGATGAGAACGTGGAAGAAAGCACCAAACTTGTGTCAATCAATGAGAATTTTTGAGATGAACAGCTGATGGCTGTTGGAGTCAATGATCCTTGGTATGCGGACATCGTGAATTACCTTGCAAATGGCATCATACCAGCCGATCTGAACTCGCAAGCAAAAATAAAATTCATCTTAATCACTAGGCAATACTTTTGGGATGAGCCATACCTGTTCAAATATGGCGCTGATTAGATCATTCGAAGATGCGTCCCTGAAAAAGAGCAGCAAGATGTGTTGAAATTCTACCACAACCTTAGTTATGGAGGGCACTTTAGTGCCAAGAAGACTGCTCTGAAAGTTCTCCAATCAGGTTTCTTCTGGACCTCTTTGTTTAAAGATGCTTACACCTTTTGTATTTCTTGTGATAGGTGCCAGAGAATGAGGAACATTGGAAAAAGAGATGAGATGCCTCTTTCAAGCTAGTTGGTAGAGGAAATATTTGACGTGTGGGGGATAGATTTCATGGGACCTTTCCCATCCTCACATAGGTTCCTGTACATCTTGGTTGCTGTGGATTATGTCTCGAAATGGATCAAAGCAATCGCAACCAAGATGAATGATAGTCAGGTGGTGGTGAATTTTGTTAAGGAGAATATATTCACCAGATTTGGTACGCCTCATGCAATCATAAGTGACGGTGGAAGCCATTTTTGTAACAAGGTATTTGCCTCGTTAATGAAGAAGTATAGTGTCAAACACAAAGTGGCAACCCTATACCATCTGCAGACTTCAGGACAAGTTGAAGTAAGCAATAGGCAAATTAAGCAAATATTAGAGAAGACAGTGCAACCAAATCGAAAGGATTGGTCAACCAAGCTGAATGATGCTTTGTGGGCATATAGGACTGCCTACAAAACCCCGATAGGCATGAGCCATTATAGGATAGTATTTGGCAAAGCATGTCATCTACTAGTAGAGCTGGAACACAACGCCTATTGGGCTCTGAAGAAACTGAACTTCAATTTAGACAAGGTGGGGGAGGAAAGAAGCTTGCAAATGAGTGAACTTGAGGAGCTCCGGAACAATGCATCTGAGGTTGTTTCCAGGAAAGCTGAAATCAAAGTGGGCTAGTCCGTTTAGAATAACTAAGGTATTTCCTTATGGGGCCGTCAAGCTTCAGAATTTTCGAAACAGTGGTACTTTCAAAGTTAATGGTCAGAGGCTGAAGCCTTACTTGAGTATGTCCGAGGCTATGTTCGTTGGGTCTTCCATGCTTCATGAGCCGTAAGACCCCTGTGCGTCTTGCCCAGACGTTAAATAAAGCGCTCGGTAGGAGGCAACCCACCCAGGTATTTTTCCTTCACTTTGCTTGTGTTGTGTCTTAAATTAGTGTTCCCCTTGCTTAAATGCAGGTTTGGGGGTGTTGTTTTAATAAAATAAAAAAAAATTAAAAAAAAAAGAAAAAGAAAATGGTTGTCAGGTCCAACCGCTGTCATGCTCGCAGCGTATTGGAAGTGGTATTGGAAGCAGTGTCTTCTGTCCTAGATCTGCTGCCATACCACTGCCAATTAATTAGGAACGGTTGGACAATGGATTTCACTGGGCAAACCGCTGCCATGTGCGCTGTGGATGTGGGAGCGGTAATGGCAGTGGTACCTACTGTCCTCAAACCGCTGCCATACTGCTGTGAATTAATTAAGAGCGATTCAACTGGGCACAACCGCTGTGGGAGCACTGCCACAACTGTTGCGCAAGCCATAGTGGTACCAAAGTGAAACGGTGCGTTTCACATCTAATGGTTGGCCACCCAATAGGAGAGGACCGTTGCCCAAACCGCTGCAGCTATGGTAGCGGTAATGGCAATGGTCGTAACATAATATGGTGTAGCAATTACATGAGAAGTTATATTTGATATTGTAACATAATTGCTATTCTATAAACTATTTATGTTGTGTTGTGTTGAATGAAAAGAGATGGAAAATGTGCAATGTAGGCACAAGGTTTATTGATATTACTACCGGAATGCTATTGAAATTTTGTTAAATATCATTGTCCCATTCGGGTTGGTAACTTGCTTGTTTGCTTATTTATTAACCAACTATGGCGAGGACAGTAGTCCGAGGAGGTCATGTTCCATTGGATCCCAGCAGAAGACGGGACAAGAGGCCAGTTGATCATCAATTCAAAGAAAATCCAGACTATAAGGATAAGGTGAAGAAGACTAGGAATTTCATTCTGGAAAGGGGTATAGCTGTGGAGGAATTAGGAGAGACATCGATTCCTACTACTGTTGAGACCAGAGGATGGGCAGGGTATGTGCGTCGGCCCTGTAATGCCAACATCACCTTAGCCCGAGAGTTCTATGCCAACATGGTGGACGCACAATATTCTGCACATGGTGTAGTCTTGGTTATAGGATTGCCTATGGTGGTCTCTGTGGAGACGATTAGGGAATATTATGGCCTACCTCCTCATGAGACTATTGAGGCAGCATACCCAGGCAGGTATGAGCTAGGATGTGTGCTTCGTAGAAAAGGCGGAGCTGGATGGAATGGGAAGAAATTACTGAGGGGAGATTTGCATTTGGACACTGCGTTTTGGAACCTGTTTATCTCAGCTTCCCTTAAGCCATCAAGTCATACTGGGGAGATTTTCAAGGAGGTTTCTCAGATACTGTATGCCATTAGGACAAGAAGATACTATGATGTGGCCAGTTTCATCAAGAAGGAGATCTGGGGTTGTGGGCGACTGATAGGATTGAGTATGGTATTTCCTTGCTTGATCACGGCCATGTGTGCTGCAGCAGGTTTGGTGACGACGACAGGGATGAGACGACTGAGCCAGACACTCCTCTGACACTTGTCACATGGAACACCCAGGCTAGCATTCATGGACTACCCATGATTGGTGAGTACCCCACACGTAAAAGACGTCGGGAGGAGGATGACTTGGATGAGCCAGACCAGCAGATTTTGGAGCAACAGGATCATGGTCCAGCTCAGCACACTCATGGAGATTTTGTGCCTAGACCTCAGGCAGATTCAAGAGCTGGGTCGTCATAGCAGAGACCTGAGTGGGTAGAGTACATGCTATCCAAGATGAAGGATTATGTAGATACATGGATAGCAGACCTGAGGACTGAGATGATCTCCCGTTTTGACACCCTGCAGCTCTCGATTGATGAGATCCATCAGGCCATAATTTGGCCAGCCCAGCCACAGCATAGAGATGACAGATTTGCGCCTGGCCCGAGCCAACAGTGAGATGATAACTGCTAGAGGCACTGTAGACGGACCTGAGTCTACAGAAGGATATGTTTCTTTTCTCGTTATTTTCTTTATTTTCTTTATTTTCTTTTGTTTTAAATTGTGGTATTCGGGATTTACTTTGAATTCAGTTTATTATGATTACTTTCTGCTATTTTATTTTGTGTCTTTATTGCTTTGCCTTGGCCTTTTCCTATTTGTCGTGTGCTTTGATTTCATAACATTGAGGTTTGAGGGTGTGATAGTTTGTTTTTGAGTCAAATTTTTTTGTTTTGTTTTTAGAGTCTGTCGTTCCTGCGTCTTTCGAGACGAGACACTTCGATGTGTGTCTTAGAGATGATGTGCATTAATCAATGAGTTTACACTAACATCTTGCCCTTTAGGGTAATACATTGCATTTTTCAAACATTATGACATGCTCTTGATATGATAATGGATAGAATGATGAGTTGAATTGCCATGATTAATAGTGGAGACTACCCTTGTGAGTTCACTAAACCAAAAGGCGTACATAAATGACATACTATGAGGGTCCTGTTGTTTCTACTCTTTAAACACTCAGTAGGCTCTTAGCATTAGATTCGATCTCTATAGGTTGTACATTAAGCATTATAGAACGATCATCATAAAGATTTCACATGTTGCATTTTGATCTTGAGTAAGACGAACCAATGGAAGTGATATAGACTATGTGTGCTTTAGCTACCTAAAAGGCCTTAAATATTTCTTACCTATATGTGTGTGCTCCATAGCCCTGTTTGAAGCCAAACACTGATTGCCTTTTTTTTTCTTCACCACATTAACTGCAACCCAAATAAGCCAATGATTAGCCATACCTTATAGCTTGGGATCGAACTTTGAGAAGGGCGAAGAGGATGTACTATTTTTGCACGTGACTGTGTGCATAAATTGCTGCTAAAATCAAGGAAATGAAGAGTTGCATTCAATCCAAAAGTTCTGAAGCTGAAAGTAATATAGTAGTTGTAATCTCTGATTCATTCAAAAAAAAAAAAATTATTTATGTTGATAGTGTTAACCGCCAAAATTGGCAGGGATCAAAAAAAGAATTTTCCACTAGCTTTGAGAGGAAAGCCGGGATCCAAAGTAGAAGCGAAAAAATGTCCGAGTACCCTGCCTACTAACTGACTGGCTAGGGAAAAGGCCTCAACCCACCCCAGCCAGGTCCGGGATTCCTGGGACCATGAAAAGCACTAGGATACCAAAAGATAAATAGGGGCCTGGAAGACACGACCATCACGAGATCCTGGTACCCAACTACCCTAAGTACCCCGATACCCGAGTATCCTGGTACCCCGCTACTTGAAACCCTGATATTTGCGAACTTCGTTTTAAAGGAAGCACGAGAGACGCAAGGTACCCGGGGTACCCCGACTAGCGCGGCTAGCGAAACACGTGACATACACATGGCAAGATACATACCAGGACCATTGGAGACCGACCCCGCTAAAACAGGAGGGGGGCAACCCGAAGAATAGATCACATATGAAAACAGGCACTAAGCGTCACCGTTCAAGATAAAAACTCAAGCTACAACGTGGCATTCATTCCCGCCAATTTAGTATCCTACTTTGAATGGGAGTCAACTCATTTGGAACCGGAAAAGAAGGAATCACCTAATCTTTTGGATCAATCTCCCGATGAATTCGTCGGACTCCAAAGGAAGACCCGTGTATCTCTAAAACCCTAGACCGAGGTTCTAGGAGTGCTGAGCAAGAAAGCGGGCCTATATATTAATCATACGATCATAGGAAAAGGGAAAAAGAAAAAACCCTACCTCACTTTAACTACTTATCGACAGGCACGAAAAGCACGATCTTCATGGCTCCCATATATGCTTTACTTTTTCCTTACTGTAATATTAAAAGCTCAAATACCAAGTTGTAAAGATCCCATCGTATATATACAGTTTGTTTGTTTTATACATCCTCCATATAAGAAATCCATCCATCTTACTACTTGCATCCGCCATAATACCGAGATCGTGACACCCAGCGGGATTCAGTCCCCCCCCCCCCCCCCCCTCCACCTAATTTTTCCTGCTAGGATCTATCTATTTGTCCCTCTCCAGACTGCCCATCTTGCTTGGTTTCATCCACTTCTTCTGTTACTTGGCCCTCATTTGCAACCTAAGAAGGGTCATCTTTAAGCACACCTGCCTCAACAGGGGATTCAACTAACCTGATCTCATGAGAAGAACCTGGCCTTGTTTTTTCTTGAATAGAGGGAGGATCCTGTGATCCCACCTCAACATTTTCCCCAGGTCCGGCTGCAAGAGGAAGAGAAGATGGACCCGGGATAGAGGCATCCTAAAGGGGACCTTCTTGATCGGGGCCGGCATCAGAAAGAGCAGTGGCCTTCGCCATAATTTGGTCACGATCCCAGCCTAGAGGAGTCAGCAAATCGAAGGGAGGAGGGAAGGCCTAGGCAACCTCGTAGGAGGCAGTGAAATATCCATCCGTGAAGGAAGAATCCATCCGGGATTCTAAAATCTTCACGGAACCTCGCAGGAACCGATTCTCATCCAGTAGGACTACCTTCTCTGCCTTGACGTATTCCCTCTCAGCTTTACGTCGAGTAGAGATAAGGGTTTCTGTGTCATAGGTGCGTTGCATCCTTTCCAGCTCTACCATTGCATCCTGCCTCCTGGACTTAGATTCAGCCGCGGCTTGCACCAAAGAAGCAACGTTCTCTTCAGCCCGAGTTAGCTCATCCTTGGTTTCCTCCATTTGGGCCCGAAGGGCCAAATTGGCCTCCCTTAAGGCCGACGCTTGCTGCCCCATGGCCAAGGCAAACTTGAAGCCCTACATAAGAAAGGAAGTTAGTATTTAAAAGGAAGTTTTATGTAACAAGCAGGAAAGTAGAAAGTGTATACCTCTGCAAGCAAGGCGGCTCCCTTGGTAACTAAGATATCCGTTGGCAAGGAGGCCATCTGATGTAAGCCCCCTCCGGGACAGGCTGCTATGAATTTAGTGACAATGTCGTCCTGCCCGCCATCTTGCAACCTTGACCTAGAAGGGAAATCAGTGGAGGAGTTTTGGGGGTAGATACCTTAGCCTTGTCCACCTTGGCAAGCTTGTCTTTCTCCACCTTTGTAGTCCGCCTAGCTGAAGGAACCTGAGGAGGGGGAGAGCCCGCCGCAACCACAGACTTGGGGGCTACAACCTTTATAGCCAGCTTTGCCTTGAGGACTAGAGGAGTTTTTGCTTTAGCCGCCTTCGCTAACATCTCACTAAGAGAGGGGCGAGCAATGATCTTCGTCAATGAAGGATCTGGGAAACGAGGCGTAGACCCCTCCAAAGGTAGGAGGGGAGGAAGGTGCCGGCGGATACGACCCCAGGGCACCCCCGACACCAGGTGGAGATGGAATATGAGAGCGCGGTGCTTGAGAGGCCGGGATTAGCGGTCCCGAAGTAGTAGGAGGAGATGCTGGAGGAGGGACTGCTGAGACTGCAAAAAATATATATATATATATATAAGAAAATAGGTAATAATAAACATAGAGAGAGAGAGAAGAGAGGAGGGATGTTTACAAAGCACGATCACTCACCCGGTTCAGCGACAGATATCCTCAGATACCTTTCTAGCCGGGCCCCTTCGAAGGAATCACATGAGGGGTACTGCATGTTGATATAACCCCGCTTCTGGATCCTCGTCAGAATCCCCATTGATTCAGGAGACAACTCCTCCGAGCTCCATTTATCTCTTGGAGAAAACTGGGTGGGAACGGGGTATTCGGTTCCCCCGATGTGCACCGAGCGGCCCCACTCTCCATCGACTACTATCCATTCGTCCTTCCAGCGTGGGTTATATTTCACGTTTGCCTCGGGTACGGTGAACTTCATCTTGTTGCTGGGTCTCAAATAAAATTGACCCCGAGGTGAAAGGTTGGCTACCTGGTAAATGTAGCGGATCTCGTCAATGCCCGCCTACCTCTGTATTTTATCCCTCTCACACTGCTCTCTCCAGAGCACTAAGAACCCCGTCAGGTTCTTCCAGAACCCAGGAGAAATCTGGAGTGGGGCTAGTTCCAGAGCTACCAGTATCCTACGAAGTGAAGGATGAAGTGGAAGCCGGACCCCGCATTCGAAGGCAGCTACATGGATCAGCAAGTGGTCTTCAGAGGGGGTGTAAACGTCAAAACCCCGGTGAGGAAGAACAGCGAGAGGTGGTCTAGTATCCTGTAGGTCCTCCTCAATTGGGTAAGTGTGTCGGATGTACAGGCGGAATCCAGAATAATCTAGCCGTCGTGGAAGGAGGACAATGGGCCTAAGTGAACCCCAGTTAGGTCGATATTCGGGATATCCCCATCGTCCACCTCGATGTCAGCATCATCATCGTCTTCATCAGCGATTTGGGCTGGATCTTCGGGCCTAGTGCCAGAACCCGACCCGATTCTTTTTAGCCACGGCGTTTTAGTGGAGTACCGTCGTCAACGACGACGCCCTCATCCCAGCCCCGTTTTCGTTCTCTAGACGTCGGGGAATCATCTCCTGATTCCATTCGTCCCGCGTCAAGCATTTCATCAATACTGTTAGGAGGATTCGGAGAAGGAAGGGGAGGATTGGCCAAGACCGTTGGGCTATCTTCTGGGAGGACCGATCCAGAAGTTGATTTGTTGGAAGGAGAGGCCATTTGAATAAGATAAGGAAGGCAAAAAGGATCTTTTAAGAAGGAAGACTTGAGAAAGAAAAAAACGCAGAAGCTCTAAAGGGGTTAAGCAAGTGTGAGCGTATGAAGGAAGAAGAAATATAGCATTTATAGGCGAATGCGGACAGTTATCGAGGTAAGGGGATGAAACGAAGTCGGAGATGAATCATAACGGTTCAAGGGGAATCGTGCCAAAGATGGCCCGTTTTAAATCTGAAAATAGATGTTATCCCGCGTGTGGGTCGAGCATTAAATGCTACCAAATCCAAGGAAGATCATCTCATCGATTACGGAAGCCAGCCAGACGAGATTAGACATGCAGACAAGACGGAAAATCCTTCGAGTAGACTTAGGAATCCTGACTCCAACCCTAGCAAGATACCGGTGTTCAAGTCAGGGGGGACTTCTGTTAACCACCAAAATTGGCAGGGATCAAAAAAAGAATTTTCCACTAGCTTTAAGAGGAAAGCCGGGATCCAAAGTAGAAGCGAAAAAATATCTGAGTACCCCGCCTGCTAATTGACGGGCTAGGGAAAGGGCCTCAACCCACCCCAGCCAGGTCCGGGATTCCCAGGACCATGAAAAGCACTAGGATGCCAAAAGATAAATGGGAGCCTGGAAGACACGACCATCACGAGATCCTGGTACCCAACTACCCTGAGTACCCTGCTACTTGAAACCCCGATATCTGCGAATTTCGTTTTAAAGGAAGCACGAGAGACGCAGGGTACCCGGGGTACCCCGGCTAGCGAAACATGTGACATACACATGGCAAGATACATACCAGGACCCCAGGAGACCGACCCCGCTGAAACAGGATGGGGGCACCCCAAAGAATAGATCACATATGAAAACAGGCACTAAGCGTCATCGTTCAAGATAAAAACTCAAGCTACAACGCAGCATTCATTCCCGCCAATTTAGTATCCTATTTGAATGGGAGTCAACTCATTTGGAACCGGAAAAGAAGGAATCACCTGATCTTTTGGATCAATCTCCCAACGAATTCATCAGACTCTAAAGGAAGACCCGTGTATCTCTATAACCCTAGACCGAGGTTCTAGGAGTGTTGAGCAAGAAAGCGGGCCTATATATTAATCATACGATCATAGGAAAAGGGAAAAAGAAAAAACCCTACCTCACTTTAACTACTTATCGACAGGCACAAAAAGCTCGATCTCCATGGCTCCCATATATGCTTTACTTTTTCCTTACTGTAATATTAAAAGCTCAAATACCGAGTTGTAAAGATCCCACCGTATATATACAGTTTGTTTGTTTTATACATCCTCCATATAAGAAATCCATCCATCTTACTACTTGCATCCGCCATAATACCGAGATCGTGACACCCAGTGGGATACCAGACTATTAAGTATCTCGCTGGCCCTTATCGGATCCCGATCAGGATCCGTCACCTACAAACCCCATCAAAGAACTTGTGGGGTATCGGGGTATAAAGTATCCCGCAAGCCCAAATCCAATTAGATCCGGGTCCCTCACATACCATTAATTCTAAATTGCACCTCGATGACAATTTTGGGTTAACAGATAGAATCAGAGAATAGAATGTAAAAGGGTACGATAAAGTCAAATGAAGACTGCATGTTTGAATCTATTTAAAGAAGTTGACAAAAAGGGAGAAAGGAGAATTCTGAAGAATTAATTAATAAGTGGTCATATTCCACTTGAAAAGGGGACCAAGAGACTTGTGCTAAGCTGAAAAGGTAATAGAAGACTCTCATGGTATGATCCTAGGTTTTTGAATTCCAATTTTCCGTTCTTTCTTTACCTTCACCCAATGGCCCCATTACAACCTGAATGAAGTCTATTTGATCTACTGGTTATCCTTGCTATGATAGTAGAATTTTAATATGTGATTATCTTGTTCATAATGTTTGATTCTTTTCATGAGATCTTTTGCTTTCATATCAAGCATTCTTTCATTGATATATCTATATGCGATAATAATTTCAATTTTTCTTGTGCATAACTTCCAATCGCATATGCTTGATGAGTGATTTTGCCTAGGTTCTGTGAGAATTAATGAGAGATATCTTGTGAGAATTAGAGTTGAGGCAAATTATATCTATGGCTTTTTGACGATGTGTCCTGCAAGCTGGAATGTTTTGATCTTGGGCTTTTCACTAAAAATTGAGCAATGTTTTCAGATTTGTGACTAAATATTAGTCTTTATTTATTGGCTTATGCATGCATTGTCTCAACATGGGCACATATTGTTGTATTTTGGATGACTAGTTGTCGCAGGATATGTTTGTGGGTGTCATAGCTGTAAACCCTCAAGAGACGAAACTCCTCCTCTAGGGACACCTAGTGGTTTAAAGGCTTGTAGCATGCGCTCAATGCTATCGTGTTCCCTACAAAAGTGGCTTTGTTAGGATTTATGTTTTCTAGTTTAGTTTTTAGGTTTTGTTTTCTTAGTTTTGCTCGAGGGCTAGCAAAAGATAGGTTTGGGGGTATTTGATCGGTCATTTATTGTATATGTTTTTAATTCCCATTCCTCCAATCAATTGCTTGTTTCTCGGGTCTTTTTGGGATTTAATGTGTGTGTGTGAGCATTTTCAGGATTTTGGATCCAGTTGAATAGTTTGAAGAATATCAGGCAAAAAGTGCTAATTCAGAAGATTCTAGGGACTTTCTTGCAAAAGGCCAAAAAGTGTTGTCAAAATCGCTCCCAATTAATTAGCAACGGGTCAGCAGCGTTCCAACATCAGTAGTGTTCGCTGCCTTGACTGCTGTAGGACTGCTCTGAATGCGGCAGCGGTTGTCTGTAATACGAGAAGACCATTGCCTCTACCGCTGTGGCTTTGGCAGCGGTAATGGCAACGGTTTGGCTACTTCGTCTAAAACAAGGCGTCTTTTCACGTCTGGGATCTGGAAGCTATATTATTGAGAGATTAATAGGTTTTGAGGCTCTCTTGTACTCTTTCGCTCTCTTTCAGATACAAGCTTATCATCTAGAACACACAACATCCCATCACACAGTTCCTCATTCATCTTACGTATAGAAGATTCGAAGACGAATGAGATTCCAATATCGAAGATTTGAAGAATTTGTTGAAGCTTTTCAATGGGTTTTATCTTTTCTTACTCTTGTCTTTTTGTTTCTAATATGTGTAACTAACTCCATACTAGGGAGTCAATGTGAACATCTGTGAATACTTTTTGTGAGAATTGACTATATTTTCATTAATTTAAGTTTTGATTCATTCAATTCATTCCAAGTCTTAATTCTTTATTTGTGTTAATGCATGGTCATATGCTGACATGAATTTAGGGTTTTGATAATTAAACAATTAAGTTTGGAGTGTTGATTTACACGTAACCTTAATTAATATTCAATTGAATGGGTAAAACTGATCTTAGCATTGATTTATGCAAGTAGGTTTTGGTTCATTGGTTCTTGCGCTTAATGGGTTCTCGGTTGTAGTTTGCACCATTGATTTATGGGGTAATTATAATTGAGAACACTTAATTCATCCTAGGATCATACGGCAACAATCATACTTAAAATATGAGCGAATCCTTAACTTGGGTTACATCTTTTATCAAAGTCAATTTGAAGCATTGAGTAAACATAGTTGGGGAGCATTGATGACCTAATCCTTTTACCTCTTGATCACATTCACATATTCTTGTTAATTGCTTTCTTAGATAATTTTGTTCTAAACCAATCATTCAATCAATCAATCAATCAAAATCTCTGGATATTGTTAATTGCTTAGCTTTAATTAGAATTAGTTTATAGTCGATAAATCACTTTTCCTCGTGGGAACGATCCCTACTTGTCGCTGTACTTATCTCAAGATTCGTGCACTTACGAGTTAGGTTTTTATAACATGATTTTACACATCAGGTGGGAGTAATTGAAAATTGTCAGTATCCTTTCCGTATTCAAGTTTTTAATTATTTGAAGTTCACCTGTGGTCGATCTAACATTGCAAAATAATAATTAAATACATTCCACAAAAAATCCCACGTTTTAATTCCAACACATGTGGCACATGAGGTGTTAAATTGTGAGTGGATATACAGTAATGATTTACCACATGTATGATGTAACGGTTGAAATGATGTTTGTACGGCATGAAGGTCATTTTATGCACTTATTTTTTTTTTTTCATTCCACTCTAGTAACTTGATTCACTTTATCAACTAATAAGTTTTTGTTAAAAACGTAGGATAATAACCTTCTATCATGTAATGATGTTGCCCCTAGCAGAAACCTGTCAACTAATTAGTTCAGTTGAAATCAATTGAAGAAGGAAAATCAATTCGGTTCCTTATTCACACTGATATTTAAGGGACAATTGATATAGAATAAATAATTTATTGAGAAATAAACCAAGAGAGAGAGAGAGGGAGAGAAAGGAGGATGAAATGATCGGCTAGAATAAATAGAAAGAATAAAAACATTATTTTTGTTAAATACTTGAAAAGATCAAAGGACTTGAAAACATTAATGTAGTGCGTTGATAGATCAATGTAAATAGAATAAATTATCATTAAAGCTAGAAAATCAAAACATTTAATAAGAAACATTGTACATAATGGCTTGAAAGAGAATGTAAGAAGAGTGGATGCTTTAGGAGAAGAGCTTGATTGTTTTATTATTATTATTTTTTTTATTTTTAATACAAAAGATGTGTTGGGTAGAGCAAGATTCAAGAAGATGAAGAGATTAAACGGGAAATGAGTCCATGCTTTGGGTGAGGAAAAGCTTGATTATTTATGTGTGATTACAATGGACAATGGAAAATGAGTCGTTGCCTTGGGAGAAGAAAAGCTTGATTGTTTTATTGTTTTTGTTTTAAAAAAAAATTAATACAAAACATGTGGCACTTTAAAAAAGTGAGAAGAGTGGTGCAAACATTTAATACAAAACATTGTATAGAATGCCTTTAAAGAAATTGTGAGAAGAGTGGATGCTTTGGGAGAGGAGCTTGATTGTTTTAATAATTTTTTTTTTAATACAAAACACGTGGTATAAGAAATGCCAAATGTAAAAATCAATTGAAGATAAAAAATTTCTAAAACAGGAAAGTATAGTTAAATGTTAAAATAATTTAACTTTTATATAGCCTCTAAATGAGACACGTGGCAGAACTTTCCAACCATGGTTTTTGGTTTATAATATTTATAGATAGATATAGATAGATAGATGACAGTTGACTTATGGATAATATTTAGTAATGTAAGGATTCCCATATCTTGATTGGCTTATTTCGTGGACAAACCACGTGTTGGGGATTCTATGTAAGGGTAGTTTAAGTGATTCATTATCAAGCTCAAGACCTTTTCATGTCCTCAAGGTTGTCAAGCACTCCAAAGGTATACTTCTAGTGCTTAACTTTCTTTGAAGAGATTTAGAAGCACACACACACTTTGCATTCTTACATTTGTGTGCATTCTCTTCATATGTCACATTACACACTAGCACTTTGATTGTTATATCTTGTTGTGTATTTATGTGTCTTATAATTCGTTTCCCGACATTGTTCGGAAACGTCCGCGCTTGCACTAATGAATGCTTGGTTTCGTGCGAAGACTGCCTACGGAGAATGCCCTTAGCTTCTCCTTGGATTTCACCTCTGTTGGTGATCGGCGGTTATGATCGGCGGCCTAGCCACCGAACGAAACCGCTGTTTAGACTTGATTGATTTTTCTCTCGGGTTTGATTCGACGGTTGGATCGGCAGTTACGAAACCGCCGAATGAAACAACCGTTGTTCCCTTGGTCTTCTCGGGTTCAATTCGGCGGTTATAATCGGCGGCCTGGCCGCCGATTGAAACCGTCAAACGGTGCATTTCAAGGGCAAACTTGTCTTTTCACATGCCCAGTTCTTGATGTCTATAAATATCTTACTTTCTCATTATCTGAATAAGTTCTGTAAGGATTCCCATCTATTGATTGGCTTATTTTGTGGACAAACCACATATTGGGGCTTGATGTAAGGGTAGCTTAGGTATTTGATGGTTGGTGTTTTACACAACCAAGGCCCTCTCAAGACCTCAAGAGAATAAGCACCAAAGGTAAATTCTAGTGCTTACTTGCTTTGAAGAGCTCTAGTTGCACACACACACAACTCATGTATAAATCTTATTCTTGTATGTTGTGTGTTTTATATGTGTGCATGCATGTTCTTGAACATCTCTTCTTGCATGTTTTATTTGATTGCATCTTGTTCATTGAAATGCCATGACATGTTTAGGCATTAGGATGCAAAGCAATGAATTCTATTCATGCATGTTTAAGTGATTGCATCTTGTTCATTGAAATGCCATGACATGTTTAGGCATTAGGATGCATTCACTTCCCACACTTGCACTTCATGATTAGTCTGAAGTGTGGTGTAATTCGTTTCCGTTTGTGTGATCGGAAACGTCCGCGCTTGCACGATGGTGTGCATGTCTTAGCGCGATGATTGACCATTTGAGAAGGTCTCATTCTTCTCTTGGATAAGTGTTAGATTTGGTTGGGGTGTTTGGAGTAAATTGTCTAGTTTCAAGAGATTGGATTTTAATGATTTAAATGATTTTCAAAACTGACCTATGTATGGTCTTGTGGCCATAACTTTTTACACAAAGCTTCAAAATGAGTTTTGAAAATTTCTGTATAAACTAGACACCCATACCTTTCCAATGGTATATTATTCATAATATTTTATGACCGTTTGAATTGGTTTTAAAATCTCAAAAGTTACAACCAAAACAGGGCAACTCTGTTGTTGTCCGTTTCTGACCTTTGGTCACTCAATTAACCATAACTTTTTCTATAGATATTGAAATGTCATTCTGTAAAAACGAGTAGAAAGTAGACATCTATACCTTTCCAACGATATATCATATGAAAGGTTTCAATATCTTTTGTTTATGTTTAAAGTGCTCGAATCTTGAGCCACTGCACTGACGCGAGTACCGTGAAAATGCCCATAATTTTTCCATTTCTTCCAAAATGACATAGTTTCACTTGGGCATTATAAATACATATCTTTCTCATCATTTTGAGGGCTAAGCCATAAAATCAAACCCTAGAGAGAGAGGCTCCATATTCTTGAGAGAGAAAGAGAGACTTGAGAGAAAAAGCTTAAAGATTACATCTTTATCTCTCTAAACCCATTCCCACATGCACAAATCATCATCTAGGCATCATCTAGGTTCATCTAGCATGTGCTAATGCATGGGTCTTCTTCAACACACATGGTATGATTTGTTGAACACTTTTATCTTACATAATTAGTGTTTCTACTTATCAATTTTATCTCATTTATTACTTGTATGCGTTTAGATTAATTTCTACATACATGATTGAGATTATGTGTTGATTGGGTTAATTTTTGATAGCTTAATTGATTAGGTCTTTATTGCCTAAAAGTTATGCCATAAACATTCTTGTGTGATTTATTTATAACTAGGTTGATAAATTATTTTTTAATCAACTAGTTAATCTTTTGAATGTTTGTGGGTTTTTTGTGATAACTTTGTATCTAGGATTGGTTATCTTTTACTTAACTAAAGTTGTTTGTCATGACATATAGCTATTTTCATATCTAGGATTGATTTTATTGTCATCATATAATCCTAGGTAAGCATCTAGAGTACCCTAGCTCTATATTGCATATTTGGATATCATTGCATATTCACTTAGGGTGTTGATCTCTTCGGAGAAGTAAGTCTTGTGTGATAGACCGGGATTAGGTGGTCACATGAGCAAATTGGACTAGGTCCACTTTTATAGGCCTGCGGGTAGTGGTAGCGGGATATTGGCCGGGATTAGACCGTCAAACCGGGATTAGGTTGTATACGCTATCACAATTAGTGGATTCGAGGTTCGAGTGTGGCGCACTTACCAGCCCGGGGTTTTTCCCTGTTGAGGGTTTCCACGTAAAAATCAAGTGTCGTTTATATTTCCGTACCATATTACACTTGATTATTGTTTTGTGAATTAGGGTTATATTTGTAATATTGACTAATTCGAAAATTTGGTAATAACGGATTAACAACCCTTTCACACACCCTTTAAGTCATATTTTAAAAGACACGCATGCGTAAATGAGAATTCATTATTTCTTTCAATTGGTATCAGAGTGGGTTCCTAGATATACATAGGTGATCCTTGCTTATTTTGGTGTGTTTGTAGGGAAAAATACCGTAGTACACGCAGCGGAAGCGAGACTAAAAATAGATTTAGTAACTTTAAAAATTTTTCCTTTTTATGAACCTTAAACCTTTTAATCAATTAAACATATATATTATCTAACAAAAGAAGAATACCTTTTGTCGCGTGATCCGATTGACTTAGGTCGATGGTAATCCGCAAGATCTTCAATCCTAACACGAACGTGGATCACCTAGGAGCGTGGTCTCCCTTTTCTTTGAATTGCAAACTTGTGAATGGACAAACAAACTTTTCTTTTCTTTGTTAGTCACAAAAACAATCAAAAGAATACTAAGATTATTCCGGTCACTTTTGAGTTATCAATCTAATGATCGAAACTCGCGTGAACCTAGATCGATGTTGTACACACAAGCTTATTAATGAATAAGCAAATAGTATACCATCAAAGAATAATCTATCACTCTTTTTTGTTTTTAGTAGAATCAAAATAATCTTTCTATGAATTGAGAAGAAGAAGAAAATAGAATCAAGCACCCAAAACCCTAGAGTGGCCGAATTCTATAAGTCCACATATATAGGTGGCAAAATTTTCTTTCTCTCTTTCCTATTAGGGTTGCCGAATTCTTTAAGAAAAAAGGGACTAGGGTTGCTGCACACACAAGCCAAAAGAGTTTGTGTTGCACCCTAATTTCCTTCTAGTTTAAGACTTCAAACCCTAATACATTACATAGATATTTTATTCTTTTATTTGACTAAATAAAAAGACTTCTTATTTGATTAAATAAATAAAATTAATTATTTATTTCCTTATCAAACAAGTCTTTTACTTTTACTTTTAGGAAATATATTTCCTGATCAGAAAAGATTTGTTTCTTAATTAAACAATTAATTAATAAATTAATTAATTCTTATTTAATTAAAACAATGAAACAAAATAATATATTAGGTTAATATTAACCCTTGCCGCCCCACTTAAAATAAATGGGCCAAATATTATTTTCTTATTTCATTTAATCCATTGGACTTTAAATAAAAAAAACCCACATGTGAACCAGACCCATTCTTACTAAAAGAAACAAGCTCACATGCCTTTCATTAATATATTAATATAATTGAGCAGCCCATTACTTAAATAATGTGCAAATTATATTCTTAATATATTAAATGCAATTCTAGATGGATCCTTAAATTGGTCCGGTAAAATATATCAAATGATCCATGCAAGTCCGTGTGGATTGGGGATCTTGGCGGGCCATCTAAATTTAAGCTTCAATAGACATAACCTAATCACAATCAATAAATGATTCACTTAGGTCCGATCCATTAATTTTAACTCATTCCACTAAAGAGCTAAAACTGAACTCTTAAATAAAGATAGAAAAGGAAGATGCTCCTCATTCATACCCTAGACAATCATATTGGAGATAGTGTATCCTCGTGATTAATATCAGTAATCGCCAAGAGTTCATAGACCGCCTATAACTCTCCAAGTTACCATATTTACTCATATGACCACGTTTTGAACTTGGATATTTTAATTTGTCCAGAAGCCATGTTTTCAATAGACACTATCGAAAACTCAACGTTGAGATTTAATATCCAATTACCTCAAAACATCTATATGATGATATTATACTCTCATTTAATTAAATGGAGCCACGATGTCCATATCTATAAATGAAGTCCTCTATCGATTAACAAATGAATATCACCAAACTATCGAGGATAGACTATGCGATATAATCGTACTCATTGATAACTCAAATGATATCACTTGCAACCATAAGTCCATCATTTATCTCAGGATTAAGATAGACTCTCCGATTGTCCTGATAATGAAAAGACTATTATCTATTGACGGTTATAGATAAAGTATTTCATTGTAATCCAGTTCAATGCACCCAGTGCACTAGATCCTTTTGCTCGAAGACACTCCGATGATTTTAGACTCATCATATCTCATTTGATCCCACTCAAATGCTAGCAAAAGAATTCTACAACTTTAACAAGATAAAGGTGCCCAACCTTTAACTTAAGTTGTGAACATTATTCAAGACTAACTAAAGAATTGTGTCTACCACATACATATCCAGATGTACGAACAATTATTCTTTTCTCATAGTCTTTAGACCTTATGATTATTTACTTTGACAATTATAATATTAAACTATAAATGCTATACGATTTGTTAAACCAGAAATCACTTTATTAATATGAAAACGATTGTTAATTACAATATTACACTCTTGCTATTGAGCATAATCCTAACAGTGTTTTGCATTTTGTGTGATTTTTGATCATTCATACATTTGCATTTATTTCATTCATTCATAAACACTATAAGTGGAAACGGTGGAAATGGTGGTAGCAACGAAGGTGCTTCTAGCACAAGGCCTCCACTTCTTACTGGATTGAACTATTCTCAGTGGAAAGGGAAGATGGAATCCTACATATGTCAAATTCACGACCGTGTATGGATGGCGGTGGAAAACGGATATGATCTACCCAAGATGACTCCCGGTGGTGGAGGAGAAGAAGTATTGAAGCCTAAGGCGCAATGGAATGTGCAAGAGTTTGAGGCTTCAAAGTGGAATAGGAAGGTGATGCATGCCATCCTATGTGCAATGGACGAAAATCAATATAAATTGATTCAAAATACTAGGATAGCTAAGGAGGCATGGGACATCCTAGAGATTGCACATGAGGGAACCGAAGTGGTGAAGGACTCTAAGCTTCAAGTCCTCCAAACTCAATTCGAGATGCTTAAGATGGAGGAGAATGAGTGCTTCAACGACTTCGAGATCAAGTTGATAGACTTAGTCAACCAAAGTCATCAACTTGGTGATCCATATTCGGATAGGAGAATCAAGCAAAAGATTATGAGATCTCTCCCCGATAGGTTTGAATCAAAAGTGACGGCTTTAGAAGAAAATAGTGGATATAAGGATATGAAGCCGAGTGAGGTGATTGGGAGACTTCTAGCTTATGAGTCTAGAAAGGGTCCTATCTCCACACCTCCTAAAAAGCAAAAAGGAATTGCTTTGAAAACCTCCAAGGATGAAAAGGAGGCGAAGAAGAATGACTTGGACGAAGAACTTGCATTATTTGTGAAGAGATTCAAGAGGGTCATGAAGTTCGGGAAAAAGGACTTTGGTTCCAAAGGTCAAAACTCCAAGAAAAAGGGTTCCTACAACAAGTTTGAGCCTAGGAAAGAGAAGACCGAAAGGAAAGGGGTCCGATGCTTTGAGTGTGGTGGCATAGGTCACTTTGCCCCCGAATGTGCAAATCACATTGAGAAGAAAAAGGGAAAAGTGATGGCCGCCACTTGGAGTGGAAGTAGTGATGACTCCTGTAAGATCCTAGATCTTTGTTGGCTTGATTCCATTGCAAAACTCTCTTTATTTGTATTGCTTAGTTGCTTAGGTGTTTCGTGATTAGATCAAGCTTCAAACAAGGAAAGCAACGTCGCATGCAAAGTTCGTCTTCAAGAGGAAATGTGTTTATTTGGATGCTAAGGTATCGAGATACTTCTTCCTCTTGCAAGGCATAAGCGCACACACACACAATTCATACATGTCTGTCCCTTCATCATAGTGCAAACATTTGGTATAACACATTCACACACTTCTTAGTATGCTCATGCATTGGTCTCTAATAGACAAACATTGTAGAATTGCATGCTTTGTGACTATCTCTTTGATATGGCATGCTTGTCTAAATTTGTGTTTATTTATTTGTGTGTTTTATATTTTGGACTTGAATATGTTCTTATTTGATTCCTTATTGAGTCCCGATTATTTTGGTTACTTATTCATAAGGTTTCGAGTCCAAACGACTTAGCTAGGCTACTTTGCATTCTCATTCGTTGAGTTGACTTTATCATCATTTTTTGAGATGATTTCTCAACCATTTTTCAAAGTTTTGTAGTCTTAGTTGTGCATGAGGGAGTCACAGTTTGTAATCCAAAAACGGATTCGAAATCAGAGTTCGGATGCCCAAGATATGGCTGACGAACGTGAGGGAGCGCTCGAGAGGCAAGCATGGCCTCGGCCATGCATTGCCCACCACGTGTGGAGCCCGTGGGACCCATGGCCATAGCAACCCTTCTGGTCCCATGTGGCCCACGTGCCCCCCATGGGGTGCTGATGTGGCAGCCTCTGATTGGCTCACGTCTTCCTCTCTCTTCTCCATCTCTTTTCCCTCCATACATATTCGAAATCCCGTACATAATTCTTTACAATTTTTGATTTCTTATTTTGATCATATCTCTCTCATTTCAACTCTGAATTGAGTGATTTAAAAACCAAAATTGTTGGTCTTGAAGAGAGCTACAAACCCCAAGCATTTTTAGAGCCATTTGAGTTTGTCATTTTTCCCAGTGATCTGATTTCAGTACGAGACTCAACTTTTGTATGTGAAACTTCTTCTTCTCACTTCATCTTTTCATCATTTCTTTTAATCTTCCTAATTGATAGATGATATGTGTTTAGAATGTTGTTAGATCATATTCTAGGGTTTGTTGATCTATTGATTATTAAGTTTTAGCCATTTGATTTCAATTGAACATATATTGCTAAACTTGACTTATCTTGAAATTGATTCTAGAAATGTTGTATATGATGTGCCTCATGTTATTTTCTAGGTTTAATTTCATCATCTAAGAACTAAGATTTTTGTGTGATATATTGAATATTCATATCTTGTTCTTATTGATTCACATGCTTTGATTTCTAGGCTTTTTGTGATTGTGTGTTGAAAGCATGTCCTAGGATTTCTCTAAGCATGTTCATAGAGTTTGATTGATCATCATACTTTATTTGATTGTGATTTGCATCATTTGCATCACTTAGATCATTGCCTTGCATAAGGTTGAAGTCTCTAGCAAAGTGAGTGAAGCTTTGTGGATAGAGCAAAGAAGTCTTGATTAGAGTCGGGAGGACTCGGATAGTCAAGCAAGGAGACTTGTCTAGGGTCGGGAGGATCCGGATAGACAAGCAAGAAATATTCCTAGAGACGTGAGTGTCTTGGATAGGAAGTTGCTTTCTAGAGGTGTAGGACACATCTCGGATAGGAAGTAGGCTTGGTAGTTCACTAGCCCGAGGGTAGATTAGGAGGTGATAGCTTGAGTGGATATCATGTGTTGATAGCTTGAGTGTGTAAGTCCTTTTCATTTAGTGGATTGCTTTGCCGGTGGTTGTGGTATCAACCCGTGGATGTTTCCTCTTTGAGGTTTTACCACGAAAAAATACTTGTGTCAAGTTTCGTTTTTATGTTTCTTTATCTTCCATATGTTTGTATTGATTGCATTACTTGTATATTGATTTTCACATGTGTTGATTAAATCAATTCAATTGTTAAGATTTATCAAGTGTGCTTTTAATTGTTCTATTTCCCATATTTTTTATATATTGGAAGAATTTGGGCCTATACCTATTCACCCTCCCTCTAGGTATATATTACACTATATTGCTTAAAGGAATTTCAATTGGTATCAGAGCGGGTGTTTAGAAGTAATTAGATAGATCCAGATTATAGTGTTTGTGTTTTGTTTTGTTGTTTTTTTTTTTTTTTTTTTTGTGTTTGTTCATTTTTGTAGCTATGGGTGATTCAATGCCGGAAGGTGCTTCTAGTGGTAGACCTCCACTCTTAGATAGTGGTAACTACACCTTTTGGAGAAATACAATGAAAGCCTACATTAGAGCTATCAATGATAAATCATGGATGAGTGTGAGTGATGTAGTAGAGGAAAAGGTGTCTTTGGGTGATCGAGAATCTACTAGCAATCACATTGCTCATGTGGCTATATATGAAGGAAGATTTGAGGGTAGTAGTGAAGACTCCTCAAGTAATGAGGAAAGTGAATACTCTTCAAGTAGTGAAGATAGTGAAATCTCCTCCAACCATGAAGAGTTCGAAACCTCCTCAAATCAAGATTATATAAGTTTCAATGACAAGATCCTTCAACAAAAGAATGAAGAGAACAACAAGTTGAAGTTGATCAATGTCAATTTAGTGGTGACCTTTAAAGCTCTTGTCAATGAAAAGAAGATTTCTTTGGAGAAAATGAGCAAGCAAAGTGAAGTCATCAAGGAGCATGAAAAGATCATTGAAAAGTATGTCTCAAAGGTGGAAGAAAGTGCTCAAGAGTTAGATGATTTAAAAGAAAACTTTACTATGAAGTTGTTTGCCATGGAAGGAGAGATTAAGCAAAAAGAAAACTCTTTAAATATCATGAAGATAAATGAGTGTGAGCTTAAAGATGAAGTCAAATCTCTTAAAGAGTCTATTAATGGCATGAAGATTGGAGCCATTAAACTTGATGAAGTAATAAAGCTTGGAAAGCATCATGGAGATATGAGTGGCTTGGGTTTTGTAGAAGAAGTGAAGAAGACTCCTACAACCAAGAACAAGTCAAGAGAGTCCAAGAAGAAGAAAGACTCAATTACTATTCCTTTCAACATCAAAGACAAAGACAAGAAGATCTATGGAACTTCTCAACCGACTTCTCAACCAAAGCATGCACACCCAAAAGGTAACTTTTCTAAATTCATTCCGGTTTGTCATTATTGTAATATGGTTGGTCACATTAGGCCTAAATGTTATGAATATGTTAGGCAATGCAAACTAAGAAATGTGAAACATGATAAAAATGTGCAAATGTTACCTAATCATTCTCCTAAGCATGAGTTTAAGTCTAGAGCTAGACATAACATCTCTAAGTTTATCCCGGTTTGTCACTTTTGCAATGTTGTAGGGCATATCAAACCTAAATGCTACAAGTATATTAGATAATGCGAACTAGGGAATGAGATGCATGCTAGTGAGATAAAAAGACTTCCTTTGATTGTTTCTAAACATGTTAGGGCATTAGAGACTATGCATGATGAACATGTTAATGAAAAGAAATCAACAAGGAAAGTTTGGGTTAAGAAGAATAATGTGTATACTTTTGAAATGGATAAATCTTCTTTGAAAGTTTCTAAACATGACAATAGCTTTGATGCTTTGAGAAATGTGCATATTGATCATATTCATGTGAAGAAACCTACCAAGAAAATTTGGATTGAAAAGAATGACATGCATGTTAATAATAATCATGTTAAGAAATATGTTGAGAAGAAATTGGTTAAGAAGAGTGTTAACCATGATCATTTGAAGAGTCTTAATGAAATATTTATGCGTGGTAACAATGATGAGTTTAATATGAGTGATATTTTCATGAAGAAGATAGTTGATGATTTATCTTCTAGATTTCATATTGCCATGCGTAATAATCATGATGTTTTTTGTGTTGGTTCACCTAAGACCAATATGGTCAAAGGTGAGTGCTCTCATACTTGATTGAGTAGCACATATGAGAATATTTTTGTTCTTGTTTGATAAGAGTTCTAAGTTTGATGCTTGACTATGGCATTTTTAATGTGCTAGGTCTAGTATTCAAACTTGGTATCTCTAGTCAATACATGAACTTAATATTCTCATACTCACTATGATAGTCAAAATTTGTTGATTAACTTTAAAGAAGTTGAATTTTGAAATCTATTTGGTGAAAGTTTATGTTAAGACTTTTAGAGAAAGTCATTTTCATGTGTTTGTTTGAGTTGAAAGTGTTTGGTCTTTATTTTCTTGGGATGACACACCAACAACTTGTTGTCATGAGGACAAACAAGCCAAGAAAGCTCATAAAAAGAGCAAAGACCTTTCATTGGTGAAAAAGCTTGCTAAGGTATTTCTCTACTCTAAAAGCTTGCTTTCTATTTCATCTTTTCAACTCTATGTATGCATGAAATCATTGCACATAGATATTAGGCATCATTTCATTAGAGAACATATTGAACATTCTATTGTTTCTCTACAGCATATGCTTACTAAAAATCAACTTGCGGATTTGTTTACTAAGCCATTGGACAAAAAGAGGTTTAAAACTCTTCTAAGATTCATTGACATGATTGTGTTGATTATTGTCTATGTGTGATTGTGAGTGGCTTGATGGGCAAAACTTTATTTGATATCAATATCTTTGAGAGCTACGCACTTGAGAAGTAATGATCTTAAATAAATAACTCTTATTGTTTCTAGATCATGCACTTGAGCTTGAAAATTTATTTTTTGAAAAAGTGCACTAATGCTTCTCTTATATGTTTTAGTTTTGAGTATATGTGGTTGAAAATATGTAGATTATGGATGCATCTAGAGGCCTATTGCTTAGTACATGATAGATGACCTATGGTATGTATCCATTTTGCTTCGGCACTACATATTAATCAACGAGTACCCTCATGGAAAGGGTTACACACCTTGGTTGTGCAGCCGCCCAATGTAGGAAAGGGCTATGCCATTGTGATAAGTGAAAGCCGCCATGAGGAGTATATGTTTTTATTAGTAAAATCAAAAAAGTGTTGAAATGAATCATAAAAAAAAAAAAAAAATCTTTGATTCAAGCCTTAAAATATATATATATATATATATAGTTGAGAATTGTGAAAAAGCTCGGGTTGACAAACAGAAACGGGAAAACGAGCCACATGCACACACACGCTCATATGTTGATATCTATTCTTTTTAAAAGCAAAAACCCGGATGAATATCGGTTTGACCTATTTTTGGAAATGCTTTAGATGGATAGGTGTGGATAGAGTTTGCATGTTGATATCATAATTACTCCTTTAATATATGTGAAAAGCATTCACACACACACATTTTGCTTATATGCTTGATTCATTAGCAATGTGAGAATATTTTTGAGAGATTAACGAAAATCTATGATTCTCTCTTGGACTTTGAAAAGTGATGAAATATTTTCTCTTATTGCTTGAATGTGTGAATGTGTGAGTCCCTTGTGAACAAATCTACTTGGTGATCATAATGTGAAGCATATGTTTAGGGGGAGCTTAGTTTATTCAACTTAGCTTTCTATACGATTTGTTTGCTTAATATCTCATTCTTTATCTCTTGTGTCCTTTGTCTATTCCTTGACAAAAAGGGGGAGAAATTGTATACCTCACCATGTTGGATATCGAGGAATCCATGTTTAATATAGGAGAGAAAAATGTATACCTCTCACCATGTGTGGAGAAATGTTTCAAATGTGTGGGAAATTCCTCTTTGTGCTTTTATGGAGACTTTGTCTTAAGGGGGAGGATTCTTGTCTTAAGGGGGAGAAAAGAATTCTTGCCTAATTGTGTTAAGGATCTTAGGAAGAGCTTTAATGTGAAAACAATCATACACTTGAGATAATGCATTTTTGTATGAGATAAGGGAAGTCTTGTTATTTGTTTATGTGATGATATCTCACCATTCTTCTTTAGAGAAGATCTCTTGTTTGGTTTGCTTTTTCTCTCATAGGTACTTTGAAGACCAAAGAGGAATTCTTAAAGACTCAAGAAGATTTGAAGACCTTTTAGTCTAGGGATCTCTTTGTAATGTGAGGATGAGAGAATGCTATCAACATTGAGTTTATTGGAGTGAAACAATGTATGGTGAGGATGAGGTTTTGCCATGGAATAGCCAAAGGGGGAGATTGTAAGATCCTAGATCTTTGTTGGCTTTATTCCATTGCAAAACTCTCTTTATTTGTATTGCTTAGTTGCTTAGGTGTTTCGTGATTAGATCAAGCTTCAAAGAAGGAAAGCAACGTCCCATGCAAAGTTCGTCTTCAAGAGGAAATGTGTTTATTTGGATGCTAAGGTATCGAGATACTTCTTCCTCTTGCAAGGCATAAGCACACACACACAAAATTCATACATCTGTGTCCCTGCATTGTAGTGCAAACATTTGGTATAACACATTCACACACTTCTTAGTATGCTCATGCATTGGTCTCTAATAGACAAACATTGTAGAATTGCATGCTTTGTGACTATCTCTTTGATATGGCATGCTTGTGTGAATTTGTGTTTATTTGTTTGTGTGTTTTGTATTTTGGACTTGAATATGTTCTTATTTGATTCCTTATTGAGTCCCGGCCGTTTCGGTTACTCATTCATAAGGTTTCGAGTCCAAACGACTTAGCTAGGCTACTTTGCATTCTCATTCGTTGAGTTGACTTTATCATCATTTTCCGAGATGATTTCTCAACCATTTTTCAAAGTTTTTAGTCATAGTCGTGCGTGAGGGAGTCACAGTTTGTAATCCAAAAACGGATTCGAAATCGGAGTTCGGATGCCCAAGATATGGCTAACGAACGTGAGGGAGCGCATGAGAGGCAAGCATGGCCAAAGGCCATGCATTGCCCACCACGTGTGGAGCCCGTGGGACCCACGGCCGGAGCACCCCTATGGTCTCGTGTGGCCCACATGCCCCCCACGGGGTGCTGACATGGCAGCCTCTGATTGGTTCACGTCTTCCTCTCTCTTCTCCATCTCTTTTCCCTCCATATATATTCGAAATCTCGTACATAATTCTTTACAATTTTTGATTTCTTATTTTGATCATATCTCTCTCATTTCAACTCCGAATTGAGTGATTCAAAAACCAAAATTGTTGGTCTTGAAGAGAGCTACAAACTCCAAGCATGTTTAGAGCCATTTGAGTTTGTCATTTTTCCCAGTGATCTGATTTCAGTACGAGACTCAACTTTTGTATGTGAAACTTCTTCTTCTCACTTCATCTTTTCATCATTTCTTTTAATCTTCCTAATTGATAGATGATATGTGTTTAGAATGTTGTTAGATTATATTCTAGGGGTGGTTGATCTGTTGATTATTAAGTTTTAGCCATTTGATTTCAATTGAACATATATTGCTAAACTTGACCTATCTTGAAATTGAATCTAGAAATGTTGTATATGATGTGCCTCATGTTATTTTCTAGGTTTAATTTCATCATCTAAGAACTAAGATTTTTGTGTGATATATTGAATATTCATATCTTGTTCTTATTGATTCACATGCTTTGATTTCTAGGCTTTTTGTGATTGTGTGTTGAAAGCATGTCCTAGGATTTCTCTAAGCATGTTCATAGAGTTTGATTGATCATCATACTTTATTTGATTGTTGTAAGGATTCCCATCTATTGATTGGCTTATTTCGTGAATAAACCACATATTGGGGCTTGATGTAAGGGTAGCTTAGGTATTTGATGATTAGTGTTTTACACAACCAAGGCCCTCTCAAGACCTCAAGAGAAGAAGCACCAAAGGTAAATTCTAGTGCTTACTTGCTTTGAAGAGATCTAGTTGCACACACACACAACTCATGCATAAATCTTATTATTGTATGTTATATGTTTTATATGTGTGCATGCATGTTCTTGAACATCTCTTCATGCATGTTTAAGTGATTGCATTTTGTTCATTGAAATGCCATGACATGTTTAGGCATTAGGATGCATTCGCTTCACACACTTGCACTTCATGATTAGTCTTAAGTGTGGTGCAATTCGTTTCCGTTTGTGTGATCGGAAATGTCCGCGCTTGCACGATGGTGTGAATGTCTTAGCGCGATGGTTGACCACTTGAGAAGGTCTCATTCTTCTCTTGGATAAGTGGTAGATTTGGTTGGGTTGATTGGAGTAAGGTGTCTAGTTTCAAAAGATTGGATTTCAATGTTTCAAGTGTTTTCAAAACTGACCTTTGCATGGTCGTGTGACCTTAACTTTTTATACAAAACTTCAAAATGATTTTTGAAAATTCCTATACAAACTAGACACCCATACATTTCCAACGGTATATTATTCGTAATATTTCATGACCGTTTGGATTGGTTTTAAAATCTCCAAAGTTACAACCAAAACAGGGCAACTCTGTTGTTGTCCGTTTCTGACCTTTGGTCACTCAATTGACCATAAATTTTTCTACAGATATCAAAATATCATTCTATAAAAACTAGTAGAAATTAGACATCCATACCTTTCCAACGATATATATACGAAAGGTTTCGAAGTCGTTTGGTCATGTTTCGATGCGCTCAAATATTGAGTCGCTGCACTGACGCGAGTACCGTGAAAATGCCCATAATTTTTCAATTTCCTCTAAAATGACATAGTTTCACTTGGGCATTATAAATACATATCTTTCTCATCATTTTGAAGGCTGAGCCACAAAATCAAACCCTAGAGAGAGAGGCTCCATATTCTTGAGAGAGAAAGAGAGACTTGAGAGAAAAAGCTTAAAGATTACATATTTATCTCTCTAAACCCATTCCCACATGCACAAATCATCATCTAGGCATCATCTAGGTTCATCTAGCATGTGCTAATGCATGGGTCTTCTTCAACACACATGGTGTGATTTGTTGAACACTTTTATCTTACATAATTAGTGTTTCTACTTATCAATTTTATCTCATTTATTACTTGTATGTGTTTAGATTAATTTCTACATACATGATTGAGATTATGTGTTGATTGGGTTATTTATGTTAGCTAGGTTTTCATGCCTATTTTATATCTAGCTAATTAATCTCATTATATGATTGAGATTATTTTTGATAGCTTAAATGATTAGGTCATTATTGCCTAAAAGCTATGCCATAAACATTCTTGTGTGATTTATTGATAACTAGGTTGATAGATTGTATTTTAATCAACTAGTTAATCTTTTGAATGTTTGTGGGTTATTTGTGATAGCTATTGTATTTAGGATTGGTTATCCTTAACATAGCTAAAGTTGTATGCCATGTCATATAGCTATATTTGATATCTAGGATTGATTTTATTGTCATCATATAATCCTAGATAAACATTTAGTGTACCCTAGCACTTCTTGCATATTTGGATATCATTGCATATTCACTTAGGGTGTGATCTCTTCGGAGAAGTAAGTCTTGTGTGATAGACCGGGATTAGGTTGGACACCGGGATTAGGTCGGACACATGAGCAAATTGGACTAGGTCCACTTTTACATGCCTGCGGGTAGTGGTAGCGGGATATTGGCCGGGATTACGCCGTTAAACTGAGATTAGGTTGTATACACTATTATGATTAGTGGATTCGAGGTTCGAGTGTGGCGCACTTACCAGCCCGTGGTTTTTCCCTGTTGAGGGTTTCCACGTAAAAATCAAGCGTTCTTTAATTTCCGCATTTTACACTTGATTTATTGCTTTATCTAGTTAGGGGTAATTTCGTAATATTGACTTCACACGAAAAATTGGGTAATAAGTTTAAAATCTATTCACCCCCCCCCCCCCCCCCCCCCCCCTCTAGATAGTTTTATACACACCGTGCTATAATTTGTTTCAATTGTGATTTGCATCACTTAGATCATTGCCTTGCATAAGGTTGAAGTCTCTAGCAAAGTGAGTGAAGCTTTGTGGATAGAGCAAAGAAGTCTTGATTAGAGTCGGGAGGACTTGGATAGTCAAGCAAGGAGACTTGTCTAGGGTCGGGAGGATCCGGATAGACAAGCAAGAAATCTTCCTAGAGACGTGAGCGTCTTGGATAGGAAGTTGCTTTCTAGAGGTGTAGGACACATCTCGGATAGGAAGTAGGCTTGGTAGTTCACTAGCCCGAGGGTAGATTAGGAGGTGATAGCTTGAGCGGATATCATGTGTTGATAGCTTGAGTGTGTAAGTCCTTTTCATTTAGTGGATTGCTTTGCCGGTGGTTGTGGTATCAACCCGTGGATGTTTCCTCTTTGAGGTTTTACCACGAAAAAATACTTGTGTCAAGTTTCGTTTTTATGTTTCTTTATCTTCCATATGTTTGTATTGATTGCATTACTTGTATATTGATTTTCACATGTGTTGATTAAATCAATTCGATTATTAAGATTCATCAAGTGTGCTTTTAATTGTTCTATTCCGCATATTTTTTATATATTGGAAAAATTTGGGCCTATACCTATTCACCCCTCCTCTAGGTATATATTACACTATATTGCTTAAGGGAATTTCAACTCCATTGAGGGAGATGAGTCTTCGGATGATGAAGAGCTCATGGCTAATCTCCTAACTTTTGCCTCCTCCCATAAATGCAAAAGTGCTAGTGAAAGAGAGGAAATGAGTCAAGAGGAAAATGAGTCAAGTGGAGAAGAAAGTGATTCCTCTTCTAACTCCATAAATGGATTTGTGGAGAAACATGTGCTTGCTAAATACCATGCCGAGTTTAATGATTTAGCAATCAAAAGCACAAGAAAGATCAAGATGTTAAGAGAAGAGAATCTTGAGCTTTTATCTCATAATGACCACTTAAGTGAACAAGTGAAAAAATTCAAGAAGATGGAAAATAAGCTAAGAGAGGAGTTAGTCTTATCTAGGAGGAATGAAGAAAGTCTAAAGAGGGAGCTTGAAGAAGTAAGAGAGTCTATGACTAGGATGGATTCTAGCACCAAGAAGCTTAACCATATGCTTGGTGTTGGAAAGAGTCCATGTGACAAGAGGGGTCTTGGGTATGAAGATGGCAAGAAGATCTCAACCTCTAACAAGACCGTGTTTGTCAAGAGTTTGAGGAACGAAGAAACTTCATTTGTGCAAATTCCTAGGAAGAAGTTAGAACTAGGATAATGTTCAAATGCACAAGTGAAGAAGGGGCTAAGAAGGCAACCTCAAGCTCAACCCTCTAGGGTCCCTCAAGCCAACATTCCTCCACAATTGGCTCACAATGGAAAGAGACCAATCATGCAACCTCAAGCTAGGAAGCAATCTAGAATGGTTCAACAACGAAGATGGATTGAACCCATTCATCCACAAAGACAAGGACAAGGTATGATTCCTTATTTTACTCCTATATGTCACTTTTGTGGATTTGATGGTCATATTAGACCACATTGCTTTCAATATATTAAAATGTGCAAAATTAGAAGCATGATTGAGAAGAAAAAGAAAAGAGCCATGATGCATGTTCCTAGGAATGATGATATTGTTATGCATGATCCTAGAACATCTAGAGCCCATGTACCAAAGACCACTAAGAAAGCTAAGATTGTTTCTAGGTGGATTAGAAAGAATGAAAATGTTTGCCATGTTGCCTTAAAGGCAAATTCTTCTAATTTTTGGTATTTAGATAGTGGGTGCTCTAGGCACATGACGGGAAACAAGAGTTTCTTCGAGACTCTTGTTATGGAGGAAGGAGGATATGTCACTTTTTGTGATGGATCCAAAAAGAAAGTTGTAGGGAAAGGAACCATTTCTGTTCCCGGATTACCCTCCTTATCCGATGCTTTATTTGTTGATGGCTTGAAAGCCAATTTAATAAGCATTTCACATCTAAGTGATGAAGGATATTTCGTCTTGTTTAGTAAAGATGATTGCTCTATCCTAAAGCTCGATGGACAAACCTTGTTGAAAGGTATGAGATCTAGTGACAATTGTTATTGTCTTGAAGCTAGAATAGTCTCAAACATTGTGTCCATGGATGAGCAAATAGAATTGTGGCATGAAAGACTTGGCCACATGAACTTTAGGGATTTAAGAACCCTTGGAAAGTTCAATTGTGTACGTGGCCTCCCTAAGCTTGGGAAGAAAGCCAATGGAATTTGTGGACCTTGCCAACAAGGAAAACAAACCAAGAGTATGCACAAAAAGGGCAAGTATCTCTCCACCAAGGAGCCCCTAGAGCTTCTCCACATGGATCTCATGGGTCCTATGCAAACCGAGAGTTTAGGTGGAAAGAGATACATTTTTGTTTGTATTGATTTCTCTAGATTTACATGGACATATTTTCTTAGAGAAAAATCTGAAACTTTTGATAAATTTAAAATGCTTTGTACTAAAATACAAAATGAAATGAATTCTAACATTAAAAGCATTAAACGGATTAGAAGTGACCATGGGAGGGAATCTGAGAATGCCTCTTTTGAAAGCTATTGCAATAGCTTAGGCATCTCCCATGAGTTCTCGGCTCCTAGGACACCTCAACAAAATGGAGTTGTTGAGAGGAAGAATAGGGTCCTTCAAGAGATGGCTTGAGTGATTGAAACAAATTATAGCACAGTGTGTAGAAAACTATCTAGAGGGGGGGTGAATAGATTTTAAACTTATTACCCAATTTTTTGTGTTAAGTCAAAATTACGAAATTACCCCTAAATAGATAAAGCAATAAATCAAGTATAAAATGCGGAAATTAAATAACACTTGATTTTTACGTGGAAACCCTCACGGGAAAAACCACGGGCTAGTAAGTAAGCCACACTCGAACCTCGAATCCACTAAATGTGTAAAACGATTGCAACCTAATCCCGGAAGTAATCACACACCTACATAATCCCGGTATGAGTGAACCTAGTCCAATTTGCTTACGATCTAAGCAACCTAATCCCGGAAGCTACACACAAGACTTACTTTCTCAATGAAGAGAATAACACCCTAAGTGAATATATGAATATCCAAATGCAACATAGAGCAAGAGAAACCCTATATGCTTATCTAAGATGATTAATATGCAATTAGAACAATCCTAGATATTAAAAAACTAAATGACATGTCAAATAGTTTAGCTAATCAAGATTAAACACAAAACCTAATTAGCTATCACAATACAACTTCTCAAACATACATCACACTAATCTAAAACTTGTATCAAAAATATATATAATAACATACAAGTAATTAATTGAGATTGCTTGTTAAGAAAAACACAAAATATGTAAGATATTAGTGAAAAGCTTACCAAGCAAAGTATGATGAAGAATCCATGCAAGATGACATCTAGAAGATCAAAGATGATGCTAGATGATGATTGATGATCATGAAAAAGTGTTTGAGTAATTAAAATGAGTTCTTGGAATTTTTCTTCTCTTTGAAAAATATCCTCTTAATTGACCTAAAGTCAAAGTGGCATATATATAGGAGGCCAAACCAAAGTGTGGTCGTTTTGATAAGTTTGTCTCATATTTTGCCTTGGGCGCTGTATGTAGAGCGCTTCTGTACAGCGCCTGTACAGCGCCCATAAACTAACCTCTCGGGTCTGAGAGGGGCGCTGTACGAACAGCGCTCGTACAGCGCCCATCCAAAATGCATCAGACCTGATGCATTTAAATGTCCAATTTTACATCAGGTATGGAGGGCGCTGTTCAGAACAGCGCCCTTTGCAATGCTAGAATTCCAATGCTATGCAAGACAAGGCAATGGGCAATGCAAGATGCAATCAAACTAACATGCAAGAAGAGATGATAATGAGCATTAAAGCACACAAATAAGACACACAACATGCAAGGATTAAACATATGCATGAGTTGTGAGTGTGTGCAACTATCTCTTCAAGACAAGTAAGCACAAAGAGATTTACACCTTTGGTGCCTATCAAGACGAGGTCTTCAAAGGGCTTCGAACAAACCTACCAACACCTAGGCTACCCTTACAAAGAACCCCAACATGTGGTTTGTCCACGAAATGAGTCAATCAACAAATGGGAACCTTACAGTGATGTTGCTTAGCAACAATGTCCCTAGGAACCTATGGGCTGAAGCCGTCAATACGGCTTGTTATATAAGGAATCGTGTTTTCCTAAGGCCTGGATCTAGAAACACCTCCTATGAGTTATGGAAGGGTAGGAAGCCAAATGTTAGCTACTTCCACACATTTGGAAGCAAATGCTACATTTTAAATGACCGTGATCAACTTGGCAAATTTGATGCTAAGAGTGATGAGGGTATCTTTATTGGCTATGCCTTGAATAGTAGAGCCTATAGAGTTTTCAACTTGAAGACTCGAACCGTCATGGAATCATCCAATGTTGTCATTGATGATACTAGGCTCAAGTCTAATGACCATGAGGAGGAGGAAGTTTTAGATGATGACTCTTCTTTAGAAAGGGTTATGGTGACTTCCAATGTTGGGATGTCTAATGACAATAATGAGGTCACATAACCTTTTACTAGAGTCCCTCTATTGGACTCTAATGAACCTGCTCCATGGGTTAGAAGACTCCATAACAAAGAGGATGTTAGGACTAGGCATCAAATAGCTAATCTCATTAGCTTTACATGCTACACCTCTCAAATTGAACCCAAAAAGGTTGATGAAGCCTTGAATGATGAATTTTGGGTTCTTGCCATGCAAGAAGAGCTAAACCAATTCGAAAGGAATGAGGTTTGGACTCTAGTTCCTAGGCCTAAAAGCACTCATGTGATAGGCACTAAGTGGATTTATAGGAACAAATCCGATGAGAATGGCAACATAGTACGAAACAAGGCTAGGCTTGTAGCACAAGGGTACTCTCAAATTGAGGGTATCGACTTTGAGGAGACTTTTGCTCCCGTTGCCCGTTTAGAGTCTATTAGGCTTCTCTTGTCCATTTCTTGTGTGTACAAGTTCAAATTGCACCAAATGGACATCAAGAGTGCCTTCCTCAATGGCTTCTTGTAAGAGTAAGGAGTTTGTGGATGCACACCACCCCAACCATGTCTATCGCCTCAAGAAGGCTCTATCCTGGAGATGGTCCCAATAAGCTTCAAAGGCACTCTCAAGTCATCAAGCTCAAGAGTACTTCAAAGGTAATATCACTTGTGCTTAACTCTTTGAAAAGAAATAGTTGCACACACACACACACACACACACACACACACACACACACACACACACACACATCTTCATGCATGTTTTACTCATCTTGCATTTGTGTGTCAATTCTAGTATGTTACACTTTTCACACGTGCACTTGATTGTTAGACCCAAGTGTGGTTTTGTGTGTTGTAATTCGTTTCCCGATGTTTGATCGGAAACGTTTGCACATGGACGATGGTGTGCTTGTTTATAACGCAATGAGTGTTTACCGAAGATGGTCCCAATGTCACTACAACAGATTGGGTCTTTTACAACGTGCAAAGAACGCCGTAAATGACTATTTACGGCGTTCAGCTGCAAGCCGCATTAAATGATGTCATGAATGATATCCCCTAAATATGACGTACAAAACGCGCTGTTAATATGTTTTAAAAAACGACGTAATTGTATTACGACCCCTTTTACTGCGTGCAAAGAACGCCGTAAATGACTATTTACGGCGTTAAGCTATATGTTGTGAATGATATCCCTCAAATACGGTGTTCTTCAAATGCGCGCCGTCAATATGTTTAAGAAAAAAAATTGTACTTACGACCCTGCAGCCACCCACCCACACCCACGCCCACGCCCACACCCACGCAGACCTAGCCACCCACCAACTCATCACACATAAATCACAATTAATTGGTGTTCTCATGGTGTATTGAACCTGGCACTCATGAGTGATCAACTAAGCCTTATCCACCTTGCTGCTGCTTTGAATATGCTAATAAAAGCATACTTTTTATATATAACCTCTACTTGTTATTAAATTTTTATTGATTATTTTTCAATCAAAATTTTATTTGTAGATCGATTCCACTAATTTAAATTTTATTTTTATATGATAAACAAATTGATACTAAAATACATTTATTATAACATTTAATTAAACTATTTTGTTAAAATCATATATTGTCAGATCAAATGGTCAATCGTTAATCGTACTCGAAATTAGACATGACCTTGGTTTCGGTTCTCGATTCGGAACAAATGGTTTCGGTTCTTGATTCAGAACCAACGGTTTCGGTTCTCAATTCAGAACCAATGGTTTCGGTTTTTGATTTTTGATTTTTGATTTTTGATTTTTGATTTTTGATTTTTGATTTGGAACCAGCGGTTTCGGTTTCGGTTTCGGTTTCGGTTTCTAATTCGGAACCAACGGTTTCGGTTCCGATTCCGATGGTTCGGTTCTTTTTAAAATGAATAGAAAACCTCTCAAGACTAATAGTTATTGAACCTTATGAAGAACTTATTGGGAAAAAACAAAATTCATCACGATAGAGAACCACTTTGGATGAACAAAATGATCCATATATTGCATTATTTTGGGAAAGACATGCAATAGGTAAGCCGTAAATAATCCCTTTTTACGGCGTTCCTCAAATGCACGCTGTCTTTGAGAAATTATGTGTCACTATTACGACTTGCACACTAAATGCAGTAAATAGTCATTCACTTGTTTCTGGAAAATGTATACATGCATGAGTTGTATGTCTTACAAGACTCTCAAATAAGACACGCAACAGGTAAGCCATAAATAATCTCTTTTTCACGGCGTTAGTCAAATGCACGTCGTCTTTGAGAAATTATGTATCACTATTACGACTTGCACTGAATGCCGTAAATAGTCATTCACTTGTTTCTGAAAAATGTATACACAGCATGAATAGTATGTCTTAAAAGACTTTCAAATAAGACACACAATATATAAGCCGTAAATAATCCTTTTTTACGACGTTCTACAAATGCACGCCGTCTTTGAAAAATAATGTATTACGGCTGTAAGGATTCCCATATCTTGATTGGCTTATTTCGTGGACAAACCACGTGTTGGGGATTGTATGTAAGGTTAGCTTAAGTGATTCATTATCAAGCTCAAGACCCTTTCAAGTCCTCAAGGTTGTCAAGCACTCCAAAGGTATACTTCTAGTGCTTGACTTTCTTTGAAGAGATTTAGAAGCACACACACACTTTGCTTTCTTACATTTGTATGCATTCTCTTCTTATGTCACGTTACACACTAGCACTTTGATTGTTATATCTTGTTGTGTATTTATGTGTCTTATAATTTGTTTCCCGATATTGTTCGGAAATGTCTGCGCTTGCAATAATGAGTGCTTGGTTTCGCTCGAAGACCGCCTACGGAGAATGCCCTTGGATTCTCCTTGGATTTCACCTCTGTTGGTGATCGACGGTTATGATGGGCGGCCTGGCCGCCGAACGAAACCGCCGTTCATACTTGATTGATTTATCTTCTCGGGTTCAATTCGGCGGTTATGATCGGCGGCCTGGCCGCTGATTGAAACCGTCGATCGGTGCGTTTCAGGGGCAAACTTGTCTTTTCACATGCCCAGTTCTTGATGTCTATAAATATCTTACTTTCTCATTATTTGAATAAGTTCTTTGACTCCTTAGAACCCTAAACTTAAAAGAGAGATATTTGAGAGAAAATCAAATCAAGAACTCACCTTTAACCACTCAAATCAAATCCTTTTTGCATCAAATTTCATATTGCATCTTCTATATCTATATAGAGTGCATCCATGTATGGGTTTGCATCATCACAACTTGCTTGGTAAGATTTTGATTAACTTCATCTTATTTTAGCATTTTTACTATCAAGCCATCTCTTTTAAATTACTTGTATGTTTTAGACCATATGCTAAATACAAGAAAAGAGAATTGATTGTGATGAATTGATTGAGTGTTGTATTGTGATAGCTAATTAGGTTTTTGCTTAATCTTGATTAGCTAAGCTATTTGACATGTCATTTAGCTCTTGATATTTATGATTGATTTAATTGATTATATCATCATCCTAGATAAGCATCTAAGGTTCCCTAGCCTTGTTTGTTATTTGAATATTCATACATATTCACATAGGTTGCATAATCTCTTCATTGAGAATTGAGAATTGAGACTTGAGGCTAAGGTTGCTTAGGCCTCAAGCAATTAGAACTAGAGCCACTTTTAAAGGCCCGCGTGGTAGAAGTGGGGAGTTATTGACCGAAGTGTTAGACGAGGTCTACATAGGTTGTAAACTCCATTTCAATTAGTGGATTTCGAGGTTCGAGTGTGGCGCACTAAACAGCCCGTGGTTTTTCCTAGTGGTTGGGTTTCCACGTATATATCAAGTGCTATTTAATTTCCGCACCATATTACACTTGCTATATTATTGTGACTAGTTAGGGGTATTTTCGTAATATTGACATACATGCGAAAATTGGGTAATATTAGTTAAAATCTATTCAGCCCCCCTCTAGATAGTTTTATACACACTGAGTATTTGCGTTTTCAATTGGTATCAGAGCGGGTTCCTAGATATACTTAGGTGATCCTAGCTCATTTTTTGGTGTGTTGTGCATTTGTGTGATTTTTGCTCATTCATACATTTTGCATACATTTCATTCATTCATTATATACAATGAGTGGATACGGTGGCAACCATGAGAGTGCTTCAAGCACACGACCTCCCCTCCTCACCGGTGTGAATTATGCCTCATGGAAAGGCAAGATGGAAGCATACATGTGTCAAATCTATGATAGGGCATGGATGGCTATTGAAGATGGGTATGCGCCTCCTATGATGACTCCCACGGGTGGTGGAGAAAAAGTACTCAAGTCAAAGGCTCAGTGGTCCACTGAAGAGTTTGAGACTTCAAAATGAAATAGGAAGGCTTGGCATGCTCTTCTATGTGAAGTGGATGAAAATCAGTACAAACTGATTCAGAACACTATGATAGCCAATGAGGCATGGGATATTCTAGAGGTTGCACACGAAGGAACTGATGTCGTCAAGGATTCCAAGCTACAAGTCATTTAAACGCAATTTAAGTTGCTTAAGATGGAGGAGGACGAGTGCTTCAATGACTTTGAAGTCAAGTTGATGGATATTGTCAACCAAAGCCATCAACTCGGTGATCCTTATTCGGATAGGAGAGTTAAGCAGAAAATTATGAGGTCTCTCCCCGCTAGGTTTGAATCAAAGGTGACAGCTTTAAAGGAGAATAGCACTTACAAGGACATGAAACCGAGCGAGGTAATTGGAAGACTCCTCGCCTATGAATCTAGGAAGGCTCCTAGTATTACACCTCCTAAAAAGCAAAAAAGGGATTGCTTTGAAAGCTTCCAAGGTTGAGAAGGAGTAAAAGGTGACTCAGACGAAGACACGACATTGTTGCTTAAAAGATTCAAGAAATTCATCAAGTTCGAGAAAAAGGGCTTTGGATCCAAAGGCCAAGACTTGAAGAAAAAGGCTCCCTTCAAGAGTTTTGAGCCTATGCAAGAGCATAGTGAAAAGAAAGGGGTCCAATGCTATGAGTGTGACGATATAGGACACATCTCACCCGATTGTGGGAATTTGAAGAACAAAATGGCAAAAGTGATGACCGCCACTTGGAGTGAAAGTGATGACTCTAGAGAGGGAGACAAGTCATCAAGTGATGATGAGCTTACCATCGACTACACGGCATTTGGAGCCACTTGTGTAGAAGATAAAGTTGTTGGTAAGAAAGCCTTGACTAGTGATCCCATAGAAGAAAGAGATGAAGAAGTAGCTCTAGAGGAGATAGGTGTAGCTACTCATTGGGATATGGCTCTCATTAACTCAAGAGACCAAGGTGAAGGTCTTAATGAGGGAAATGACTCCATAGGTGAGATGGAGAGTGGAGGAGATAGCTCAAGTGTAGATGACTCCTCATCTAACTCTACAAATGGAAATGTAGAGAAAATGGATGTTCATGAATTTATAGTCAAGTGTGAAAGTTCATTGAAGAAGAACAATAGAAAATTGAAGATGTTAGAGGATGAAAATCTAGAACTTTCAACACACAATGACCACTTAAGTAAACAAGTGGAAACATCCAAGATGATTGAAGACAAGCTAAGAGATGAGCTAGCTTTGTCTAAGAGGAATGAAGAAGGGTTGAAGAGGGAGCTTGATGAAGCTAAAGAGTCATTGACTCGGATGACTTCAAGCACCAAGAAGCTTGACCACATACTTGGTAGTGGAAAGAACCCTTGTGACAAGAGAGGTATTGGGTATGAAGATAGCAAGGATCTTTACTCCAACCAAGACCATCTTTGTCAAGAGTTTGGGCAAGATAGAAGCCTCGCCGGTGCACACTCCTAGGAAGAAAATTGATCTAGGACAATGTTCAAGAAGTGCACAAGTGAAGGTAGCTTCAAGGAGACAACCTCAAGCTCAACGCATTAGAGTCTCTCAAGTCAACACTCCTCATCAAATGACTCTAAATGGAAAGAGGACAATCATGCAAAATGAACCAAGGAAGCAAGCTAGACCAGTTCAACAACAAAGAAGGTTTGAACCCGCTCAACCACAAAGTCATGGGAAGGCTCCTATGCATGCACAAGGACATGTTATGAATTCTAAATTTATCCCTACATGTCACTTTTGTGGTATTGATGGTCACATTAGACCAAATTGCTTTCATTTCATTAAATTATGTAGAATCAAAAGCATGATTGAAAAGAGAATGACAAGAGCTAGAATGCATGCTAATAGGAAGGAAAATATTCATAATCATGATCCTATTATTTCTAGAACTCTTGAACCATTGACCACTAGGAAGAAAAATGTCATATCTATGTGGATAAGGAAAGATGAACCCGCTTGCTTCGAGACTAACAAGTCTTAAATAGGTTCAACTAAGTCCAAAGGACTTGGTAGGTCCATAGGACCTCATGACCTTCTTTGATGAAGGATGGTGATGACCCCATATGGGGAACTCAAGCAAAGAGAGCTAATGCATACTCGTTGCATGCAATTTTTTTTTTGAAAAATATTATGCTTCTTTGTTGATTGCTTGAGTAAGCTTGATTGCACATATGTATATATGTTTTCAATTCGATAAGTGTGAACCTTGCTTGTTTACAATCCATGTCATATTTATGTTCAAACATACATTTTTGGACTAGGAGATTTTCATAGGAAGTATGATTTGAATGACCTATAGCTATCTCCATGACATGCTTAAAAAATTGAAAAAGCATGAAATTCATATAACATGCTCAAATGAAAAAGCATAAATTGATGATTGCATATTCTTAAATGCAAAACTTGTGTGAAAAAGCTTATGAGACTCAAAATGAATATAGGATCTTGTATCCATTCAAAGGATTTTAAAATCCAAAATGTCTCTCTTTCTTTATTGGTTGAACATGGCTACTACCATACGGATATCTTATCCGGAAAAATCAAATAGGGTGTAAAGTCGCTCATGCCTTGTTTCGCTTATAAAGTTGGATATTGTTTGAAAGTATACAACCGTAGTTAAATTGCTTAAGGCATACCTATGGGGGGGGGGGGGGGGGGGGGGGGGGGGGTTGTGAATAGGTTTTTACATCTTTTTTTCAATCCCTTGAACAAACTTTCGTTTGTCCCTCAAGATAGCTTTACACACAACAAAATAAACCAAGAAAGACATACATAGACAATATGAGAATATAATCATGTGAAGAAGGTCAATGTATATCATCTAGTTGTGTGAGATATAAGAACAAATAAACACAACAACAAATAATACTTGTATTTCAATAGATGTTCAATGAGTTACATGAGTGATCAAATATCACTATACAAAAATTACAATATACAAAATAATCATATATACAAAAATGATCAAAAGAATGAATCCACAAATCACACTTTACAAATACTTGCTTCATTATACATCACAAGTGAGTAATATGAAACAAGATAATAACGTACACAAATAAAATATAAAAGATAGAGATAGGAAGAATTAATGCAAGAGATTTTTTAACGTGGTAAAACCTCCAAGGAGGAAACATCCACGGGTTAAAATACAACCATTAGGGTACTAAATATATTGGATATTAAAAATAGAAAATCCACAAAGTGACCAATCTTTAGCTCACCCAACCTAGTGGAGTCTAAGTCTACCCAACCCTATTGGAAAGTATGAGATCCCTCAATGATGCGAAACCACCATATATTGGACAACACACAAAACCAACATCGATGGAAGATTAGAAATTCCTCAAGAGTGCATACACCTCCCATGTACCCCGCTCTTTTGGAGTCTATGTCTAACCATATGCCTAGGCCTTCCAATATAATAGTCAACTCCCTATCCAAGGCACTCATGCTTCTAGGGAGCCTCCCATGCATGACTATTCGAGTCCTCCCGACTCTAGCCATGACTTCTTGCTTACCTATCCGAGTCATCCCGACTCTAGGCAAGTCTTCTTGCTTGGCTATCTGAGTCATCCCGACTCTAACCAAGACTTCATGCCTTTTACAAGAACTTCCTAGTGTGATCATGTGAATGCAAATGAAACAACCAATTCAATATAGAACATGTGATTAATACATTCCATGGTACAAATAGACCTAAACATGTGATATCACAAGTAATAAAAGTCTAGACGCAAAATAGAAGAATAAAACCTAAAGCATGTGTAAACACTAAACACATAAGCTCAAAGTCTCATTCAAACATACAACACTTGAACAAAATATATTCATGAAGTACAAGTTCAAGATGCTATCAACATACAATAAAATGCTAGATATATGAGATTTAATCAATCAATATTCTAGCCAAAAATATAGAGCAAGGATTTAAGATATAAATCAATTAAATCCTACATTGCTCTAAAACACATACAAATACAATAATCCTAGATTTCATCAATCAAAGGATCAAATTAAATGTCAAGGTCATTTATCACAAAATTGATTCAATAAAGTCACAAAAAACCTAAGATATCATTCTAATCACAATACAACTCACAAACATGTGAAAAACCTAGAATCATAGAAACTAGTCCACATTTGTCTCTAAATAGACTTTTGATTAGAATGATTATGAAGCTATCTTTCTCAATAGCATTCACCAAACATAAACATACATATAATAGAAGAAACCCCAAGCAAATTGAAGGTTATAAAAGAAGAAACCCCAAAGATAAGACCAATACCTTGGATTCACGAACTGGTTCGGATTTCTATGTGAAACCATCAAAAACTAGATCAAACAGCCACCAAACCATTGGGAAAAGGTAGAGGACTCGATTACAAATGTTCTCCAACTTGAATCACTCAAATCTGACTTCCTATGAAGAAGTTATGGTGTTTGGAAGGTGAGAAAATTTGGGAGAAAAATCTGACGGGATTCTTGCAATTTTTCTTCTTGACATCAAATGGAGGGAATGGAGGGGTTTTAAAAAGAGGAGAGAGGAGAGGATTTTTGGCCAATCAAAGAGGGCCACCTCAGCCCAGCCCAGCCCCGCCCCATGGGGGGCGCGTGGGCCACACGGGGGTAGAGAGCCCCTCTGGCCGTGGGGCCCATTGCTTGGGCCACACGTGGCCTCTTGGCCACTTTCACCTCTCTCACGCTCCCTCACGTTCTTTAGCCGTATCTTGGGAATCCGAACTCTGATTTCAAATCCATTTTCATATTATAAACCGTGACTCCCTCATGCACAACGACGACTACACAAATTTAAAAAATGGTTGAGAAATCATCTCGAAAAACGACGATGAAGTCAACTCAACGAATGAGAACGAAAAGTAGCGTAGCTACATCGTTTGGACTCAAAACTAAATGAATGAGTAACCGAAATGACCAGAACTCAATAAGGAATCATAATAGAGCATATTCAAGTCCAAATATAAAAATACAGAAACATACAAACACAAAGACACACACATATGTTATTTCCTAGACATAGTCCTAGAACATGCAATAAGCAAAATTTGTCAAGATAGTATAAATGCATGAGCATATATTATCAAGTGTGTGAAAGTGATATATAAATGATGTTTAACCATGAAGGAACACACAAGGATGCCATGTGTGTGTGTGTGTGCCTAGCCTTGTAAGAGATATGATGTCTTATATTACCTTTGATGAACAATGAAGCACATATCTCTTTGAAGCCGGCATTTTGTATGAATTGTGGCCAAGACTTTCTTCGTCTTCTTAAATATTCAACATATGGACCACTAAACATTACAAAATAAACACGTTTTGATATGGAATATATGCCAACACAAACTATAAACCTAACATATTTGCTCATATATTAAAATCAATGAAATCTCTATATCTTTGCTTTTCTCAGGACAATGGTGAAATTGGTTTGAATTCTTATTAGAAACCTTTGTCATTTGCTTTGCCAAATACCATTGTATTTTGGACTTGAATGCTACATGTCTTGTATGCAAAGCATGTTTGATTCACACATTTTATCAAATAAATCTCCTTGTTTCTCTCCAATTGATAGAGTTGCATAAAATGCATTTTATGATTATGCAAATGACTTGAATGCTATCATCTCTCTTTGCTAAGTGACCCAGTTGGGGACTACTCCTTTGCCTATATCATGACAAAAAGGGGGAGTAGAATGGTGGTAAGGGGAGTTGCAAATTGTGGTAACAATTATGCATGTTGGGGAGACAATACATTGAGGGGGAGTAACCCTTTGAGGGGGAGCATTGCATTCACAATTATTGCATGATGTTGTAGTTGTGCTTAAATTCTTAGAATGCAAATGCTTGTTTTTATTCTCACTTGATTCATCTCACTTTTTACTTGTATTGGAAAGTTTAGAAACTTTACTTTCAGGGATTGATTGTTCTATAAGAGATTGAAGACTTCAAGATTTTTTTTAAAACTATCTCTTTGTAAAGTGGATAATCATTGTTGACCTGTAGTTTCTAATTTTGTGAGGAATCAATGTGAGTAGTGGTTTTGTCACCAAATAGCCAAAGGGGGAGATTGTAAGGATTCCCATATCTTGATTGGCTTATTTCGTGGACAAACCACGTGTTGGGGATTGTATGTAAGGTTAGCTTAAGTGATTCATTATCAAGCTCAAGACCCTTTCAAGTCCTCAAGGTTGTCAAGCACTCCAAAGGTATACTTCTAGTGCTTAACTTTCTTTGAAGAGATTTAGAAGCACACGCACACTTTGCTTTCTTACATTTGTGTGCATTCTCTTCTTATGTCACATTACACACTAGCACTTTCATTGTTATATCTTGTTGTGTATTTATGTGTCTTATAATTTGTTTCCCGATATTGTTCGGAAACATCCGCGCTTGCACTAATGAGTGCTTGGTTGTTAGGTTTATAGTTTGTGTTGGCATTAATTCCATATCAAAACGTGTTTCTCTTGTAATGTTTAGTGGTTCGTATTTTGAAGAATTAAGAAGACAAAGGATGTCTCAACCACAATTCATTCAAGAAGCCGGCATTTAAGAGATTTGTGCATCATTGTTCAACAAAGATAATAAAGGACCTCATATCTCTTACAAGGCTAGGCACACACACACACATGGCATTCTTGTGTGTTCCTTCATGATTAAACATCACTTATGTATCACTTTCACACACATGACAAAATATGCTCATGCATTCATACTATATTGGTAAAACTTTGTTTATTGCATTTTCTAGGACTTTGTCCGGAAACTAGCATATGTGTGTGTCTTTGTGATTGTATGTTTCTGTATTTTTGTATTTGGACTTGAATATGATCTATTATGATTCCTTACTGAGTTCCGGTCATTTCGGTTACTCATTCATTTAATTTCAAGTCCAAACGATGTAGCTACGCTACTTTTCGTTCTCATTCGTTGAGTTGACTTCATCATCGTTTTTCGAGATGATTTCTCAACTATTTTTCAAAGTTGTGTAGTCATCGTCGTGCGTGAGAGAGTCACGGTTCGTAATCTAAAAATGGATTCAAAATCAGAGTTTGGATGCCCAAGATATGGGCTGAAGAACCGAGGGAGCGCGCGAGAAGTTGGTGCAGGCCGTAAAGCCACTTGGCCTGGCCGTGAGGGAGGCCGTGGGCCCCACGGCTAAGGGGGCTCTCTGCCCCCATGAGGCCCACGCGCCCCCCATGGCCAAGGGTGATGTGGCCTCACCTGATTGGCCCGGAATGCTTTTCTCTCCTCTTTTATCTTCCCTCCTCTCTCTCTATTTGATTTTTTTTGAAGAAGAAAATTTTGTAAAATCCCGTCAGTCCTCTCCAACAGATTTTCTCATCTTCCAAACATCATATCTCCCTCATCCGGAGTCGGATTTGAGTGATTCGAATTGGAGAACGTTTGTAATTGAGTCCTCTATCATTTCTGAGTGGTTTGGTAGCTGATTGATCATGTTTTCTGGTGGTTGCACACTGAAAACCGAACCAGCTGTTGAGTCTAAGGTATTGGACTAATCTTTGGGATTTCTTTCTTTTTAACCTTCAATTTGCTTGGGGTTTCTTCTTCTATATCTATGTTTATGTTTGGTAAAAGCTATTGAGAAAGATAGCTTGATTATCATTCTAATTGAAAATCAATTTATAGACTAATGTTGACTAGTTTCTATGATTCTAGGTTTTACATATGTTTGTGAGTTGTATTGTGATTAGAATGGCATCTTAGGTTGTTTGGAACTTGATTGAATCAATTTTGTGATAAATGACCTTGAGATTTGATTTGATCCTTTGATTAATGAAATCTAGGATTATTGAATTTTGTTTGTGTTTTAGAGCAATCTAGGATTTGATTGATTTATATCTTGAATCCTTGCTCTATATTTTGGCTAGAATATTGATTGATTTAAATCTCATATATCTAGCATTTTATTGTATATTGATAGCATCTTGAACTTGTTCTTCATGAATATATTTTGATTCAAGTGTTGTATGTGTGAATGAGACTTTGAGCTTATGTGTTTGATGTTTCACATGCTTTAGGTTTTATTCTTATATTTTGCATTTAGACTTGATTACTTGTGATATCACATGTTTAGGTCTATTTGTGCCATAGAATGTATTGATCACATGTTCTATATTGATTTGATTGTTTGCATCATTTGCATTCACATGATCACACTAGGAAGTCATTGTAAAAGGCATGAAGTCTTGGTTAGAGTCGGGGTGACTCGGATAGCCAAGCAAGAAGACTTGCCTAGAGTCGGGGTGACTCGGATAGCCAAGCAAGAAGACTTGCCTAGAGTCGGGATGACTTGGATAGGTAAGCAAGGAGTCATGGCTAGAGTCGGGAGGACTCGGATAGTCATGCATGGGAGGCTCCCTAGAGGCATGAGTGTTTCGGATAGGGAGTTGGCTATTGTATTGGTAGGCTTAGGCGTATGGTTAGACATAGACTCCGATATAGCAGGGTACATGGGAGGTGTATGCACTCTTGAGGAATTTCTAATCTACCATCGATGTTGGTTTTGTGTGGTGTCCAATATATGGTTGTTTTACATCATTGAGGGATTTCACACTTTCCAATAGGGTTGGGTAGGCTTAGACTTCACTAGGTTGAGTGAGCTAAAGATTGGTCACTTTGTGAATGTTCTGTGTTTACTTTCCAATAATATAGTACCCAATGGTTGTAGTTCAACCTGTGGATGTTTCCTCCTTGGAGGTTTTACCACGTTAAAAAATCTCTTGTGTTAATTCTTCCTATCTCAATCTCTTATATTTTATTTGTACATTTTATTATCTTGTTTCATAATATTCACTTATGATGTATTGTGAAGCAAGACTTTGTATAGTGTGATTAGTGAACTCATTTTATTGATCAATTTTATTTCTATGATTCTTTTGTATATTGTATTTGTATATAGTGATATTTGATCACTCTTGTAACTCATTGAACATATGGTGAAATACAAGTATTCTTTGTTATTGTACTTATTTGTTTGTTTACCACATACAACTTGATGATGTATATAGACTATGCTTATATGATTACCTATTCATATTGTCTATGTATGTTGTCTTTTCTTAGTGTATTTGTTGTATGTAAGGCAACCTTGAGGGACAAACGAAAGTTTGTTCAAGGGATTGAAAAAGGCGCAAAAACCTATTCACCCCCCCCCCCCCCCCCCCCCTCTAGGTATGCCTTAAGCAATTTAACTACGTCTGTATACTTTCATTGGTTTCACGCGAAGACCACCTACGGAGAATGCCCTTGGCTTCTTCTTGGATTTCACCTCTATTGGTGATCGGCGGCCTGGCCACTGAACGAAACCGCCATTCATACCTGATTGATTTATCTTCTCGGGTTCAATTCAGCGGTTATGATCAGAGGCCTGGCCGCCAATTGAAACCGCCGATCGGTGCGTTTCAGGGGCAAACTTGTCTTTTCACATGTCCAGTTCTTGATGTCTATAAATATCTTACTTTCTCATTATCTGAATAAGTTCTTTGACTCCTTAGAACCCTAAACTTAAAAGAGAGATATTTGAGAGAAAATCAAATCAAGAACTCACCTTTAACCACTCAAATCAAATCCTTTTTGCATCAAATTTCATATTGCATCTTCTATGTCTATATAGAGTGCATCCATGTATGGGTTTGCATCATCACAACTTGCTTGGTAAGATTTTGATTAACTTCATCTTATTTTAGTATTTTTACTATCAAGCCATCTCTTTTAAATTACTTGTATGTTTTAGACCATATGCTAAATACAAGAAAAGAGAATTGATTGTGATGAATTGATTGAGTGTTGTATTGTGATAGCTAATTAGGTTTTTGCTTAATCTTGATTAGCTAAGCTATTTGACATGTCATTTAGCTCTTGATATTTATGATTGATTTAATTGATTATATCATCATCCTAGATAAGCATCTAAGGTTCCCTAGCCTTGTTTGTTATTTGAATATTCATACATATTCACATAGGTTGCATAATCTCTTCATTGAGAATTGAGATTTGAGGCTAAGGTTGCTTAGGCCTCAAGCAATTAGAACTAGAGCCACTTTTAAAGGCCTGCGTGATAAAAGTGGGGGGTTATTGACCGGAGTGTTAGACAAAGTCTACATAGGTTGTATACTCCATTTCAATTAGTGGATTTCGAGGTTCGAGTGTGGCGCACTAAACAGCCCGTGGTTTTTCCCAGTGGTTGGGTTTCCACGTATATATCAAGTGTTATTTAATTTCCGCACTATATTACACTTGCTATATTATTGTGACTAGTTAGGGGCATTTTCGTAATATTGACATACATGCAAAAATTGGGTAATATTAGTTAAAATCTATTCCCCCCCCCCCCCCCCCCCCCCATCTAGATAGTTTTATACACATCGAGTATTTGCATTTTCAACGGCGTTCATCAAATGCACGCCGTAAATAATCTCTTTTTTACGGTGTTATCAAATGCACGTCGTCTTTGAGAAATTATGTATCACTATTACGACTTGCACTAAATGCCGTAAATAGTCATTCACTTTTTTCTGAAAAATGTATACACGGCATGAATAGTATGTCTTAAAAGACTTTCAAATAAGACACACAATAGGTAAGCCGTAAATAATCCTTTTTTACGGGTTCTTCAAATGCACTCCGTCTTTAAGAAATTATGTATTACGACGTTCCTCAAATGTACGCCGTAAATAATCTCTTTTTTACGATGTTCCTCATATGCGCACCATAAATAATCTCTTTTTTACGGTGTTCTTCAAATGCGCGCCATCTTTGAGAAATTATGCATCACAATTATGACGTGCACTAAACATGAGTCGTGAATGATAACATTTACGATGCACTATTTATGTGCGCCGTAAATAATCTCTTTTTTACAATGTTCCGCATATGCAGGCCATAAATAATCTCTTTTTTACAGTGTTCTTCAAATGCACGCCATCTTTGAGAAATTATGCATTATGTAAGTGCCTCACTTTTGATTGGCTTATTTCATGACACACCACATTGGGATTGGTATGTAACGGGTAGCTTAGGACTTCATGGTTGGCAAGCTTCCGGACTTCCTAAGGTGACTTCAAGAGCTTCTAAAGGTATATCACTTGACCTTGATTCTTGAAGAGATTAGGTGCACACACACACTTGCATGCATCTTTATATATTGTGTATTAGTTACTTTGCATGTGTGTTTCCTTAGTTTGTGCATCTATGTCTTTTAGCACACACACACTTGCATGCTTTGTTATATATCTTGTATGTGTTACCTTGCATTTTTGTTTCATTGATTTGTGCTTCTATGTCATCTTGCACACACATTTTTATTGCATTTCTATGCTTGCTTTTATATCTTTTTGCACACACACACCTTCATTGCATTTATATGATTGCATTTGTGTGAATCTTAATTGTGTGTTTATTTGATCTATCATCACACTTATGTATTCTCATATGTTGCATATCTTTTGTGTGTCACATGCTTGGTGATTTTTCATGTTGATATCCATTTCCATGCATGTTTAGTTGATTGCATCTAGCTTATTGAAATGCCATGTCATGTTAGGCATTAGGATGCATTCACATCCCACACTTGCACTTCATGTTTATTAGTCTTAGTGTGGTGTAATTCGTTTCCGAGATGGTCCGGAAACGTCCGCGCATGCACAATGGTGTGCTTGGTTTAGCGCGAGGACCGCATTTGGAGAATGCCTTGGCGTCTCCATTGAATTCACCAACAGTGGTGAATCGGCGGTTGATTCGGCGGCCAGACCGCCGAATGAAACCGTCGAATTGAGCTGGTGTCTTCTGCCTCAGTTCTGCGGTTAGATCGGCGGCCATAAATTCGACCGCCGAATGATTCCAGTAACTTGATTGGAATTCAGCGGTTATGATCAGCGGCCAGACCGCCGAATGAAACCACCGATCTGGTTTCATACGTGAAACGGTTCGTATTCTGCGGCCATATTCGGCGGCCTGACCGCCGAATGGTGCGTTTCAGGCTAACTTTTCCAAAACGATGTCACTTCATTTTGGCCTTATATATATTCATCTTCTTCCTCATTTGGTCGACTAAGAGCTTAAAAAATACACATTTTAGAGAGAGGAAAAGCTCCCCTAGTGAGAGAAAGCTTCAAGCTTGTTTTCTTAACTCTCCAAACCCAAAACCCATCTTCTCCATGCATCATTGATCATCTTCAAAGCATGGGTCTTCTTGGTTTCTTGACTTGGTAAGTAGAACAAACATCACATCTTCATTTATTGTTCTATCTTAGTCAAGACATGTCTTTGATTGCTTAGTTTAGCAAATCTTCACTCTTATTGCATATTTAGTGAAGTTATGACATGATTGGGTTTTGTTTGTGATAGCTTACATGATTAGGATGATTTTCCCTAAATAGCTAACCCTAGAACATTCTTGTGAAATTGGTTGATGACTAGGTTGATAGATTGTCTTTTAATCAACTAGTTAAACTTTTGAATGTTTATGTGTTGTTTGATAGCTAGGATTGTTTTGTGATTGAGAACATCTAGCTAAGTCTTTATGATTTTCATTTAGACAACTTTTGTGTAGGACTCATTCATTGAATTTGTTAATTGCATTTAGAGTCTTTGCCATGATTTTGACAACTTATGTTGATTGGCATTTTGTTTGATTAATTGCACTTGTTAGTTGCATTTAGTATCTTTGCCATGATTTTGACAACTTATGTTGATTGGCATTTTGTTTGATTAATTGCACTGGTTAGCTGCATTGCCATGATTTTGACAACTTAAGTTGATTGGCATTTTGTTTGGTTAATTGCATTAGTTGATTGCATGCTATTAGGCCTTGTCATTATTAATTGACAACTTTTGTTGATTGGCCTTGTTTGATTGACAATTAGGTTGCTAGAATCTCTTTGCATCCAATTGAGTTTACATGTATGTACATGTAGGCTTTGTTGATAACTAGGATGTTCACTTGCATTATAACATCTAGTTAAGCATATAGTGTTTAGTCTAGCACTCATTGCATTTGTGCATCATTGTGATACACTTAGACTTTTTATTCTCTTCTTGAGTCAAAGTCTTGTGACTTCTTAGTGAAGTTTCACAAGCAAGGTAAGTCTTGTGGCTACCCATGTGTAGTGCTCAAGCAATTGGTTGAGTCCCACTGTAAAAGACCCGTTGGGTAGATTAGGGGTTGCTCACGCCAAGAGTAGTGTATCAGGGGATATCACTAGGGATTGAACCAAGAGTGGCGAGTGGTAGTGTCCATAGCCTGAGGTTATCTAGGGTGAGAGTCCGAGAGTCACTTGAGGGTGTAGATTCCTTTTTATATAGTGGATTTCGTTGACCATGTGTGGCGCATATATCAGCCCGTGGTTTTTCCCCGTGTGGGTTTCCACGTAAAAATCAAGTGTTCTTTAATTTCCGCATTTTTTACTTGATTTTATTATATGTGTGTTTTGGGTTAATTGTGATTAATTTTGACTAATCGAAAAGTTGGTAATAATCGATTAACAACCCATTCACCCCCCCTCTAGGTTGTTTAGACACGCACGCGAGCTTATATTTGTATTTTCAATTGGTATCAGAGCGGGTTCCTAGATATACTTAGGCGATCCTTGCTCTTGCTTGCGTGTCTTGCATTTGTGTGCATTTTGTTTGCTACATTCATTTGCATTCATTTGCATACATCCACCCAAACACTATGAGTGGATTTGTGAGGCTAGAGGGTGCGTTACTCTCCGAACCACCATTGCTCACCATTGATAACTATTCCTCATTGAAAGTTAAAATGGAATTCTTTCTAAGGGACATTGATGAGCATATGTAGATGTTTGTGGAAAAAGGATACTCACCTCCCACAGAGAGACTTGAAAATGGGACTTGTGTGCCTAAGCCTAAGTCCAAGTGGTCCAATGATGAACTCGAGGGTGAAGAATGGAACTCAAAGGGCATCCATGCCTTATCTTGTACCATGGATGAGAGTCAAGCCAAACTCATCCAAACCACTCGAGATGTTCGAGAAGCGTGGGAGATTCTAAGAGTGACCCACGAAGGTACCGTGAAGGAGAAAAAGATGATCTCTACGGTGGTAGAGGAGAAGAAGATTAATCCTCCTAAGAAGAAGGAAAATGTTGCTTTGAAGACTTCGAAGCATGACAAGAAGGAGGATGACTTGAATGATGAAGACATGGCGTTAGTTGTTAAAAGATTCAAGAAGTTTTTAAGTCTTCAAAAGAAGGGTTATGGCTCAAAGGGTGATGACTTCAAGAAGAAGAAGACCAAGGTCAAGAATGATGAGCCAAACCAAGAGGTGTCTTCAAGAGAGGGGACTAATTGCCTTGGATATGGAGAATTCGAGCACATCTTCCCGGAATGTGAAAGCTTGAAGGATATAAGGAAAGAAAAGGTGATGGCCACCTCATGGAGTGAAGATGAGAGTAAAGAAGATCCTTCGAGTGATGAAGCGCTTGCTATCAACTACATGGCATTTGGAGCCACTCATGTAGAAGTTGAAGAAGATAGTCAAGTTGCCTTGATTTGTGACCTTGAAGAAGGAGTAAATGAAATGGTAGCTAGGAGTGTGATTGATGTAGCTACGCAAAGGGAAGTTGCTTGTATAACATCAAGTGACAAGTTTGATGACCTTGATGAGGGAAGTGTTTTCGATGAAGAAATGACTCTCATGGTGGAGAATCTTGAGAGAATCACAAAATCTCACAAGAAGAACATGACCTCAAAAGTGAAGGAGGAGAATAGTATGAACTCCAAAGAAAAGAAGGTAAAGATGAAGGCATCTCTCAAGAATGGAGAAGCTACTCAAGACAAGTCCTCAAGAAATATCACTAAATGCTTTGAATGCGGAGGATTTGGTCACATAGCTCCCATGTGCATTAATATGAAGGACAAGAAGAGAGGAAAAGGCATGATAGCTTGGAAGGGTGTAAAATGCTTCAAATGTGGTGGACTTGATAACATAGCCTCCATGTGTGGTAACTTGAAGTGTGAGAAGAGAGGAGAAGCTAGCCTTGATGATACGACTCTCACAAGCATTAGTGGGAGAAGCCTTGAAAGTGATGAGTGTTGCTCATACTCATGTGAAGATGATAGCTCCGACTTGGAGAATTTCGACAACAATGAAAAAATGAGTTATGAGGATCTAATGACACTCTTTCATGACTCCTTGAAGATGAAAAAGAAGGAGATTTTTGTGTTGAAAGAAGATAACCTTCAACTAAGAGAAAAGGTGATTCTCTTAGATAAGGAAGTTAATCTTGTCAAAGTAAATGAGTGCAAGTTGAAGAAAGAGATTAAAGAAGCAAGGATGTCACTTGCTAAATTTACTTCGGGTACGGAAAAGCTCAACACTATGCTAGGTTGTGGAAAGATGCCTAGTGACAAGAGAGGACTAGGGTTTGTTGATGAGGAAGTCACACCGTCATCCAACAAGACAACCTTTGTGAAGGAAATTGTTCCTAAGTTGGCTCCTCAATCTTCTTATCACAAGAAGATGCTTGAAAAGGGTGAATCTTCTAAGAGTGCTCATACGAAGACTTTCAAGGACAAAGAGACAAGGCATCTAGAAGATTTGAAGATGGCTAAGATCGAGCAACCTCAAGCTCAAGGAAAATTCTTAGCTTCACCCTCTCAACACCCTAGGATGAAGATTTATCTTGGAGAGTCATCCAAGAATGGCCAAGTGAAGATGCCAACAAAGGGTAAAGCTCAATCACAACTTTCAAGAGCTCAACACCCAAGCTTTGCACAACCAAGGAAGCACATTCAACCGGTTCAACCACCTCAACAAGCTAGACCACAAAGGTGCCACCAATCGGCTCAAGCTCCAAAGAGAATCAATCCGATGCACCATCAAAGACAACCTCATCAACATGGCAATGCCTCGATGAGATCTCAATGCAATGGTATAAACTCTATCTTTGTACCTACTTGTCATTTTTGTGGTATGATTGATCACTTAAGACCAAATTGCCTTGATTACATCAAGAGGTGTAGGTTAGAGAGCATGAAAGAAAAACGGTTGAAAAAGAAGGCAAGTTTGCATGAACCTAGGGAACTTAGAAACATGCCTATGACCACTAGAGTTGATAAAGTGGAACCTAGGAGGGTTAGAAACAATGAACTCGCTTGCCATTGTGCCAATGGGATACCCGTAGATGCTACTAGGTCCAATGAACTTGGTAAGTCTATAAGGGATCATGCCTCCTTTTGACTTGGTTGGATTTGACCCCTTGTGGGGAGCTCAAGCAAAGAGAGCAAACTTGCATGATTTTCCATGTGCAAAAAGTTGATTAAATTTATGCTCTTTTGATAATTGCTTGAGATTGTTGGTTGCACATATGCTTATGTGATTTTTTTTAATAAGTGTGAACCATTGCCTTGCTTGCAATCCATGTCATATTTATGCTCAAACATGCATCTTTGGAAATAGGAAACGTACTTTGGGAGTATTTTTTTTTTTTTTGAATGACCTTTAATTGATTCCTATGACATGATAATTCTTTAAATAACATGCTTAAAATGATATGCATGAAATGCTTTTGATTGCTTGAAATGCAAAAATATGTGTGCAAAAGGAAATATTGAGACTTAGATTGTTAAAGGATTTTAAAATCCAAAGTCTCTCTTACTTTATTTGTAGAACAAGGCTACTATCATACGGGTATCTCACCCAGAAAAATCAAAAAGGGTGCATAGTCACTCATGTCTTGTTTTGCCTATAAAGTTGGATATAGTTGCTCTTTATTTTGAAATACTAAAATTCTATATCCTTGCTTTTCCATGACAAAGGGTGAAATTGGTTTGAATTCTTTTAGGAAACCTTTGTTGTTTGCTTTGCCAAATACCATTGTTTTTGAACTTGAATGCAACATGTCTTGCATGCAAAGAATCTTTGTCACACATTTTCTTTAAATAAAACTCCTTGAATCTCTCTCAATTACTTGAATTGCATAAAGTTTGTTTATATGATTATGCAAATGCTTTTTGTGCTAATAGCTCTCTTTGCTAAAGCAACCCGATAGGGGGAGCTCCTTTGCCTATCTCATGACAAAAAGGGGGAGAAGTCTTGAGAGATATAGGGGAGCATTGTGAATGCTTTGGGGGAGAAGTTTGAGAGAGAGTAACCATTTAGGGGGAGCATTGCACATGCATTTCTTTATTTTGCTTTATTGACTGCAAATGCTTTGTATATTTGTTTACCTCACATGCACTTGGTCTTGGAAAGTGCTTTCTTGCTATTGTGTGTAGGTTCAATGATCTACGAAGAGATTGAAGATCTTGAAGACTTAGTTTCTTAAATATCTCTTTTTGTAACGTAGAATACACTCAGGATGGACAATAGCTTTTTTTGTGTCTTGTGAGGATTTCTATGTAAGTGGTGTTTTGTCATGTAATAGCCAAAGGGGGAGATTGTAAGTGCCTCACTTTTGATTGGCTTATTTCATGACACACCACATTGGGATTGGTATGTAACGGGTATCTTAGGACTTCGTGGTTGGCAAGCTTCTGGACTTCCCAAGGTGACTTCAAGAGCTTCTAAAGGTATATCACTTGACCTTGATTCTTGAAGAGATTAGGTGCACACACACACTTGCATGCATCTTTATATATTGTGTATTAGTTACTTTGCATGTGTGTTTCCTTAGTTTGTGCATCTATGTCTTTTAGCACACACACACTTGCATGCTTTGTTATATATCTTGTATGTGTTACCTTGCATTTTTGTTTCATTGATTTGTGCTTCTATGTCATCTTGCACACACATTTTTATTGCATTTCTATGCTTGCTTTTATATCTTTTTGCACACACACACCTTCATTGCATTTATATGATTGCATTTGTGTGAATCTTAATTGTGTGTTTATTTGATCTATCATCACACTTATGTATTCTCATATGTTGCATATCTTTTGTGTGCCACATGCTTGGTGATTTTTCATGTTGATATCCATTTCCATGCATGTTTAGTTGATTGCATCTAGCTTATTGAAATGCCATGTCATGTTAGGCATTAGGATGCATTCACATCCCACACTTGCACTTCATGTTTATTAGTCTTAGTGTGGTGTAATTCGTTTCCGAGATGGTTCGGAAACGTCCGCGCATGCACGATGGTGTGCTTGGTTTAGCGCGAGGACCGCATTTGGAGAATGCCTTGGCGCCTCCATTGAATTCACCAATAGTGGTGAATCGGCGGCCAGACCGCCGAATGAAACCGCCGAATTGAGCTGGTGTCTTCTGCCTCAGTTCTGCGGTTAGATCGGCGGCCATAAATTCGACCGCCGAATGATTCCAGTAACTTGATTGGAATTCGGCGGTTATGATCGGCGGCCAGACCGTCGAATGAAACCGCCGATCTGGTTTCATACGCGAAACGGTTCGTATTCTGCGGCCACATTCGGTGGCCTGACCGCCGAATGAAACCGCCGAATGGTGCGTTTCAGGCTAACTTTTCCAAAACGATGTCACTTCATTTTGGCCTTATATATATTCATCTTCTTCCTCATTTGGTCGACTAAGAGCTTAAAAAATACACATTTTAGAGAGAGGAAAAGCTCCCCTAGTGAGAGAAAACTTCAAGCTTGTTTTCTTAACTCTCCAAACCCAAAACCCATCTTCTCCATGCATCATTGATCATCTTCAAAGCATGGGTCTTCTTGGTTTCTTGACTTGGTAAGTAGAACAAACATCACATCTTCATTTATTATTCTATCTTAGTCAAGACATGTCATTGATTGCTTAGTTTAGCAAATCTTCACTCTTATTGCATATTTAGTGAAGTTATGACATGATTGGGTTTTGTTTGTTATTTGCTTACATGATTAGGATGATTTTCCCTAAATAGCTAACCCTAGAACATTCTTGTGAAATTGGTTGATGACTAGGTTGATAGATTGTCTTTTAATCAACTAGTTAAACTTTTGAATGTTTATGTGTTGTTTGATAGCTAGGATTGTTTTGTGATTGAGAACATCTAGCTAAGTCTTTATGATTTTCATTTAGACAACTTTTGTGTAGGATTCATTGATTGAATTTGTTAATTGCATTTAGAGTCTTTGCCAAGATTTTGACAACTTATGTTGATTGGCATTTTGTTTGATTAATTGCACTTGTTAGTTGCATTTAGTATCTTTGCCATGATTTTGACAACTTATGTTGATTGGCATTTTATTTGATTAATTGCACTGGTTAGCTGCATTGCCATGATTTTGACAACTTAAGTTGATTGGCATTTTGTTTGGTTAATTGCATTAGTTGATTGCATGCTATTAGGCCTTGTCATTATTAATTGACAACTTGTGTTGATTGGCCTTGTTTGATTGACAATTAGGTTGCTAGAATCTCTTTGCATCTAATTGAGTTTACATGTATGTACATGTAGGCTTTGTTGATAACTAGGATGTTCACTTGCATTATAACATCTAGTTAAGCATATAGTGTTTAGTCTAGCACTCATTGCATTTGTGCATCATTGTGATACACTTAGACTTTTTATTCTCTTCTTGAGTCAAAGTCTTGTGACTTCTTAGTGAAGTTTCACAAGCAAGGTAAGTCTTATGGCTACCCGTGTGTAGTGCTCAAGCAATTGGTTGAGTCCCACTGTAAAAGGCCCGTTGGGTAGATTAGGGGTTGCTCACGCCAAGAGAGTAGTGTATCAGGGGATATCACTAGGGATTGAACCAAGAGTGGCGAGTGGTAGTGTCCATAGCCTGAGGTTATCTAGGGTGAGAGTCCGAGAGTCACTTGAGGGTGTAGATTCCTTTTCATATAGTGGATTTCGTTGACCATGTGTGGCGCACATATCAGGCCGTGGTTTTTCCCCGTGTGGGTTTCCACGTAAAAATCAAGTGTTCTTCAATTTCCGCATTTTTTACTTGATTTTATTATATGTGTGTTTTTGGTTAATTGTGATTAATTTTGACTAATCGAAAAGTTGGTAATAATCAATTAACAACCCATTCACCCCCCCTCTAGGTTGTTTAGACACGCACGCGAGCTTATATTTGTATTTTCACATTACAATTATGACGTGCACTAAACATGAGTCGTGAATGATAACATTTACGATGCATTATTTATGTGCGCCGTAAAACTCAAGCCGTAAAAGACCTAATTTGTTGTAGTGTGTGTGGTGTAGGGAAAAATACCGGTCATCGCAGCGGAAGCGAGACTAAAAAGAGATTTAGTATGTTTTAAAATTTTTCCTTTGATGAACCTTAACCCTTTAAATTAATTAAACATACATATAAACCAACAAAAGAAGAATACCTTTTGTCGCGTGATCCGATTGACTTACGTCGATGGAAATCCGTAAGATCTTCAATCCTAGCACGAACGTGAATCACCTAGGAGCGTGAATCTCCCTTTTCTTTGAATTGCGTACCTGAGAATGGACAAACAAACTTTCATTTTCTTATTGTTAGTCACAAAACAACCAAAAAGACTACAAAGATTATTCCGGTCACTTTTGAGTTTTCAATCTAATGATTGAAACTCGCGTAAACCTAATTCGATATTGTACACACAAGCCTATTGATGAATAAGCAAATAGTGTACTATCAAAAGAATAATCTCTTCTCACTTTTTTTGTCTTTTGCAGAATAATCAAACACTTTTCTATGAGTATGAGAAGAAAAAAAAATTGATCCAGTAAAAACTAAGGGGTGGCCGAACCCTATATTATGTATTATATAGGGTGGCCGAATTTTACTTCTCATTTAATTAGGGTTGCCGAAATCTCCTTATGATTCTATTAGGGCTGGCCGAAAATCCCCTACAAAAAAGGATTTGTGCTTTACCCTAATTCCCATCAACTTTAGACTCCTAACCCTAATTCAACTCATAAGTGTTTTTATTCTTTTTTATTGACTAAATGAAAGACTTTCCTATTTGATTAAATAAATAAAAATTATTATTTATTTTCTTACCAAATAAGTCTTTTACCTTTAGTATAACTCTAGGAAATATATTTCCTAATCAGAAAAAGATTTTGTTTCTTAATTAAATAATTAATTAATAAATTAATTAATTCTCATTTAATCAAACAATAAAATAAAATAATATTTTTGACTAAAAATTTAGCCTTGCCGCCCCACATTATATATATGGGCCAAATATTATTTTCTTATTTTATTTAATCCATTGGACTTTAAATAAAAAGCCCACATATGAACCAGACCAATTCTTACTAAAAGAAACAAGCCCACATGCCTTTCATTAATATATTAATATAATTGATCAGCCCATTAAACAAATAATGTGCAAATTATATTCTTAATATATTAAATGCAATTCTAGATGGACCCATAAATTGGTCCGGTAGAATATATCAAGTGATCCATGCAAGTCCGTGTGGATTGAGGATCTTGGCGGGCTATCTAAATTTAAGCTTCAATAGACATAACCTAATCACAATCAACAAATGATTCACTTAGGTCCGATCCATTAATTCTAACTCATTCCACTAAAGAGCTAAAATTGAACTCTTAAATAAAGATAGAATAAGAAGATGTTCCTCATTCATACCCTAGACAATCATGTTGGAGATAGTGTATCCTCGTGATTAATATCAGTAATCGCCAAGAGTTCATAGACCGCCTATTACTCTCCAAGTTACCATATTTACTCATATGACCACGTTTTGAACTTTGATATTTTGACTTGTCCAGAAGCCATGTTTTCAGTAGTCACTATCGAAAACTCAACGTTGAGATTTAATATCCAATTACCTCAAAACATCCATATGATGATATTATACTCTCATTTAATAAATGGAGCCACGATGTCCATATCTATAAATGAAGTCCTCTATCGATTAACAAATGAATATCACCGAACTATCGAGGATAGACTATGCTATATAATCGTACTCATTGATAACTCAAATGATATCACTTGCAACCATAAGTCCATCATTTATCTCAGGATTAAGATAGACTCTCTAATTATCCTGATAATGAAAAGACTATTATCTATTGACGGTTTTAGATAAAGCTTTTCATTGTGATCCTGTTCAATGCACCCAGTGCACTAGATTCTTTTACTCGAAGACACTCCGATGATTTTAGACTCATCATATCTCATTTGATCCCACTCAAATGCTAGCAAAAGAATTCTACAACTTTAACAAGATAAAGGTGCCCAACCTTTAACTTAAGTTGTAAACATTATTCAAGACTAACTAACGAATTGTGTCTACCTCATACATATCCAAATGTACGAACAATTCTTCTTTTCTTATAGTCTTTAGACTTTATTATTATTTACTTTGACAATTATAATATTAAACTATAAATGCTATAAGATTTGTTAAACCAGAAATCACTTTATTAATATGAAAAAGATTGCTAATTACAATATTACACTCTTGCTATTGAGCATAATCCTAACAATCTCCCACTTGCGCTATAGCAAATGTGTCTTATCTCTCATGCCCATGTTCTCTAGATGCCCATCGAAACTCTTCTGAGGTAGAGCCTTTGTGAAGGGATCTGCTAGATTTTCTGCTGACGCGATTTTGGTAATCGTCACGTCACCCCTTTGAACAATACCCCTTAAAAGATGATACTTTCTTTCAATGTATTTTCCTCTCTTGTGACTTTTTGGTTCTTTCGAATTAGCCACTGCTCCACTGTTGTCACAGTAGATAGTGATCTGCTTATTCGCACTAGGAACCACTTCCAAGTCTATCAAGAATTGGCGGAGCCAAATAGCCTCTTTGGCAGCCTCGCATGCAGCAACATACTCAGCTTCCATGGTGGAATCAACAATACAAGATTGCTTGATACTCCTCCATATGACTGCTCCTCCTCCAATAGTAAACACAGCCCCTGATGTGGATTTTCTGGAGTGAGAATCTGATTGGAAATCAGAATCTGTATACCCAACGGGAATTAAATCCCCTCCAAAGTATACAAGCATATTATCTCTCATTCTCTTGAGATACTTGAAAATATGCTTGACTGCCGTCCAGTGATCAGGACCAGGTTTCGATTGAAACCTGCTAACTATGCCAACAACAAAACAAATATCTGGTCTAGTGCAGAGCATTGCATACATGAGACTTCCAACTGCCGATGCATATGGAACTCTACTCATGAATTGCTCTTCATGCTCATTCTTAGGAACTTGTTCCTTAGAAAGTTTGATTCCATGTCTGAAAGGTAACATACCTTTCTTGGAATTCTGCATGGAAAACCTAGACAAGATCTTGTCTATGTATGAAGCTTGGGATAATGCAATCGTTTTATTCTTTCCATCCCTTATTACTTGGATACCTAGAATAAAACTTGCTTCTCCTAAGTCCTTCATATCAAATTGTTTTGCTAACCATTCTTTTACTGATGTCATACACCTACATCGTTTCCAATGAGTAGTATATCATCAACATAAAGAATCAGGAAAACCAACTTGTCGCCCTTAATCCTTTGGTATACACAAGGTTCATCAGGATTCTGAATAAATCCAAAACCTTTGACAGCTTGATCGAACCTTATGTTCCAGGATCTGGATGCTTGCTTTAATCCATATATGGATTTCTGCAACTTGCATACCTTTTCCATTTGGCCCTTTTCAATGAATCCTTCTGGTTGCATCATGTAGATGCTTTCGTCAATGAAATTTTCCTTAAGTAGTAGTGAAATATACCTAGAGGGGGGGTGAATAGGTATAGGCTCCAAATTCTTCCAATTTAAAAAATAATGCGGAATATATCAAAGAAAATGCACACTTGATTATATTTGACAAATTAATTGATTTTACTTATACAAGAGTTAATCAATTTACAAGATATGCAATCAATGAAAGATATGGAAGATAAATAAAAGTAAAAGCAAAAATGAACACAAGTATTTTTACGTGGTAAAACCTCAAAGAGGAAACATCCACGGGTTGATACCACAACCACCGGCAAAGCAATCCACTATATGAAAAAGGACTTACACACTCAAGCTATCACTCATGATATCCGCTCAAGCTATCAACTCCTAATCTACCCTCGGGCTAGTGAATCACCAAGCCTACTTCCTATCTGAGATGTATCCTACACCTCTAGAAAGAAACTTCTTATCCAAGACGCTCACGTCTCTAGGAAGATTTCTTGCTTGCCTATCCGGATCCTCCCGACCCTAGACAAGACTTCCTTGCTTGATTATCCGAGTCCTCCCGACTCTAATCAAGACTTCCTTGCTCTATCCACAAAGCTTCACTCACTTTGCTAGAGACTTTAACCTAATGCAAGGCTATGATATAAAGTGATGCAAGTGATGCAAACACAAACAAATTAAGCTAGATGATCAATCAAGCAAAATGTACATGTTCAATGACAATCTAGAATATGCTTCCAACACACAATCACAAGATTATCTAGAAATCAAGACATGTAAATCAATAAGAACAAAGGTATGAATATTCAATATGTCACACTAAAAACCTAGTTCTTAGATCATGAAATAAAACCTAGAAAATAATATGAGACATATCATATGTAAATTTTATAGAATCAATTTCAAACAAAATCAAGTTTAGCACATATATGTTCAAGTAAAGTCACAAAGCTAAAACTCAATTAACAAATGATCAAACACCCCTAGCATATGATCTAACATATTTCTCAACAAATTTCATCAATCAAATAGTAAGAATCAAGAGATGATCAAAGATGAAATTGAAAAAGAAGAAGTTGAACAATCAACCTTGACCTCGTACTGTAAATCAGGCTGCTGGGAACAATGACGAAGTCATCCCCCTCTGAAAATGCTTGGGGTTTGTAGCTCTCTTCAAGACCAACAATTTTGGCTTTTGAATCGATTGATTTCGAGTTCGTATGAGAAAGTTATGATCAAAATAAGAAAATGAAAATTGAAGAAAATCTGCAGAAATATTCTAAGTGTTCTTCAAGATCTTCAACAAGTGTGGAGGGAAGGAGAGGAGTTTAAAAAAGGAGAGAGAAGGATTTCAGGGGCCAATCAACATGAGCCATGTCACCCTCTCATGGGGGTCACGTGAGACTCATGGGGGCAGAGAGCCCCTCTGGCCGTGAGCCTCACGGCGTGGGCAAGGTGGCTCACGGCCTCCCACACCTCTCTCGCGCACTCTCCGGTTCTTCAGCCATATCTTGGGCATCCGAACTCTGATTTTGAATTCGTTTTTGGATTACAAATTGTGACTCCCTCATGCACGAAGATGAATACACAACTTTGAAAAATGGTTGAGAAATCATCTTGGAAAATGACGATGAAGTCAACTCAACGAATGAGAACGAAAAGTAGCGTAGCTACATCGTTTGGACTCGAAACCTTATGAATGAGTAACCGAAACGACCAGAACTCAATAAGGTATCAAATAAGAACATATTCAAGTCCAAATGCTAAAATATGAAAATAAACAAACACAATTTCACACAAGCATGCAATATCAAAGAGATAGTCAGAAGCATGCAATTCTACAATGTTTGTCAATACAAGATCAATGCATGAGCATACTATGAAGTGTGTGAATGTGTTATACCAAATGTTTGAACCATGATGCAGGGACACACATGTATGAATTTTATGTGTGTGCGCTAACGCCTTGCAAGAGGATGGAAGTCAAGATATACCTTTGACGCTTTTCACCTCTTGAAGACGACTTTTGCACTAGACATTGCCCTTCATCTTTTAAGCTTCCTTTCTTCAAAGAACATCTTAAGCAATAACTAATACAAATATAGAGCGTTTTGCAATGGAATCAAGCCAATACAAATCATAAACCTTACAATCTCCCCCTTTGGCTATTCCATTGGCAAAACCTCAACCTCACCATACAATGTTTCACTCAAATAAACTCAAGATGATAGCATACTCTCAATCTCACATTACAAAGAAAATCCTAGACTAAAAAGTCTTCAAGTCTTCAAGAATTCCTCTTTTGGTCTTCAAAGTACCTATGAGAGAAAATAGCAACCAAACAAGAGATCTTCTCTAAAGAAGAATGGTGAGTTATTAACCAAAAACAAATATAGAAGACATCCCTTATCTCATACAAAAATACATTATCTCAAGTGAATAAAATGTTTTCATATTAAAGCATTCCCTTAATTTCCCAATTCCCAAGGACCAATGATCACGCTATGAATGTTCACATTTAGCGCCCCTAATTCCTACCTTTTGTGTTCGTATTCGAGCACTTTTGTGTGCATAACGTGTGTTTTTGTTAAGTTCAGGTCATCAGACCAGCTAGGAAGGTTTTTGCATCAAAGTGATTAAAAGAGGAGCAAAACCATGAGAAGAAGACACGGCTGGACATAAGCCGCCTTCCCAAAGGTATGAAGTCGCCAGAAATTATGGCGGGTTCATGAGGCGGGAATATGCCAGCCTTCCCGAAGGTTTGAAGTCGCCATAAAGCAAGGCGAGTTCGTGCGGCGGGTTCATGCGGCGGGCAATTAGCCGCCTATATCTTTTCTGAAGCCAAGGCGAGTTCGTGACGGCGGGAAAGAAGGCGCCCAAAAACTCACCGAGGGCACGGCGGGTTCGTGCGGCGGGTTTGTGCCCGCAGAATGAACCCGCCCAAGGCACATCCAAAGGCCAAATTGGCAATTCTTGCCTCATTTGAAGAAAAACATATATATACTTCTCTCTCCTACTGACCAAAGGGTGACAAAAATAGCTTAGAATAGTTCTTAGTAGTTTTTGAGTAATTTATCATAAAATAGATTAGTGATTCAAGTAGTTCATCACTTGTAATCTTGTAGCTAAAAGGTATTGATCTTAGTAAATACCTTGCTCATCAATCTCTTGAAAGTTATTTGTGATCATTTGGTTTGTATTGCTGTGGAGGAAGGAGAGGTCGGCCTTGATTCTTCGAGGGTAGTATTTCTTCCTTTTGTTCATTAATATGCTATATTCAATGATCATGTGTAACTAAACACTTTGTTTGGGAATTTATGAAAGTATTGATGTAATCACTTGTTACCACCTTTCTTATATGCATCACTTGTGCTTGTATGCTTGAATTGATTAAATCATGCCATATATCTCATAAATCTTAGAAGTATGGAGTTGGTTATTGTAAAGTGATGAAATACTAAGTTCATAATGTTTGAATTGAGTATGGTTAGTTAAAAACTCCTGAATTAGAATGTGTTGTTCATACAAAACCCTAAGAATACATTCTATCAATTTAGTTCCACAACTTACATTCCTTGATGATTAATCTGAACCTCAGATTAGATATTAAGTGGATGGTTGAGTATACTAACTGTATAAATGGAACTACACTAGTGATTCGATTTTTGTTGCATAAAGGTGGTTATTTGTGGTACATCCTTACTGATTTCATACATTCCCTAGCATCTTAGCTTATCAATTATAATCTTTTATCATTGCATTAGTTTAATTCCTTAAAACACTCACTAATTCTAGCATTTACCAGTTACTTGATTTCCCTGTGGACCGATACCCTTACTTTGTACACTATACTAGTATAACGACTTGTACGATTGCAAAGGGTGAAATACTCGCGCGTTCAGTAGTATAACCGTGGTAATTTAGAACATATTATAGTGTAATTATAGACCCAGTTAGGACGCGTCAAGATTTTTGGCGCCGCTGTCGGGGAACTTTTCATTTGTAGCATGGTTAGTTAGGTTTAGGATTGTCATTTTAGTGAAAATTTAGAATTACTACACTTTTAGTTACACACTAGTATAACGTTTATCTTTTTCACATTGATCTTCGTTACTTTTCTTGCACTTGTGTGCAGAGTCTTTACAGTGAACTAGATGGAGGACATACGATGCATGAAAGAATTTTCATTGCCCATTGTGGGGGCACATCCTTCGGCCATAGCATTGAATGCCGCTCAGCGGGACTATGAGCTGAAGAACTTGCACTATAACATCTTGCCATCCTACTATGGGAAACCTAATGAGGACGCACTTCAGTTTATGAAAGAATACTACAATGCTATCACTACGATACCATTGGGCCGGTTAACAGAGGACTTACTGAGGATGCGTTGCTTTTCATACTGTTTGAAGGACAACGCCAAGAAATGGCTAATGGCTTTGCTAGCTGGTACACTGACCACATGGGCCGAGGTGGAGTAGAAATTTTTCTCCAAATTCTTTATGTCCTGGAAAACCAAAGAAATAAAGGGAAGAATTGCAAACTTCCAAGAGGAGGAAGGAGAAGCATTCCACGAATCATGGGAGAGGTTCAAGCTATTGTTAGCTCAGTGCCCACACCACGATTTCACACTTCAGTCACAGGTGCAATCATTTTATGATGGACTTACTGGACTCACACAAGCAATTGTCGACAATGCTTGTGGTGAGGCGATGAGGGAATGTATCGCTGATTATGTGTTCAACAAGTATGAAATGCTAGGACATAATTCTCAATAAAGAAGCACAAAGGGAAGCCGTAGTGGGACTGCACGCAATGTAGATGGAGACCTTGAATAACAGTGTCAAGGCAATGATGGTAAATCAGCAGGGGCAACAGAATAGCCCGAGTAAGGTATGCCAAGCATGTGGCATGATTGGACATGGAGCAGATGTATGTACCTCCCACAGAGAGGTTTATTCAGAGGCAGAAGCTCAAGCGATGTACCAGTGGAATCAAGGCAGGCAGAGAAACAGTAACAATGCCTACCAGCAGCCAAGGTATAATCAGAACCAATCATGGGGTGGAAACAACCCCCGTAGTCAGTATCAAGTACAGCAGGGTGCTGGGAGTTCGAGTCAGTGGAGCAATCAGAACCCTCCACAGTCATATCAACAAGAGATGGACCAAAGAATGATGGGAATAGAGGCGTCACTGAAAAAGTTATCAATTCAATTGGGACAAGTGATGGAGGCTAACGGGCAACAAGACAGGGGGAAAACCCCAATGCATGAGCAGGCTCACGCCATTACTAGTTCTATGAGTGGGTACACTACCAAGGAATAAGATCCAGGGAGTTTTGAGTTGAGTATTACTGTGGGAAACTCCTCAGTAGAAAAAGCCATGCTTGATCTAGGAGCCAGCATCAATATGATGCCATACTCTGTGTATGAAAGGCTGGGATTGAGTGAACTTAAGCCGACTTCCATTAATTTGCATCTTACTGATCAGTCATCTAGAAATCCTAGAGGAGTAGTGGAGAATGTGATCCTCAAGGTGGATCGATTGCTCATTCCCACTGACTTTGTAGTGTTAGACGTAAAGGATAGAGATGAGAATGGAAACTCACAACCAGTGTTGTTAGGAAGGCCGTTTATGGCGACCTCACGAGCAGTTGTGGATGTTCATGGAGGGAAACTCACTTTGAGTGTTTTGGATGATGTAGTAGAGTTCAATATGTTTGGAGCTCAACCATTGCCAAAGAAGGAAGCTAGGATTGAGGAAGAAAGTCCACCTAGTCAAGACACTCAGGATTCTGAAACCATAGAAGAATTTTTGAGGACACTGGAAGAAGAGGAGAGAAGCCTGAAGGATTCAGAGACTCTGAGCAACAAGGTATTGCTTGCCCACAACAAGAACTTGTTAATAAGAATTGAGCAGCTAGAGCAAGAGAAGGAGGAACAGATGGGATATCTTGCGGAAGTTATGAAACTCATATCTTATATGAAGGAGGCCTATATGTCCTCTACACAGAAAATGCAAGATAGGATTTTCGATCTAATGAAAGAATTGGAGGTACGGGATATGGTGGACGATTTGAACACAACTTGTCCGGGAAGGAAGCGAGCCAGCCACAACCTCAATACCGCAGAAAAAGTTGACAACCATGGAGGTACTTTCTACTCTCCAACATGTTATTATTGTGGAACTTAAGGGCACAAACGGCCCAATTGCATGAGATATCACGAGTTCTGTAAAACAAGGAATGTGTCTCCTAGGAGGGTTGTGGGAAGACCAAGGCAAATATGGGTCCGAAAGGACACATACAAGGAATCTTCCTCACCACAAGGGAACTCCACACCGGATTTGAAAATGTGGCCCCCTGAGGCACCCATGACCTTTACCTTGTTACGCCGACCTCCTACGTCTTGTTCTGAGATTGGAAGCATGAGCACGTCTCGTTCACATTTGAATACGTGAACGATTTAATGAATATTGTGTGTGTGTAGGTGGATGACCCGAAGAACAGGGTCGGGAATGGAATGTTTTACTTATTTTGCTTGTAATTATTAATTAAAGGACTAGTAATGAGGTGTGGGATCATTTGACCCACAACATTGGACTCTAATAAGTAATAATATCTATTATGTGTGTAATTTCCCCGAGCATTGAGCTAGGGTTGTATATATATATATATATATTGTGTGTTGTGTGTGAAATGTGTTATGCAGGTCAAACATTCCAATTTTGAAAAAGGTGAACCCAAAAATGTTGGGATGGATTTCGGCGAGCTCATCCAGGTAGGACATAAGCCGCTTTCCAGAAGGATCAAGCTCGCCAATGGAAAATGGAACATTTCGGCGACTTCATCCAGGCGGGACATAAGCCGCCTTCTAGAAGAGACAAGCCCGTCGGGAATTTACGACCTCATGGCGAGACCTTGGACGGCGTGCTGGAGACCGCCTGGTAGATGAAGCAAGCTTGCCATTTATGGAAAGAGTGCACCGCGACCTTGTGCGGCGGGACATTGGCCGCCGTCCAGAAGGCACAAAGCCGCCGCGAGTTGTTTCTAAAGAAGGGTGTTGTTGGGCGGTGAGTTAGTAAGGCGGGATTGAAACCACCGCACAAACCCGCCGAGGCAGTTAGAAAGGGGTTTTAATGGTAGAGGTTTGGCTTTTGGGTTTGTACTCTAATTTTCAACTGAAGTTTTCATTTCAAACATCCTTACTCTTCCTGATCCTCAGCCAAGGTACCTTTTAGATACTATTTCTTTACTTGGTTTGCAAGTCATCTCTCTTTCTCTATTCTTTCTTGTTTATATGGTGATGTTAGGCTGCAAAAATTTAAAGGATTAGAAAAGAGAAATCATTGGAAGATATCTAGAGACATGTGCATGCTAGTATTATGGGTTCGTCAGGAGTAGGATGATATGTGAACCAACTTGTGATTTTGATTGTTGAATAACTTGTATATATGCATGATGGTTTACACACACACTCCTAATTATAGTAAATAACATAAAGATTAAGAAATACTTAGGAAAATTAAGGTACTTTTAGTAGAGGTAGAATTCACTGTTCCAGTAGTCTTGTTAACATTGATTCTATATAGTGTATAAATTGTTCATACCAGGAAATGGAAAACTCCATTGAAGATGTGTTTGTGGCCGAATTCTCTGAGAAGAATATCCGTGACTCTATGGCTTCAGAAGACTACGAAATAGAAGAGGGTCAAGAAACTGACTGGGTAGAAATGTTAGTATGGGCTAGCACCTCAGTAGAAGATGAGGAAACCGGGGAGCACATTCTGAGGGATGAGCAGCCAAGCACAACTCCCCCACCTATCTTAGAACTCAAGCTACTGCCATCTACCTTGAATTATGCATTCCTAGGGCAAAATGAGACACTTCCAGTGATCATTGCATCAGACTTGCAACCAGAGGAAGATAAAGAATTGATCAATGTGTTGCGATACTACAGAGAGGCTATAGGTTGGTCGTTGGATGACTTGAAAGGAATTAGCCCTACCACGTGTATGTACAAAATTTTCCTTGAGGAAGGATCCAAACCAACGATCGAAGGGCAACGAAGGCTAAATCCAATCATGAAGGAGGTAGTCAAGAAGGAAATCCTCAAGTTGTTAGAAAATGGGATCATTTACCCTATTTCAGGCAGCAAGTGGGTTAGCCCTATTCATGTAGTGCCTAAGAAGTCTGGGTTGACTGTGGTGAAGAATGAAGACAATGAGTTAGTGCCACAAAGGGTTCAGACAGGCTGGTGAGTATGCATTGATTACAGGAAACTTAATTCAGCTACTAAGAAGGATCATTTCCCTTTGCCATTCATTAATCAGATGTTGGAACGTTTAGCAGGTCACAGTCATTACTGCTTTTTGGACGGGTACTCCGGATACAATCAGATTGTTATCGCTCCAGAAGATCAAGAGAAAACCACTTTCACATGTCCTTTCGGTACATTCGCCTACCGACGGATGCCATTTGGGCTATGTAATGCTCCAGGTACATTTCAGAGGTGCATGACATCCATATTTTTTTCAGACATGGTGGAGGGCATAATAGAGATTTTTATGGACGATTTCTCTGTAATGGGACATTCTTTTGGTGACTGTTTGAGAAACCTATCCTCAGTGCTAGCAAGATGCAAGCAGGCTCATTTAGTATTGAACTGGGAGAAAAGTCACTTTATGGTGAAGGAAGGAATTGTGCTAGGGCACATTATCTCGAGTAGAGGCATTGAAGTAGATAAGGCAAAGGTCGATGTCATGAAGAGTTTACAGTGTCCAAGATCAGTGAGAGAAATTCGAGCATTTTTGGGACATGCAGGGTTTTACAGAAGGTTTATCAAGGACTTTTCAAAGATTTCGAGGCCCCTGTGTCGACTACTTCAAAAGGAGATAGAGTTTGATTTTGACGAGAAATGTATGGTAGCATTTAAAGAACTCAAGGAATTGTTAACCACGACTCCCATAATGAGACCACCTGATTGGAGTTTGCCTTTCAAGCTCATGTGTGATGCTTCTAACTATGCTATTGGAGCAGTACTAGGACAGAGGGTTGACAAAATTCCACATGCCATATACTACGCTTCAAGGACCCTGAATGACACACAGTTATTAGCAGTTATTAGCAGTTATTTTTGCACTTGGAAAATTCAGATCATATCTAATTGGCACAAAGGTTATTGTGTTCACTAATCACTCAGCACTCCGATATCTCCTCCAGAAGAAGGATGCCAAGCCAAGACTCATTCGATGGATCCTTCTACTACAGGAATTCGATTTAGAGATCAGAGACAAGAAAGGAAGTGAGAATGTGGTAGCAGATCACTTGAGTAGATTAATGTTAGATTCATATGCAGAAGAGGATACTCTACCACTGAGGGACAGTTTTCCAGATGAGCAGCTTTTGAAATTAAGCGACACAGAGCCATGGTATGCTGATATAGTCAACTTCCTCACAAACAAGATTTTACCAGCAAGCATGACAAGTCAAGGAAGAAAGAGATTCGTTTTCAATGCAAGACAGTACTTTTGGAACGACCCATACTTGTTTAAACACGGGGCAGACCAAATCATTAGAAGATGTATACCAGAGGATGAACAGTTAGACATCCTGAAGTTCTGCCATGAACTTCAATGCGGAGGCCACTACAGTTCTAGAAAGACAGCGATGAAGGTTCTTCACTCAGGGTTCTATTGGACAACATTGTTCAAGGATGCTTACCACTTCTGCTTACGATGTGATCGATGTCAGAGAACAGGGAACATTGGTAAGAGGAATGAGATGCCGCAGTCAAGCCAAATGGTAGTAGAGATTTTCGATGTCTGGGGAATCAATTTCATGGGACCATTCCCACCATCGGACGGATACAGCTACATCCTGGTAGCCGTGGACTACGTTTCTAAATGGATTGAAGCCATAGCCATGAAGACCAATGACAGTAAAGTAGTTATGAAGTTTGTCAGGGGCACGATTTTCTCCAGGTTCGGGACTCCACGAGCCATTATAAGTGACGGGGGAAGTCACTTTTGTAACAAGATATTCGCCACACTGCTGAAGAAATATAGTGTGAATCACAAGGTCGCAACCCCCTATCACCCTCAGACCTGTAGGGAAAAATACCGTAGTACACACAGCGGAAGCGAGACTAAAAATTGATTAAGTAACTTTTAAAAATTTTTCCTTTTATGAACCTTAAACCCTTTAATCAATTAAACATATATATTATCTAACAAAAGAAGAATACCTTTTGTCGCGTGATCCGATTGACTTACGTCGATGATAATCCGCAAGATCTTCAATCCTAGCACGAACGTGGATCACCTAGGAGCGTGGTCTCCCTTTTCTTTGAATTGCAAACCTGTGAATGGACAAACAAACTTTTCTTTTCTTTGTAGTCACAAAAACAATCAAAAGAATACTAAGATTATTCCGGTCACTTTTGAGTTCTCAATCTAATGATCGAAACTCGCGTGAACCTAGATCGATGTTGTACACACAAGCTTATTGATGAATAAGCAAATAGTATACCATCAAAGAATAATCTATCACTCTTTTATGTTTTTAGTAGAATAAAAATCATCTTTCTATGAATTGAGAAGAAGAAGAAAATAGAATCAAGCACAAAACCCTTAGAGTGGTCGAATTCTATAAGTCCACATATATAGGTGGCAAAATTTTCTTTCTCTCTTTCTATTAGGGTGGCCGAAAATAATAACCTAAAAGGGACTAGGGTTGCCGCAATACTCAAGCCAAAAAGGAGTTTGTATTGCACCCTAATTCCTATTTAGTTTAAGACTTCAAACCCTAATTCAATTCATAAATCTTTTATTCTTTTATTTGACTAAATAAAAAGACTTTTTATTTGATTAAATAAATAAAATTAATTATTTATTTTCTTATCAAACAAGTCTTTTACTTTTACTTTAGGAAATATATTTCCTGATCAGAAAAGATTTGTTTCTTAATTAAACAATTAATTAATAAATTAATAAATTCTTATTTAATTAAAACAATGAAACAAAATAATATATTAGGTTAATAAACCACCTTGCCGCCCCACTTAAAATAAATGGGCCAAGATATTATTTTCTTATTTCATTTAATCCATTAGACTTTAAATAAAAAGCCCACATGTGAACCAGACCCATTCTTACTAAAAGAAACAAGCCCACATGCCTTTCATTAATATATTAATATAATTGAGCAGCCCATTACTTAAATAATGTGCAAATTATATTCTTAATATATTAAATGCAATTCTAGATGGACCCTTAAATTGGTCCAGTAGAATATGCAAGTCCGTGTGGATTGGGGATCTTGGCGGGCCATCTAAATTTAAGCTTCAATAGACATAACCTAATCACAATCAACAAATGATTCACTTAGGTCCGATCCATTAATTTTAACTCATTCCACTAAAGAGCTAAAACTGAACTCTTAAATAAAGATAGAAAAGGAAGATGCTCCTCATTCATACCCTAGACAATCATATTGGAGATAGTGTATCCTCGTGATTAATATAAGTAATCGCCAAGAGTTCATAGACCGCCTATTACTCTCCAAGTTACCATATTTACTCATATGACCACGTTTTGAACTTGGATATTTTGACTTGTCCAGAAGCCATGTTTTCAATAGACACTATCGAAAACTCAACGTTGAGATTTAATATCCAATTACCTCAAAACATCCATATGATGATATTATACTCTCATTTAATAAATGGAGCCACGATGACCATATCTATAAATGAAGTCCTCTATCGATTAACAAATGAATATCACCAAACTATCGATGATAAACTATGCGATATAATCGTACTCATTGATAACTCAAATGATATCACTTGCAACCATAAGTCCATCGTTTATCTCAGAATTAAGATAGACTCTCCGATTGTCCTGATAATGAAAAGACTTTTATCTACTGACAGTTATAGATAAAGTATTTCATTGTGATCCAGTTCAATGCACCCAGTGCACTAGATTCTTTTGCTCGAAAACACTCCGATGATTTTAGACTCATCATATCTCATTTGATCCCACTCAAATGCTAGCAAAAGAATTCTACAACTTTAACATGATAAAGGTGCCCAACCTTTAACTTAAGTTGTGAACAATATTCAAGACTAACTAAAGAATTGTGTCTACCACATACATATCCAGATGTACGAACAATTCTTCTTTTCTCATAGTCTTTAGACCTTATGATTATTTACTTTGACAATTATAATATTAAACTATAAATGCTATATGATTTGTTAAACCAGAAATCACTTTATTAATATGAAAAAGATTGTTAATTACAATATTACACTCTTGCTATTGAGCATACTAACAAGACCTCCGGTCAAGTAGAAGTCAGTAGCAGACACATCAAGCAAATCCTTGAAAAGACTGTGAACACAAGCAGGAAAGATTGGTCGTTCAAGTTGAATGATGCCTTATGGGCCTACAGAACTGCTTTCAAAACTCCAATCGGGATGACACCCTATCGTTTGATCTTTGGGAAGGCTTGCCATTTGCCAGTGGAGTTAGAGCACAATGCTTACTGGGCACTCCAGAAGCTGAACTTTGATATGGATGCGGCAGGGGAAGAACGTAAACTTCAACTGAACGAACTCCAGGAACTCCGGGATGAAGCATATGAGAATGCCAAAATCTACAAAGAAAAGACCAAGAGAATGCATGACAAGAAAGTAATCCTCAAGGATCTGTGCCCGGGGATGTTAGTCCTTCTATTCAACACTAGGTTGAAGCTGTTTCCAGGAAAGCTCAGATCGAGATGGTTTGAGCCGTATAGGATACTCCAGATATTCCCATATGGAGCCGTCGAGCTACTGAATCAGAAAAATGGGGATACATTCAAGGTAAATGGGCATCGAGTGAAGCCATATCTGCAAGGAGTGGATGAAGTCAGGATTTTGGAACAGGTAGCACTTACAGAGCCGTAGAGCTCTCATGTGTCTTGCCTAGACGGAAAATCTCACACTAGGTGGGAGGCACCCTACCCAGGTACAATTTTCTTACCTAGTGTTATTTACGTATTTTAATGTATATATATATATATATATTAGTGTTGATTTTATTGTTGCTATATCTAAACTCTAACTAACCATGTTCGCAATTACATTGAGGACAATGTTTGGTTTAGGTTTGGGGGTGTGGCACAAGTTTTTGTGTTTTTGTAATTTTTGTAGTATTTTGATAATGTATTCTTATATTTTTTAGTGTTAGGTAGTCATGTAGGAAAATTTTTCAAATCTCTGTAACAATTTTGAAAATTGGTTTGAGGGTTGTTATTTATATATGCCAATGGAATATTCCATACTTGCTTTGGAAGCTAAATTTTGACTAATATGCATGCCATCTAAGAAGTTGCACCACTATAAATATGCTTGTACAGTGCCAATTTTTGGATGTTTAGGTGTAGGAACCTTAGACTGTTTGATCCTAGGGGAATTGTGGAGACTACCCATGTGAGGAATCGAGCCTGTGCTGATTAATTGAGAGGGTATAATCCATTCTTCTTGTTATTCAAATGTAGGATGCATTGAGATCTCATTCATATGCACTAGTATTGATTGCCATTGAATAGGAAATATTGTGGACTGCTTGTGAAATTTGTATTCCCTTGTTAGAAGGTCTAATAGAGATGATCCTAGGCATGTGTGTTTAACTTCATTATCCAAACATTGTCCTTATGTATGTGTGCTCCAATTGCCAAATTTGAGGCCAAACACAACCATTCATTTCATACACATCAACCACATGAAATCTTTAGATGCTGATAATAGTTGCATAAGTAAAAATGCAAGTAGATAGCTCAAATTTGTAAATAGCGTGTACTCAGGCGATGATAGAAATAACTGTGCAATAGAAAGGCTACATTGTAAAGGTGTAAAAATAAACACTTAAAGCCACGATAAAAAATCGATTGAATACTTGTAGTGAGTACCAATTAGCACATCATCAAATTGTTAATCTTAGCCTAGACGCTTGTGGACATTGAAAAAAAAAATGAGCTAGTAAAGTGATTGAAAGGTTGATCAACATCTTTAGGATTCCATCAAATTCATTCCACTCACCATAAATTACCCATGGCCCCATTACACCAAGGAAAGCCCTAGTGGATCTGTGAGAAGTCTAAGTTGGGAATACAAGTCAAACATGTTCTCTCCACGTTCATGGTTATCAATTCATTCATGAGACTTGACATTATGAAAGTGCGTTTTTTTTTTTATATTCACATGCATTATATTCGAATTCTATATACATACACTCAATTCGCATGTGATTGAAGAGAGGTAACCTAGGATTCTGAGAGAAGAAAGAGATGGATCTATGAGAAATAGAAGTCGAGGCGAATTTACCTTGGGCAGATAATTTACTGATTCTTGGACCAAAAACATCCAAATTATTGGCATACAAGTATTATGTGTTGTTATAACTGAAGTGGAATCTTATTAGTCCTAATTGAGAATGCTTAGCTTGTATGATTTTTTGTTGTAATATACAAGGTAACCCCTTAGTAGTAGATTACAGAGTTACGTTTGTGGGTATCGTATCTAGTAAACCCTCAGGAGACTACACTCCTCCTACTAGGGGCACCTAGAGGTTTAAAAGGCATGTGATACGTGCTAAGTACCATCGTGTTTCCTACGAAAACGGATTAGTTAATTGTTATTAATTTATAGTAGCATTGTTCTTTCTTTCATTGTTTTACTCGAGGACGAGCAAAAGATAGGTTTAGGGGTTTGATCGCGCTATGAATGTTCACATTTAGCGCCCCTAATTCCTACCTTTTGTGTTCGTATTCGAGCACTTTTGTGTGCATAACGTGTGTTTTTGTTAAGTTCAGGTAATCAGACTAGTCAGGAAGGTTTTTGCATCAAAGTGATTAAAAGAGGAGCAAAACCATGAGAAGAAGACACGGCTGGACATAAGCCGCCTTCCCGAAGGTATGAAGTCGCCAGAAATTATGGCGAGTTCATGAGGCAGGAATTGTTAGGATTATGCTCAATAGCAAGAGTGTAATATTGTAATTGACAATCTTTTTCATATTAATAAAGTGATTTCTGGTTTAACAAATCTTATAGCATTTTTTTTTTTAATAAAAATTGGACTGATCTAAAGGGAAAAAGCATCACAAACGATCATATGCTGAGAATTGTTCGTACATCTGGATATGTATGAGGTAGACACAATTCTTTAGTTAGTCTTGAATAATGTTCACAACTTAAGTTAAAGGTTGGGCACCTTTATCTTGTTAAAGTTGTAGAATTCTTTTACTAGCATTTGAGTGGGATCAAATGAGATATGATGAGTCTAAAATCATCAGAGTGTCTTCGAGTAAAAGAATCTAGTGCACTGGGTGCATTGAACTGGATCACAATGAAAAGCTTTACCTAGAACCGTCAATAGATAATAATCTTTTCATTATCAGGACAATCGGAGAGTCTATCTTAATCCTGAGATAAATGATAGACTTATGGTTGCAAGTGATATCATTTGAGTTATCAATGAGTACGATTATATAGCATAGTCTATCCTCGATAGTTTGGTGATATTCATTTGTTAATCGATAGAGGACTTCATTTATAGATATGGACATCGTGGCTCCATTTATTAAATGAGAGTATAATATCATCATATGGATGTTTTGAGGTAATTGGATATTAAATCTCAACGTTGAGTTTTCGGTAGTGACTAATGAAAACATGGCTTCTGGACAAGTCAAAATATCCAAGTTCAAAACGTGGTCATATGAGTAAATATGGTAACTTGGAGAGTAATAGGCGGTCTATGAACTCTTGGCGATTACTGATATTAATCACGAGGATACACTATCTCCAACATGATTGTCTAGGGTATGAATGAGGAACATCTTCTTATTCTATCTTTATTTAAGAGTTCAATTTTAGCTCTTTAGTGGAATGAGTTAAAATTAATGGATCGGACCTAAGTGAATCATTTGTTGATTGTGATTAGGTTATGTCTATTGAAGCTTAAATTTAGATGGCCCGCCAAGATCCCCAATCCACACGGACTTGCATGGATCACTTGATATATTCTATCAGACCAATTATGGGTCCATCTAGAATTGCATTTCATATATTAAGAATATAATTTGCACATTATTTATTTAATGGGCTGCTCAATTATATTAATATATTAATGAAAGGCATGTGGGCTTGTTTTTTTTAGTAAGAATGGGTCTGGTTCACATGTGGGCTTTTTATTTAAAGTCCAATGGATTAAATGAAATAAGAAAATAATATATGGCCCATTTATTTAAGTGGGGCGGCAAAGGTGAATAAATTAACCTAATATATTATTTTGTTTCATTGTTTAATTAAATAATAATTAATTTATTTATTAATTAATTGTTTAATTAAGAAAAAAATCTTTTTCTGATCAGGAAATATATTTCCTAAAGTTATACTATTGGTAGTAGTATACTAAAAGTAAAAGACTTGTTTGATAAGAAAATAAATAAATAATTTTATTTATTTAATCAAATAAAAAGTCTTTTTATTTAGTCAATAAAAGAATAAAAATATCTATGAGTTGGATTAGGGTTTGAAGTCTAAAGGTTGATGGATATTAGGGTGCAACACAAACCCTTTTTGGTAAGTGATTTGCGGCAACCCTAGTGCCACAAGAGGTAGATTTCGGCAACCCTAAATAGAAGAGGAAGCAAAATTTCGGCCACCTATATAATACCACATATAGAATTCGGCCACCTAGTTGTTCATTGATTCAATTTTCTTCTTCTTCTCAATTTATAGAAAAGTATTATTTTTATTCTACTAAGACATAAAAGAGAGAAGAGATTATTCTTTGATGGTACACTAATTGCTTGTTCATCAATAAGCTTATGTGTACAACATCGAATTAGGTTCACGCGAGTTTCGATCATTAGATTGAGAACTCAAAAGTGACCGGAATAATCTTTGTCTTCTTTTGATTGTTTTGTGACTAACAAAAGAAAAAGAAAAGTTTGTTTGTCCATTCTCAGGTTTGCAATTCAAAGAAAAGGGTGACCACGCTCCTAGGTGATTCACGTTCGTGCTAGGATTGAAGATCTTGCGGATTACCATCGACGTAAGTCAATCGGATCACACGACAAAAGGTAATCTTCTTTTGTTGGTTTATATGTATGCTTAATTAATTAAAGGGTTAAGGTTCATAAAAAGGAAAAATTTTAAAACTATACTAAATCTATTTTTAGTCTCGCTTCCACTGCGTGTACTACGGTATTTTCCCTACAATTGGTATCAGAGCCTTGGTTGAACCCTTTTAATTAATTAACGTATATATACGTGAATCTATTTCTTTTTATTGTGATTATGCATGTTTAGAAAGAGATGGCACTCTAGGTATTCGCATATATAATTACATGTGGATGCATGGTTTTATATATGTTATTATGTGGATTGTTGTTGCTCGATTTTGGTCCTATATTTTCAATGTAATTTTTGTTTTGGAATTGTAACAAGAAGGGTGGTCTATCATCGCCATAATTCCTTCTTGGTAGTTGCTAGGTTTTCTTTTATTTTTATTGTATTTAAATAGTGCAGTATTTTATATATTATAATTTACTGCAGTTTTTTATTTAAATTTTAAGTGCAGTTTTTTTTTGTAAAAAGTACTGCAGTGAATAAAAATAAATAAATAAATAAATACTGCAGTATTTTATTAGTTTAAATTCTGCTGTAATATGTTCAAGCATTGAAGATTCGAAGACTTGAAGAAAAAGGAAGCAACCGGAACCTAGAACGAACACCGTGCGCACCCTAGGAGTGGATTGGGCTGCGCATGGCAAGCCCATATCATGGTGGGCTGCGCACGGCAGCCCCTTTGTGGGGTTGTGGGGTGTGCACGCCTATGGGGGGCAGCCGAGGGATAAGCATATGGTTGATGGCCACTTGAAGATCTTGTATTCCTAAACAATTGTAATTTACTTGCTTTTCTAGGATGGACCAAAATTGTTGCTATTTATTTTTTGCATAAATATTACAATATTTGTTATTGTATGATAACATGTCATATAGAATAGGAGTGCCACTCATGTATCTCTTTTGGTATGAACATGCATTGAATGATTTAGGTATCTAAATTGGCATCTAGATAACTTGGTAAATCGTTCTATGGGATTTAATCACACGCCTTAAATAATTGAGTGGGAGAAGGCATTATGTAACACCTATGGCCTCTAAGGTTAGTTGAGCTTTATTATTTATTGGTAATCCCCCCAAGGGGCGTCCATGAATGGGATTTAGCAATATACTTCCTTACAAGGATAGACTAGACAATTGACTCAAACGAGATCTACTCCCCAAGGAGGGATTTTCGTGAGAGAAAATTGAGGGTCGATATCTTGGTAACACACTCAATGTAATTTTATTGATATCCTCCCAAGAGTTCTTGTCAGTAAAAATTGCAAGGCTAAAATTGAAAACGCTGGTTGTTATGTTAACAATTAGGTGGGATCTAGTCTAACTAGTAAATGGTGCGAACTCCCAAAGGAGTCGTAACGTTTATGGGTGTTGGATCACCGTTGAATTTTTATGATTGAGTTATTTATTTAATTCAAGATAAATATTTAAAAGTGCTTTATCATGATTATTTACTTATATATGTTTTGTTTTATTCAGAAATCATGACCCCATCACTTATGAACATCCTGAAAGATAACACTTTAACTGGAGATAATTATGTCACATGGAAAAGGAAAATTGGGTTGTTGCTGCAAAGTGAAAAACATAAGTTTGTTCTTATTACTCCTAAACCACCTGCTCCTAATAATGAATCTAGCATAATTTATAGAGATGAGTATGAGCAGTGGAAGACTTCAGATGATATGGCCAAATGTTACATTATGGCCACTATCTCCGACGTGTTGCAACAGCAGTATGAAGGAATGGAGTCCGCTGCTGATATAATGATGTCTCTAGAGGAGATGTTTGCTATGAAGTCCAGGACGACTAAGAGAGAGGCAGTGACTGCTTTTATGAATCTTAGAATGAAACCTGGACAGGCTGTGAAGGATCACATGATGAAAGTCATAGCACATCTCAACATTGCTAAACTGCATGGCGCTGAGATAGATGGTGAGACAAAAATTGATATGGTTGTCAATTCATTGTCAGATTCCTTTGATCAGTTCAAATTGGACTACACTTTGAACAAAAAGGAATACACCTTACAAGGCCTGATGCAAGATGTTCAAAGTGCTGAAAAGATTCTTGTGAAAGGCAAGGGTCAAGAGATTCATATGGTTGGTAAAGTTGTTACTGTTAAGACCTGTCAGAAGGTCAAGAAACAACAGAAGAAAAAGCAACTTGGGCCTACCAAGAAGGAGACTAAGAAAGTAACCAAGATCAAAGGGAAATGCTTCCTTTGTGGTGAAAAGGGACATTGGAAAAGAAATTGCCCAAAGTCCCAGAATAAGAAGGAAAAAGGTAATGTTAATTATCTTGAAACATGTTTTTTGGCAGATTCTACAGATTCTTGGATCATAGACTCTGGAGCCACTAATCATGTTTGTTATTCCTTGCAGGGGTTCCAAGAAAGGAGAAGGCTAAGTAAGAATGAAATCAATTTGCGCTTGGGCAATGAAACGTTAGTGTCTGCAAGTGCAGTGGGAGATATTAGAGTTTATTTGGATTCTAGAAGGCATTTAGATTTGATAGATGTTAACTATGTACCTCAATTCAAGAAGAATTTAATTTCAGTTGCTTGTTTGAATAAATTTGGATATTCGGTTACTTTTAATAAAGTTTTTATTATTAGTAAGAATGAAAAAATTATTTGCCAAGGTACATTGGAAAACGGTCTATACTTTTTGCATAGAAATATCTCTCACTCGTTAGACACAGAATTAACGGAACCTGATCATAAAAGAGTAAAATTGTCAATAGATGAAACCTACCTATGGCATTTACGCCTAGGTCATATTAACCTTAATAGGATTAAAAGATTGGTATGTGACGGACCTTTAAGTGACTTAAAGGTTGATGATCTACCAACTTGTGAGTCTTGTTTGGAAGGTAAAATGACCAAAAGGTCGTTCTCGACCAAAGGTGCAAGAGCCACTGAATGTTTAGGATTGATACACACTGATGTATGTGGACCTATGAGCATTCAAGCTAGAGGTGGATATGAGTACTTCATCACCTTCACAGATGATTACTCGAGATTTGGCTATGTGTATCTCATGCGACATAAGTCGGATGCTTGACATGTTCAAAGCATTCAAAGCTGAAGTAGAAAATCAGCTTGAGAAACACATAAAAATCTTGAGATCAGATCGTGGTGGAGAATATCTATCTGGTGAGTTTTAGCAATATCTTATTGATAATGGGATAGTTTCTCAGTTTTCTGCACCAGGTACACCTCAACAGAATGGGGTAGCAAAAAGGAGAAATAGAACTCTTTTTGATATGGTTCGGTCTATGTTGAGTTGTTCAACACTTCCTATTTCTTTTTGGGGATATGCTTTACAAATTGCTATATACATTCTAAACGATGTACCATCTAAGTCCGTTCCTAAAACACCGCATGAGTTGTGGACTGGGCGCAAGCCTAGTTTACAACATTTAAGGATATTTGGTTGTCATGCGCATATGTTAAAAGGAAAGACAGAAAAGATGGAGTCCCGTTCGGAAACATTTATATTTGTAGGGTATCCAAAAGAAACTAAAGGATATTATTTCTATAGTCCTTCAGATCTTAAAGTATTTGTTTCGATAAATGCTAAATTTCTGGAAAAGGACTATATGAATGATTTTGTGCCTAGAAGTAGAATTGTCCTGAATGAGATGTCAGGAGATACAATTCCATGAGAGGTTACACAACCTAACCCAATTGTAAGTTCCGATCCAACACAAAATCAACAACCTACCATTCCTCGTCATAGTGGGAGGGTTAGAACACAACCCGAAAGATACATCGGTCTGGGAGAATCAGTGGAGAATCTCCCGGACGACGATGATCCCTACACGTATAAGGAAGCAATGGAGGATGTTAATTGTCGCCATTGGCAAAAGGCAATGCAATCTGAGATTGAATCTATGTTCGATAACAAAGTCTGGTCCCTTGTAGACTTGCTTAAAGGGATAAAACCCATTGGGTGCAAGTGGGTATACAAGAAGAAAAGAGGTATGGATGGAAAGGTGGAAACCTTTAAAGCTAGATTGGTAGCTAAAGGGTATACACAGAAAGAAGGTATCAATTACGAGGAAACCTTCTCTCCTGTGGCCATGCTTAAATCCATTAGGATACTCTTATCCATTGCAGCATCTTTAGATCTAGAGATTTGGCAAATGGACGTCAAGACAGCTTTCCTTAATAGAAGTCTTGACGAAAGAATCTATATGATGCAACCAGAGAGATTCATTGAAAAGGGCCAAATGGAAAAGGTATGCAAGTTGCAGAAATCCATATATGGATTAAAGCAAGCATCCAGATCCTGGAACATAAGGTTCGATCAAGTTGTCAAAGGTTTTGGATTTATTCAGAATCTTGACGAACCTTGTGTATATAAAAGGATTAAAGGCGACAAGTTGGTTTTCCTGATTCTTTATGTTGATGATATACTACTCATTAGTAACGATGTAGGTGTATTGACATCAGTAAAAGAATGGTTAGCAAAACAATTTGATATGAAGGACTTAGGAGAAGCAAGTTTTATTCTAGGTATCCAAGTAATAAGGGATAGAAAGAATAAAACGATTGCATTATCCCAAGCTTCATACATAGACAAGATCTTGTCTAGGTTTTCCATGCAGGATTCCAAGAAAGGTATGTTACCTTTCAGACATGGAATCAAGCTTTCTAAGGAATAAGTTCCTAAGAATGAGCATGAAGAGCAATTCATGAGTAGAGTTCCATATGCCTCGGCAGTTGGAAGTCTCATGTATGCAATGCTCTGCACTAGACCAGATATTTGTTTTGTTGTTGGCATAGTTAGCAGGTTTCAATCGAAACCTGATCCTAATCACTGGACGGCAGTCAAGCATATTTTCAAGTATCTCAAGAGCACGAGAGATAATATGCTTGTATACTCTGGAGGGGATTTGATTCCCGTTGGGTATACAGATTCTGATTTCCAATCAGATTCTGACTCCAGAAAATCCACATCAGGGGCTGTGATTACTATTAGAGGAGGAGCAGTCATATGGAGGAGTATCAAGCAATCTTGTATTGCTGATTCCACCATGGAAGCTGAGTATGTTGCTGCATGCGAGACTGCCAAAGAGGCTGTTTGGCTCCGCCAATTCTTGATTGACTTGGAAGTGGTTCCTAGTGCGAATAAGCAGATCACTATCTACTGTGACAACAGTGGAGCAGTGGCTAATTCGAAAGAACCAAGAAGTCACAAGAGAGGAAAACACATTGAAAGAAAGTATCATCTCTTAAGGGAGATTGTTCAAAGGGGTGACGTGACGATTACCAAAATCGCGTCAGCAGAAAATCTAGCAGATCTCTTCACAAAGGCTCTACCTCAGAAGAGTTTCGATGGGCATCTAGAGAACATGGGCATGAGAGATATGACACATTTGCTATAGCGCAAGTGGGAGATTGTTAGGATTATGCTCAATAGCAAGAGTGTAATATTGTAATTGACAATATTTTTCATATTAATAAAGTGATTTCTGGTTTAACAAATCTTATAGCATTTATAGTTTAATATTATAATTGTCAAAGTAAATAATCATAAGGTCTAAAGACTATGAGAAAAGAAGAATTGTTCGTACATCTGGATATGTATGAGGTAGACACAATTCTTTAGTTAGTCTTGAATAATGTTCACAACTTAAGTTAAAGGTTGGGCACCTTTATCTTGTTAAAGTTGTAGAATTCTTTTGCTAGCATTTGAGTGGGATCAAATGAGATATGATGAGTCTAAAATCAACGGAGTGTCTTCGAGTAAAAGAATCTAGTGCACTGGGTGCATTGAACTGGATCACAATGAAAAGCTTTATCTAGAACCGTCAATAGATAATAGTCTTTTCATTATCAGGACAATCGGAGAGTCTATCTTAATCCTGAGATAAATGATGGACTTATGGTTGCAAGTGATATCATTTGAGTTATCAATGAGTACGATTGTATAGCATAGTCTATCCTCGATAGTTTGGTGATATTCATTTGTTAATCGATAGAGGACTTCATTTATAGATATGGACATCGTGGCTCCATTTATTAAATGAGAGTATAATATCATCATATGGATGTTTTGAGGTAATTGGGTATTAAATCTCAACGTTGAGTTTTCGGTAGTGACTATTGAAAACATGGCTTCTGGACAAGTCAAAATATCCAAGTTCAAAATGTGGTCATATGAGTAAATATGTTAACTTGGAGAGTAATAGGCGGTCTATGAACTCTTGGCGATTACTGATATTAATCACGAGGATACACTATCTCCAACAAGATTGTCTAAGGTATGAATGAGGAACATCTTCTTATTCTATCTTTATTTAAGAGTTCAATTTTAGCTCTTTAGTGGAATGAGTTAAAATTAATGGATCGGACCTAAGTGAATCATTTGTTGATTGTGATTAGGTTATGTCTATTGAAGCTTAAATTTAGATAGCCCGCCAAGTTACCCAATCCACACGGACTTGCATGGATCACTTGATATATTCTACCGGACCAATTATGGGTCCATCTAGAATTGCATTTAATATATTAAGAATATAATTTGCACATTATTTATTTAATGGGCTGCTCAATTATATTAATATATTAATGAAAGGCATGTGGGCTTGTTTTTTTTAGTAAGAATGGGTCTGGTTCACATGTGGGCTTTTTATTTAAAGTCCAATGGATTAAATAAAATAAGAAAATAATATATGGCCCATTTATTTAAGTGGGGCGGCAAAGGTGAATAAATTAACCTAATATATTATTTTGTTTCATTGTTTAATTAAATAAGAATTAATTAATTTATTAATTAATTGTTTAATTAAGAAACAAATCTTTTTCTGATCAGGAAATATATTTCCTAAAGTTATACTATTGGTAGTAGTATACTAAAAGTAAAAGACTTGTTTGATAAGAAAATAAATAAATAATTTTATTTATTTAATCAAATAAGAAGTCTTTTTATTTAGTCAATAAAAGAATAAAAATATCTATGAGTTGGATTAGGGTTTGAAGTCTAAAGGTTGATGGATATTAGGGTGCAACACAAACCCTTTTTGGTAAGTGATTTGCGGCAACCCTAGTGCCACAAGAGGTAGATTTCGTCAACCCTAAATAGAAGAGGAAGCAAAATTTCGGCCACCTATATAATACCACATATAGAATTCAACCACCTAGTTGTTCATTGATTCAATTTTCTTCTTCTTCTCAATTCATAGAAAAGTATTATTTTTATTCTACTAAGACATAAAAGAGAGAAGAGATTATTCTTTGATGGTACACTAATTGCTTGTTCATCAATAAGCTTATGTGTACAACATCGAATTAGGTTCACGCGAGTTTCAATCATTAGATTGAGAACTCAAAAGTGACCGGAATAATCTTTGTCTTCTTTTGATTGTTTTGTGACTAACAAAAGAAAAAGAAAAGTTTGTTTGTCCATTCTCAGGTTTGCAATTCAAAGAAAAGGGAGACCACGCTCCTAGGTGATTCACGTTCGTACTAGGATTGAAGATCTTGCGGATTACCATCGACGTAAGTCAATCGGATCACACGACAAAAGGTATTCTTCTTTTGTTGGTTTATATGTATGCTTAATTAATTAAAGGGTTAAGGTTCATAAAAAGGAAAAATTTAAAACTATACTAAATCTATTTTTAGTCTCGCTTCCGCTGCGTGTACTACGGTATTTTTCCCTACAGGAATATGCCAGCCTTCCCGAAGGTTTGAAGTCGCCATAAAGCAAGGCGAGTTCGTGACGGCGGGAAAGAAGGCGGGCAATTAGCCACCTATATCTTTTCTAAAGCCAAGGCAAGTTCGTGACGGCGGGAAAGAAGGCACCCAGAAACTCACCGAGGGCACGGCGGGTTCATGCGGCGGATTTGTGCCCGCGGAATGAACCCGCCCAAGGCACGTCCAAAGGCCAAATTGGCAATTCTTGCCTCATTTGAAGAAAAACATATATATACTTCTCTCTCCTACTGACCAAAGGGTGACAAAAATAGCTTAGAATAGTTCTTAGTAGTTTTTGAGTAATTTATCATAAAATAGATTAGTGATTCAAGTAGTTCATCACTTGTAATCTTGTAGCTAAAAGGTATTGATCTTAGTAAATACCTTGCTCATCAATCTCTTGAAAGTTATTTGTGATCATTTGGTTTGTATTGCTGTGGAGGAAGGAGAGGTCGGCCTTGATTCTTCGAGGGTAGTATTTCTTCCTTTTGTTCATTAATATGCTATATTCAATGATCATGTGTAACTAAACACTTTGTTGGGGAATTTATGAAAGTATTGATGTAATCACTTGTTACCACCTTCCTTATATGCATCACTTGTGCTTGTATGCTTGAATTGATTAAATCATGCCATATATCTCATAAATCTTAGAAGCATGGAGTTGGTTATTGTAAAGTGATGAAATACTAAGTTCATAATGTTTGAATTGAGTATGATTAGTTAAAAACTCCTAAATTAGAATGTGTTGTTCATACAAAATCCTAAGAATACATTCTATCAATTTAGTTCCACAACTTACATTCCTTGATGATTAATCTGAACCTCAGATTAGATATTAAGTGGATGGTTGAGTGTACTAACTGTATAAATGGAACAACACTAGTGATTCGATCTTTGTTGCATGAAGGTGGTTATTTGTGGTACATCCTTACTGATTTCATACATTCCCTAGCATCTTAGCTTATCAATTATAATCTTTTATCATTGCATTAGTTTAATTCCTTAAAACACTCACTAATTCTAGCATTTACCAGTTACTTGATTTCCCTGTGGACCGATACCCTTACTTTGTACACTATACTAGTATAACGACTTGTACGATTGCAAAGGGTGAAATACTCGCGCGTTCAGTAGTATAACCGTGGTAATTTAGAACATATTATAGTGTAATTATAGACCCGGTTAGGACGCGTCAACCAACCATCCTTAACATTATCAAGAAAGAATTCTTTCTCCCCCTTAAGACAAAGTCACAATTAAGCACAAAGAGGAATATGATCACACAATTGGAACATTTTTCCACACAAAGTGTGAAGTATACAAAATCTCCCCAATATCAAACATGGTGAGGTATACATTTTCTCCCCCTTTTTGTCAAGGAATAGACAAGGAACACAAGAGATAAAGAACGAGATATTAAGCAAACAAATCGTATAGAAAGCGAAAGTTGAATAAACTAAAGCTCCCCCTTAACATATGCTCCACATATTATCACTACGTAGATTTGTTCACAAGGGACATCACACAATCACACAATCAAGCAATAAGAGAAAATATTTCATAACTCGTCAAAGTCTAAGAGAGAATTATAGATTTTCATTAATCTCTCAAAAATATTCTCACATTGCTAATGAATCAAGCACATAAGCAAAATGTGTGTGTGTGAATGCTTCTTAAATATATAGTAGGAGTAATTGTGATATCAACATGCAAACTCTATCCACACCTATCCATCTAAAGCCTTTCCAAAAATAGGTCAAACCGATATTCATCCGGATTTTTGCTTTTAAAATGAATAGATATCAACATATGAGCGTGTGTGTGCATGTGGCTCGTTTTCCCGTTTCTATTTGTCAACCCGAGCTTTTTCAAAATTCTCAACTATACACCATAAGCCTTTTTGTTTTGTTTTAGGCTTGAATCAACGAATTTTTTTTATGATTCATTTCAACACTTCTTTGATTTTACTTACAAAAAAAAACATATACTCCTCATGGCAGCTTTCACTCATCACAATGGCGTAGCCCTTTCCTACATTGGGTGGCTTCACAACCAATGTGTGTAGCCCTTTCCATGAGGGTGCTCGTTGATTACTATGTAGTGCCGAAGCAAAATGGATACATACCAAAGGTCATCTATCATGTACTTAACAATAAACTTCTAGATGCATCCATTATCTACACATATTCAACCACAAAAAACTCAAAACTAAAACATACAAGAGAAGCATTAGTGCACTTTTCAAAAAATAAGATTTTCAACTTAAGTGCATGATCTAAAAACAATAAAAGATACTTGTTAAAGATCATTACTTCTCAAGTGAGTAGCTCTTAAAGACAATGACATTCAATTAAAGTTTTGCTCATCAAGCCACTCACAATCACACAAAGACATCAATCAACACAAATCATGCCAATGGACATTCTAAGAGTTTTAAACCTCTCTTTGTCCAAGGGCTTAGTGAACAAGTCTGCAAGTTGATTTTTAGTAGGCAAATGCTCTAGAGTAATAATAGAATGTTCAACTAGATCTCTAATGAAATGATGCCTAATGTCTATGTGTTTTGTACGGGAGTGTTGAACCGGATTTTTAGAGATGTTAATAGCATTTAAGTTATCACAATAAAATGTCATTTTTCCTTGTTCTATCTCATAATCCTTAAGGATTTGTTTCATCCAAAGTAATTGTGTGCAAGCACTTCCGGCCGCAATGTATTCGGCTTCGGAAGAGGAAAGAGAAACCAAATTTTGTTTCTTACTTGACCAAGAAACCAAGTTATTACCAACATAAAAGCAACCGCCCGATGTGCTTTTACAGTCATCTATGTTTCCCGCCCAATCCGCATCATAATAGCCTACAAAGATATCATTGGTATCAAATGAATAGAATAGACCAAGACTATGAGTTCCTTTGATGTACCTAATGATCCTCTTGACGGCTTTTAAGTGAGATTCCTTAGGATTTACTTGGAATCTAGCACACAAGCCTACACTAAAGCAAATGTCAGGTCTACTAGTCATTAGGTAAAGTAGACTACCTATCATGCTTCTATAAAGGCTTTGGTCAACAGTTTTCCCTTTTTCATCTTTGTCAAGTTTTAAAGTGGTGCTCATGGGAGTTTCAAAATCTTTTCCATTTTCTAGGCCAAATCTCTTAACTAGATTTTTAGCATATTTAGATTGATTCAACATTATGCCCATGCTAGTTTGCTTTACTTGCATTCCTAGAAAATAATTCAACTCACCCGCCATACTCATTTCAAATTCACTTGACATAACACTAACAAATTCATCAACCTTGGTCTTATTAGTAAACCCAAAAACAATGTCATCAACATATATTTGTGCAACAAAAATATCATGATCATGATGTTTGATAAACAAAGTTCTATCAATGCCACCTCTCCTATATTGGTTGTCAATAAGATATTGAGTCAACCTATCATACCAAGCTCTTGGAGCTTGTTTAAGGCTATAGAGAGCCTTTTTCAATTTAAACACATGATTAGGAGAGTGTGGGTCTACAAAACCCTTAGGTTGTTCAACATACACTTCTTCTTGAAGGTATCCATTGAGGAAAGCACTTTTGACATCCATTTGAAATAATTTGAATTTTTTAATGCATGCAATGGACAACAAAAGTCTAATGGACTCGAGACGAGCAACCCAGGGCAAATGTCTCATTAAAGTCAACACCATCCACTTGAGTGTAACCTTGAGCCACTAGTCTAGCTTTATTCCTCACAATCTTGCCACTTTCATCGGTCTTATTCCTAAACACCCATTTAGTACCAATTACATTTATATCTTTAGGTCTAGGAACCAAGGACCACACTTCATTCCTCTCAAATTGATTAAGTTCATCTTGCATAGCCCCAACCCAATATTCATCAACAATTGCTTCATTAATATTTTTGGGTTCAATTTGAGAAGTGTAGCAAGCATAGGATATTTGGTTAGCAATTTGATTTCTTGTTCTAACCCCTTCATTTAAATCACCTATGATGTCTTCTTGATAGTGTAAGTTTCTAAGTCTTGGGTGAGAATGTTCAACAACTTGGCCATTTTGTTGATTATCATTTAAAGCATTTTCCAACCCTTGACTTACAACTTCAACATGACTATCATTTTCATCATTTTGACTAGAAACACTACTAGCCACATCAATGGGTGTTTTAGTGTCATTTAACATGTTTTCTTTAGGTTCATTGACACCATTATCATCACACAAATTTAGCATGCTAAGATCATCTATCTGTTGGTTCCGGGAACCGGAATCGGTATCCGCGCAGCGGAAGGGCGGTGGGCCCGGTTTTTTAAAATTTTCGTAAAAACAAAAAACATTTTAGCCGGATCGTTGTAATTATATTGATTCTAATATTTAATATAAATAGTAGGGAAAGAAATCGTTACCCTTATAGACTTTCCGTGATCCACTCGAACCGAATTCCTCTACTGTAGAATCTTCGTGATTCCCTTGAACCAAGTTCTTCCACACCGAATCTGCAACACCAAAGAACCGATGAGTGGGCATCTCGGTATTGAACAGAAAAATTTGACTCTCGAATTTTTGTACTTGTTGTGTACTCAACACTTGAGACAACTAAAAATATCGAGAGACACTCTCACAACATTCTTTAGAGGCTTATACCTAAAAAATAATTTTTCTCTTTTGTTGTCACTCTCTCTTGTTAAGAACTTGTGTTTCTCTCAAAGCAAGAACCCTTCTTGTCTTTTTTTTTTTTTTTTATCAAGATAAAAATGAAATCAACTCAATACACTTTTGTATGCTTCTCAAAAACTCACGAGAGAGTGAGAGAGAGAGAGCTATATATCTTGGTTGGTGAGGTTTTTGTTAACTATATTTATACAAGGGTGGGTGGTTTATAGAAACATAAAATAGGAGCAAATATTCCACACTGCTTTTAATGCAATGAAGAAAAAACCAACAAAAATTCTGCACTAGTTGAAAAGCAAGAAGACTTGCTTGCCGTGCACCACAATTTTTGACTATTAACCTCAATAATTTAACCCACCCTTTATTTGACTATTGATAACAATAATTGTTATCAATAATCCACCGAATTTACCACCCTAAAAATGTAATATATATATATATGTATTAAAATAATCAATATTATATAATACATATATATATATATATACTTGTTTAAAACAAAACAATATAGTCAACTTATTATATTATATATATATATGATTAAATAATCAAATATTATTTAATATATATAATTAAATAATCAAACATTATTTAATTAATAAAACAACACATAAACTTCTTTATGTATAGATGATTAATTCCAAATTAATCACTAAGTCTCAGTATACCTTAATGTTCAATACAGTGTTATAGAGATGGTATGGGGACACATGGACTTACAATTTCAAGCTCCAATAAATCTTTAGTATTTAATTAAACTCTTTAATCAAATATTAGATTTATTAATTCCAGATTTATTCCACTAAAAAACTGGAACTGCACTCTTGTCATTATAGAATTAATTACTCGAATAGGAATCAAACAGTCCATTGATATAATCATTATATATAGATCAATCCTCCATAAACAGTTCGTAATATGAGCTAGGTTCAAATCCGTTGACCTCTCAATTACGTCTTTATACTTGAGTGCCCGTGATTCTCTAATGAACAATTATTTATGATCTTATCATAAATTGAGCGCTCTATTGTTCAAGACCCGAATCATTTACTCAAGAGAACTGTTTGTCTACTTCAATTAAGAAGGAATGGATTCCATCTTGTATATTATCATTCCCAGCTAAGTATATCATCATGTCTCCAAGATACAAGGTTTTTAGGTTTGGCAATTAGAGCAAACCATACCGAGTAAGTCAAAAGACACAACTCTAAAAGTAGGAGTCTGTTAAATACTCAGGATTAAGATCGTTCCGTATATGACCATCTGATTGATAAAAGGGAATACTTTATTTCAAGACGGAGATTATTAAAGATTCCAATTTATCGTGTCCATGTCTTGTATAATCTTATTATACAAAGTACCTTCATTCTAATGTCACCACATCAACAGTTCGGATAAAACCGTTCCATTCTTAATGGGAATGAACCGTACTAGTAATTTTAATTAATTAAAGATCCCAACTTTAATTATCAATTACAGACAATTAAGATTATTATATTAAACATAATCCTCATGTATATAACGACTTATATACTATGTTTAATATTACATTTAATAATCATGGAATTTTATGTTATTAATACAATATTAATAACATCAAATGCACACAAATATATAATTGAATGTCAATCTAATTATTAATTCAGCATGAAGATCAACAACATGTGTTCTTAGGGCATTATCCCCAACAATCTCCCACTTACCCTAAAGCAGATGAGACATGTCCTTTAACCCTAGTCCTTCTAGATGGCCTTCAAAACTCTTTGCAGGAAGAGTCTTTGTGAAAGGATCTGCGAGGTTGTCTTCAGATCTAATCTTCAGAACAGACACATCGCCACGATGGACAATCTCTCTTATAAGGTGATACTTTCGCTCTATATGCTTCCCTCTTTTGTGGCTTCTAGGTTCTTTCGAATTAGCCACGGCTCCACTGTTATCACAATAAAGTGTCATGGGTTTTTCCATACCTGGAACAACTTCCAGATCAGATAAAAACTTTTAGAGCCATACTGCTTCTTTAGCTGCTTCACATGCAGCCACGTATTCAGCCTCCATAGTGGAATCAGCAATGCAGGATTGTTTGATGCTTCTCCAAACTATGGCTCCACCACCAATGGTAAACACTGACCCAGACGTCGACTTTCGACTGTCTTTGTCTGATTGAAAATCAGAATCAGTGTAGCCAATAGGAATCAAATCCCTACCAGAATATACAAGCATATAGTTTCTCGTTCTCCTAAGATACTTAAGAATGTGTTTAACTGCTACCCAGTGATCTAATCCTGGGTTAGACTGATACCGGCTGACCACTCCCACTGCATAGCATATGTCAGGTCTAGTACATAACATAGCATACATAAGACTGCCTACTGCAGAGGCATAGGGAATGTGTCTCATATTCTCTTCCTCTTGAGGTGTTTTAGGACACTGCTCTTTAGAAAGAGTAACTCCATGACGAGTAGGTAGATTACCTTTCTTGGAGTTTTGCATCGCAAACTTGATTAACATTTTATCAAAATACGATGCTTGAGACAATGCTAACAGCTTGTTCTTACGATCTCGTATAAGTTGGATCCCAAGAACATAACTTGCCTCTCCCAAATCCTTCATTTGGAATTGGTTAGCTAGCCATTTCTTTACACTTGATAAAGATTCTACATCATTCCCAATGAGAAGAATGTCATCAATGTAAAGAACTAAGAAGACCACTTTCTTTTCTTTGATGTACTTGTAGACACAAGGCTCATCAACATTTTGATCAAATCCATATGATTTAATCGCTTCATCAAATCTAATATTCCAAGATCGAGAAGCTTGCTTAAGTCCATAAATGGACTTTTGCAACTGGCAAACTCTTTGCTCTTGGCCTTTATCTATGAACCCCTCTGGTTGCACCATATAGATGCTTTCATCAAGATGGCCATTCAGAAAAATTGTCTTGACGTCCATTTGCCATATCTCATAATCATAATATGCGGCAATGGACAAGAGTATACGGATTGATTTAAGCATGGCTACTGGCGAGAAAGTCTCTTCATAGTCAACTCCCTCTTTTTTGGTAAAACCCTTTGCCACTAGCCTAGCTTTGAAAGTCTCCACTTTCCCATCCACTCCTCTCTTTCTCTTATAGATCCATTTACAACCAATAGGTTTAACCCCCTCGGGCAGGTCTACAAGTTTCCAGACTGAGTTGGAGTACATTGACTCCATCTCGAGATTCATTGCTTGTTGCCAATTCTCTTTGTCAGAATCTTCCATTGCACATCGATATGTTAATGGATCATCTTTACCAAGATCAGAAATCGCAACTTGTGCTTCCCTGATTTGTCCATAGCGAGTAGGTTGTCTCACAACCCTCCCATTACGACGAGGTGGTAAATCATTCTGATTTTGAGTTGTGGTCTTCTCATTTTGTCGTTCGACAACAGTTGCTGATGTTGGTCTGACCTCATCAGAAAGTAACTCCTCAAGTATAACTTTACTACGAGGTTTGAAGTCTGTCATATAGTTATTTTCAAGAAAAGTTGCATTTGTCGATACAAATACTTTATTATCTTGAGAACTATAAAACAAACCTCCTCTCATTCCTTTTGGATATCCTACAAATATGCATACTTCAGATCGAGGTTCTAACTTCCCAGTCCTACCTTTAAGTACGTGTGTAGGACACCCCCATATGCAAATGTGTCGCAAACTAACTTTTCTACCATTCCACAACTCTAGGGGTGTCTTAGGTATAGACTTAGATGGAACTAAATTAAGTATGTATACAGAAGTCTGTAGTGCATATCCCCAGAACGACATGGGTAATGATGAGTAACTCAACATGGATCTCACCATATCAAGCAATGTTCTATTTCTCCTTTCTGCGACACCATTTTGTTGTGGTGTCCCAGGTGCAGTCAGTTGGGACAAGATCCCATGTTCGATTAAATGATCCAAGAATTCATTATCAAGGTATTCACCTCCTCGATCTGATCGAAGAGTTTTAATCGATTTATTTAATTGCTTTTCAGCTTCTGCTTGGAATTCCTTAAACTTTCCAAAAGTTTCAGATTTCCTTTGCATTAAATAAATATAACCATACCTAGAATAGTCGTCAATGAATGTGACAAAATACTCATAACCTCCTCTTGCTTGTACATTAATCGGACCACACACGTCAGAATGTATCAATTCAAGAGGTTCTTTGGCTCTTTGACCTTTTCCCGAAAAAGATCGTTTGGTCATTTTACCTTCCAGACAAGATTCACAGACCGGAAGAGTGCCAACTTTTAGCTCTCGTAAAGGACCTTCCTTTACCAGTCTTTCAATCCTATTTAGGTTTATATGACCTAGTCTAAGATGTCATAGGTATGTGTTATCATCAGGAGAAATCTTTTGCTTTTTAGACTTTGGTTGTTCGACTTTGAACATTTCAGTGTTAAGCAGTGTGTTAAAGGTTGGTCTTAAAAAATAGAGACCATTGTCCAAAATTCCAGAACAAATATTTAAACCCTTTCTAGAAATAATAACAACCTTATCATTAAAAGAAACCTTAAATAATTGTTCATACAGTCTTGAAACAGAAATCAAATTTCTTCTAAAACCGGGAATATAATAAACATTGTTCAAAACAAGAAATTTATTATTAAAGAGAAGTCGTACTTCTCCCACTGCTTTAGCTGACACCATAACCCCATTACCCAATCTCATCGTGTAGTCCCCATCAGCTAGTTCTGTTACAGAATCAAACATCTGCATAGAACAACAAACATGGTTAGTCGCACCTGAATCAACTATCCAGGAAGACACATCATTTTCAACTAAACAAGCTTCTAGAACAAGTAAATCTGATTTACCTTTCTTTTTGATCTTGAGCTCTTTGAGGTACTTTTTACAGTTCCTCTTCCAATGACCATCTATACCATAATGGAAACATTTTCCTTTGGCCTTTTTGTCTGAGCTCTTAGCCTTGTTGTTGTTGTTGTTGTTGTTTTTCTTAGCCTTGAAATTGCCCTTTTTTATTTTTCAACTTGCCACTTCCTTTATTCTTATTCTTCCTCTTTTTGGACTTTCCAGAAAAGGAAGTTGTAGCTTCGGCAACATTTGCCTCACCTCCTTTTTCATTCGAAATGGATTCGAAGGTTTGAAGCTCGTTAAGCAACTGAGTCATGTTGTACTTCAATTTATTCATGAAATAGTTGCTTTTAAATTGAAGGAAGTTAGGGGATAGTGTTTCTAAAATCATCCCCACCTGTGTGGCTTCGTCGATATTTGCGCCATGTATTTCTGCCTCATTTATGTGTTCAATCATTTTGAGCGTATGCTCACGGAGAAGTACCCTTTTTCATTCTGGCGTTCATAAGCGCCTTTACAGCCTCGTGACGAGACTGTTCAGAAGGGCGCCCAAACATTTCCTGTAGGGAGTCCATAATCCCTTTTGCGGTTCCAACCGCTTCATGCTTACATCTAAGCACGTCAGACATGCCTGCTAACAGGTAGCAGCGGCTTTGTTGTTGGCATTTTGCCAACGATCATATGCCTCAACAACATTTGCTGATGACTTGGCATGAGGGCGTGGAGGACATTCCTCCATTAGGACAAACTTGAAGTTTTCACATACAAGCACGATGTTCATGTTACTTTTCCATTTGGCAAAATTTTCACCGGTCAAAGTTTCAGTAGCGAGTATCTTGATTATTGGATTGGACATGTTTGGTTTGCTGAAATTAAATAACAATCATTCATATTTAATATGTGTGCACAATACATATATATCACATATATAAACTTCGGTAATGTAAATATGATGGATGCATGGTGCATGTAAAAATACAGAAAAACTATTTACTCATTTACCACGATAATTCAATATTCACAAATAACGTGTCGTCGTAGGATAGGTCACGCATTTGACAATTGAATTGAGACTTTCTCAATCAATAAAAGTTAAATCAAAATATCTCATATTTTCAACTTTCATTAACCATCGTTTACTTTGATCAAGATTGTAATTAACAAGCTTAATTACATCTTTTGAGTGTAACCTACCATTTCAGATTTTTCAGACTTAACTCAAAAATTGCCGCCGTAGGGTAGGTCAATTTTGAAATACATCTAAAAATCCTATCGCATGGAAGACAACCTTGCTATTGACTTAAATGGACACCCTCCGTAGGGAGGACGAAATCAAAGCGTCTCGAGGCGCCATTTAAATCTCACGGTGTTGTACTAATGGTAGAGACTATGGGTAATATTGTCATATTACCCTCTCCCACTCAATATTTTGAATTGCTGTATTTTAATTACAAAATATCTAATATTATGTAATAATATCAATGATAAAAGTTAAACCAAAATATCTCATATTTTCAACTTTTAATAACCACAGTTGGATTTGGTCAGGATTGTAATTTACAAGTTTAATCACATCTTTTGAGTGTAACCCACCATTTCAGATTTTTTTTCGACTTAACTCAAAAATTGCCGCCGTAGGGTAGGTCAATTTTGAAATACATCTAAAAATCTTATCACATGGAAGACAACCTTGTTATTGACTCAAATGGACACCATCCGTAGGGGGACGAAATCAAAGCGTCTCGAGGCGCCATTTAAATCTCACGGTGTTGTACTAATGGTGGAGACCATGGGTAATATCGTTATATTACCCTCTCCCACTCAATATTTTGACTTGATGCATTTCAATTACAAAATATCCAATATTATGTAATAATAACAATTATAACAAATTATAAAACATTTTCTAATCTAAAACAGTTTTAGAATAGAATATGTATGCATGTCATGTTATGACGATTCCAGTAGGCACCTACTAACTAAGATGACATGTTATATGCGTGAACATATTATATAATTATCGCATAAAAATAATATGAAAAAGCAAAATAAAAAACTAAATGAATTTTGGCCGAGTTCCTTTGGATATTTAAATTACAACCCAAAATAAAATTAATCAAATTATAGACCAAAATTAATCAAATTACAAAATTGGTCTTGTTGTAATTTTCCTCCAGGATGCAATCCAATCTCATCGATGTGTTGATTACACCGTCTTCTTCAAGCTCACAGTTTACAAAAAATCCTATACCCCATCGGGTTTACAATTTTTTATCTAAAAATTGAAGAAGCACTAAAACATAAAATCCAAAGGAACCATATAATTAACGACCAAAAATCATTTTTATTTAGCATTCATCACATGAATAAAAATAACCATTAAATCACATTTAATGCAAAGTGCCTACTACCGGAATAAATTTTAATATTAAAATCAATATAAATTACAATGTGGCTCTGATACCAATTGTTGGTTTTGGGAACCGGAATCGGTATCTGCGCAGCGGAAGGGCGGTGGGCCCGGTTTTTTAAAATTTTAGTAAAAACAAAAAACATTTTAGCCGGATCGTTGTAATTATATTGATTCTAATATTTAATATAAATAGTAGGGAAAGAAATCGTTACCCTTATAGACTTTCCGTGATCCACTCGAACCGAATTCCTCTACTGTAGAATCTTCGTGATTCCCTCGAACCAAGTTCTTCCACACCGAATCTCCAACACCAAAGAACCGATGAGTGGGCGTCTCGGTATTGAACAGAAAAATTCGACTCTCGAATTTTTGTACTTGTTGTGTAATCAACACTTGAGACAACTAGAAAAATATTGAGAGACACTCTCACAACATTCTTTAGAGGCTTATACCTAAAAAATAATTTTTCTCTTTTGTTGTCACTCTCTCTTGTTAAGAACTTGTGTTTCTCTCAAAGCAAGAACCCTCTTGTCTTTTTTTTTTTTTTTTTTTTTGTCAAGATAAAAATGAAATCAACTCAATACACTTTTGTATGCTTCTCAAAAACTCAGGAGAGAGTGAGAGAGAGAGAGCTATATATCTTGGGTGGTGAGGTTTTTGTTAACTATATTTATACAAGGGTGGGTGGTTTATAGAAACATAAAATAGGAGCAAATATTCCACATTGCTTTTAATGCAATGAAGAAAAAACCAACAAAAATTCTGCACTAGTTGAAAAGCAAGAAGACTTGCTTGCCGTGCACCACAATTTTTGACTATTAACCTCAATAATTTAACCCACCCTTTATTTGACTATTGATAACAATAATTGTTATCAATAATCCACCGAAACCACCCTAAAAATGTAATATATATATGTATTAAAATAATCAATATATATAATACATACATATATATATATATTTATATATACTTGTTTAAAACAAACAATATAGTCAACTTATTATATTATATATATATATGATTAAATAATCAAATATTATAATATATATAATTAAATAATCAAACATTATTTAATAATAAAACAACACATAAACTCTTTATGTATAGATGATTAATTCCAATTAATCACTAAGCCTCAGTATACCTTAATGTTCAATACAGTGTTATAGAGATGGTATGGGGACACATGGACCTACAATTTCAAGCTCCAATAAATCTTTAATATTTAATTAAACCCTTTAATCAAATATTAGATTTATTAATTCCAGATTTATTCCACTAAAAAACTGGAACTGCACTCTTGTCATTATAGAATTAATTACTCGAATAGGAATCGAACAGTCCATTGATATAATCATTACATATATGAAACTAAATTAAAGTGTGTAGTATTAATCTAGGAGGGGGGGGTGAATAGATTATAAACAAATTTACCCAATTTTCGTTTAATGAACAAGATTACGAAAATGCCCTCAAGACAATATAAACTAGCAAGTGTAATATATTGCGGAAATTAAATACACTTGATTTTTACGTGGAAACCCTCACGGGAAAAACCACGGGCTAGTAAGTAAGTCACACCGAACCTCGAATCCACTAAATGTGTAAACAATTACAACCTAATCCCGGAAGTAATCACACACCTACCTAATCCCGGTATGAGTGAACCTAGTCCAATTGCTTGCGATCTAAGCAACCTAATCCGGAAGCTACACACAAGACTTACTTTCTCTATGAAGAGAATACAACCCTAAGTGAATATAATGAAATATCCAATAAGCAACATAGAGCAAGGGAACCCTATATGCTTATCTAAGATGATGAATTTTCAATTAAATCAATCCTAGATATTATGAGCTAGATGACATGTCATAAAGCTTAGCTAATCAAGATGAACAAAACCTAATTAGCTATCACAAAATAACACCCAATCATTTTCATCACAAATCAATCTCTAACTTGTATTTAATATATGATCAAAACGTACAAGTAATAAAAAGAGATTTCCAAATATGAACAACACTAAAATTAGATGAAGTAATGAAGAAAATACAAGAGTGATGTGATGATTCAAGACCATGCATGGATCTATCCTATATGAGTATAGAAGATAGACTAAAATATTGCAATTTGGAATTGATTTGAGTGTTTAAAAATGCAATCTTGTTTGCTTTTTCTCTCTTTTTAAAGTAGGGTTCTTGATGAATAAGAGTCACACTCAGAACAAGAGAAAATGATGTATTTATAGAGGCCAACAAATAGCTAAGTGAAAAGACGAGATTGCCCTTGAAACTTACCGATCGGCGGTTTCATTCGGCGGCCAGGCCGTAGAATGTGACCGCAGAATTAGTCCCGAGAGAAACAGGGGAACTTCGACGGTTTCATTTGGCGGCCACCGACCGCTGATCCAACAGCCGAATTGGACCTGACACAACAAGGGAACAACGGCGGTTTCATTCGGCGGTTCCGTAACCGCCGATCAAACCGTCGAATAAACCCGAGTGAAAAAATCAATCAGGTATGAAACGGCGGTTTCATTCGGTGGCCAAGCCGCCGATCCAAACCGTTGTTTCACCAATCTTGGTGAAACCAAGGGAGAAGCCAAGGGATTCTCCAACGGCGATGTTCGCGCTAAAAACAAGCACACACAGTGCATGCGCGGACGTTTCCGAACAACAACGGGAAACGAATTACAAGACATAAACACACAACAACATATAACAAAGAAGTGCAAGTGTGAAAAGTGCCATGTGAAGAGAATGCCACAAATGCAAGTATGCTAAGTGTGTGCACTAAATCTCTTCATAGAAAATTAAGCACTAAACATATACCTTTGGAGTGCTTAACACTTGCAAGGGCCTTGAGCTTGAACACATTCCTAAGCTACCCTTACATGATCCCCACATATGGTTTGATCACGAAATAAGCCAATTAAATACTACGGGAATCCTTACAATCTCCCCCTTTGGCTATTTCGTGAAAACCACCACTCACATTGATTCCTCACATAAAAATAGAAACAACGGGATAGCATAGATCTTCTACAATACAAAGAGATAATAAACAAAATAAAATCTTCAATGCTCCAATCTCTTGTAGAACAACCAACCCTACAAAACAAAATTTCTATATTTTTCCAAAAAGTACATGTGAGATTAATCAAGTGATATCAAAACAAGCATTTGCATTTTTAGACTTTAGGCACAACATTACAAAACATATGCAATGTATGATAAATGCAATGCTCCCCCTCAAAGGGTTACTCCCCCTCAATGTGTTATCTCCACAAAGTGCACAATTGCAACACCAATTTGCATCTCCCCTTACCATATCCTACTCCCCCTTTTTGTCATGATATAGGCAAAGGAGTAGTCCCCAATCGGGTCACTCATAGCAACGAGAGATAGAAGCATGCAAGATATGCATATACATATAAGTCACTTATGCACTTCAATTAATTTGAGAGAAACAAGGAGATTTATTTGAGAAAATGTGTGAATCCAACATGCTTTGCATACAAGACATATAGCATTCAAGTCCAAAATACAATGGTATTTGGCAAAGCAAATGACAAAGGTTTCTAATGAATTCAAACCAATTTCACCAATGTCATGGGAAAAGCAAGGATATAGAGATTATTGATTTCAATTTAAGAGTAACTATATCCAACTTTATAAGCGAAACATGGCATGAGCGACTTTGCACCCTATTGATTTTTCCGGATAAGATATCCGTATGATAGTAACCATGTTCAACTAATAAAGAAAGAGAGACATTTGGAATGTAAATTCCTTTGAACGGATACAAGATCCTTTATTCATTTTGAGTCTCATAGCTTTCACACAAGTTTTGCATTTTTAAGAATATGCAATCATCAATTCATGCTTTTCATGTGAGCATGTTGTATGAATTTCATGCTTTTTCATTTAGCATTAGCATGTTATTTAAGAACATCATGTCATGGAGATAACTATAGGTCATTCACATCATACTTCCTATGTAAATCTCCTAGTCCAAAAATGCATGTTTGAACATAAATATGACATGGATTGTAGACAAGCAAGGTTCACACTTATAGAATTGAAACATATATACATATGTACAACCAAGCTTACTCAAGCAATCAAAAGAAGAGGCATAAGTTATTTCAAATTTTTTGCAAGTTACAGAATGCAAAATAGCTCTCTTTGCTTGAGTTCCCCATATGGGGTCAATCATAGAACATCACTCCACAAGACATATCCCAATAGATCTACTAAGAGTTTTAAATCGAGTAGCATCTAAGGGTTTAGTAAATAAGTCCGCAAGTTGATCATTAGTACCTACATGTTCAAGTACTATGCATTTATTTTCAACAAGCTCTCTAATGAAGTGATGGCGGATGTCAATATGCTTAGTTCTAGAATGTTGAACCGGATTCTTGGAAATATTAATAGCACTCATGTTATCACAAAAGAGAGTGAGAGTACCTTGGTTGAATCCGTAGTCTACTAGCATTTGCTTCATCCATAGGAGTTGTGTGCATCCACTCCCCGCGGCTATGTACTCGGCCTCGGCCGTGGACAAGGAAATCGAGTTTTGCTTCTTGCAAAACCAAGACACCAAGTTGTTGCCTAGAAAGAAGCAACCGCCCGATGTGCTCTTCCTATCATCACAATTTCCTGCCCAATCCGCATCACTAAAGCCAACAAGACTAGCATTAGTGTCAAAAGAGTACCAAATCCCATAGTTGGATGTCCCATTCACATAGCGAATGATCCTCTTCACGGAAGAGAGGTGGGACTCCTTAGGATCCGCTTGGTACCTAGCACACACACCCACACTAAAAGATATATCGGGCCTACTTGCGGTCAAATAAAGCAAGCTACCTATCATGCCACGATATAGAGTTTGTTCCACACTTTTACCACTAGCATCCTTGCTTAGCTTCAAAGTGGTACTCATGGGTGTATCACAATGTTTGGCTTTCTCTAAACCAAACTTCTTCACTAGGTTCTTAGCATATTTGGCTTGGGTTATGAAAATCCCATCATGCATTTGCCTAATTTGCAAACCTAGGAAGTAACTAAGCTCACCAACAAGACTCATCTCAAATTCAAGAGACATGACATCAACAAATTGTTGGACTTTGGTGTTGTTGGTGGAGCCAAAAACTATATCATCAACATATATTTGAGCTATGAAAAGCTCATCATTGTCTCTCTTGATGAATAGTGTCTTGTCAACACTACCTCTTGTGTTTGTTGTCAACAAGAAATTGAGTGAGGCGCTCATACCAAGCCCTCGGTGCTTGTTTCAACCCATAAAGTGCCTTCTTGAGGCGATAGACATGATTGGGGTGGTGTGCATCCACAAACCCCTTAGGTTGTTCAACAAACACTTCCTCTTGCAAGAAGCCATTGAGGAAGGCACTCTTGACGTCCATTTGGTGCAATTTGAACTTGTGCACACAAGAGATGGACAAGAGAAGCCTAATGGACTCTAAGCGGGCAACGGGAGCAAAAGTCTCCTCAAAGTCGATACCCTCAATTTGAGAGTACCCTTGTGCTACAAGTCTAGCCTTGTTCCGCACTATGTTGCCATCCTCATCGGATTTGTTCCTAAATATCCATTTGGTGCCTATGACATTAGTGGTCTTAGGCCTAGGAACTAGAGTCCAAACCTCATTCCTTTCGAATTGGCTTAGCTCTTCTTGCATGGCAAGAACCCAAAATTCATCATTTAAGGCTTCTTCAACCTTTTTGGGTTCAATTTGAGAGGTGTACATGTATAGCTAATAAGATTAGCAAGTTGGCGTCTAGTCCTAACACCCTCATTTACCTCTCCAATGATATCTTCTTTATCATGGAGTTTCCTAACCCATGGAGCGGGTTCTTTAGAGTCCAAGAGAGGAACTCTATCAATAGGTTGTGTGCCATCATTGTTGACATTAGATGTCCCAACATTAGGCGACACCACAACCTCTCCAAAGGAGAATCATCACTAAAAATAACCTCCTCCTCATGATCATTAGACTTGAGCCTAGTATCATCAAATACGACATTGGATGATTCCATAACACTTAGAGTCTTTAAATTGAAAACTCTATAGGCTCTACTATTTAAGGCATAGCCAATAAAAATACCCTCATCACTCTTAGCATCAAACTTGCCAAGTTGATCACGGTCATTCAAAATGTAGCATTTGCTTCCAAAAGTGTGGAAGTAGCTAACATTTGGCCTCTTGCCTTTCCATAACTCATAGGAGGTGTTTCTAGTACCGGGCCTTAGGAACACTCTATTTCCTATATAGCAAGCCGTGTTGATGGCTTCGGCCCATAGGTTCCTAGGGACATTGTTGCTAAGCAACATCACACGGGCCATCTCTTGGAGGACCCTATTCTTCCTCTCAACAACTCCATTTTGTTGAGGTGTCCTAGGAGCAGAAAATTCATGGGAGATGCCTAAACCATTACAAAAGGTTTCAAAGGTGGCATTCTCAAATTCTCTCCCATGGTCACTTCTAATCCGTTTAATGCTTTAATATTAGATTCATTTCATTTTGCAATTTAGTACAAAGCATTTTAAACTTATCAAAAGTTTCGGATTTTTCTCTAAGAAAATATGTCCATGTAAATCTAGAGAAATCATCAACACAAACAAAAATGTATCTCTTTCCACCCAAACTTTCGGTTTGCATGGGACCCATGAGGTCCATGTGGAGAAGCTCAAGTGGCTCCTTGGTGGTGAGATACTTACCCTTTTTGTGCATGCTTTTGGTTTGCTTTCCTTGTTGGCAAGGTCCACAAATACCATTGGCTTTCTTCCCAAGCTTAGGGAGGCCACGCACACAATTGAACTTTCCAAGGGTCCGTAGATCCCTAAAGTTCATGTGGCCAAGTCTTTCATGCCACAACTCAATTTGCTCATCCATGGACACATGATTAGATACAATTCTAGCTTCAAGACAATAACAATTGTCGCTAGATCTCATGCCCTTCAACAAGGTTTGTCCATCGGGTTTAAGGATAGAGCAATAATCTTTAGAAACAAGACGGAATATCCTTCATCACTAAGATGTGAAATGCTAATTAAATTGGCTTTCAAGCCATCAACAAATAAAGCATTGGATAAGGAGGGTAATCCGGGAACGGAAATGGTTCCTTTCCCTACAACATTTCTTTTGGATCCATCACCAAAAGTGACATTTCCACCTTCCTCCATAACAAGAGTCTCGAAGAAACTCTTGTTTCCCGTCATGTGCCTAGAGCACCCACTATCCAAGTACCAAAAATTAGAAGAATTTGCCTTCAAGGCTATTTGTGCAACATGGCAAACATTTTCATTCTTTCTAATCCACTTAGCAACAATTTTAGCTTTCTTAGTGGCCTTTGGTACATGTGCTCTACTATTTCTAGGATCATGCAAATCAATATTTCATTCCTAGAAACATGCATCTTGGCTCTATTCTTTCTCTTTTCAATCATGCTTTGTTTTCTACACATTTTAATATATTGAAAGCAATTTGGTCTAATATGACCATCACAACCACAAAAGTGACAAATAGGAATGAAAAAAGGAATCATACCTCGCCTTTGAGTACGTCCATGTCTTTGTGGATAGTGGGTTCAATCCATCTTCGTTGTTGAACCGGTCTTGGTTGCTTCCAAGCTTGAGGTTGCATGATTGGTCTCTTTCCTTTGTGAGCCAATTTGGGAGGAGTGTTGGCTTGAGGAACCTTAGGTTGAGCTTGAGATTTCCTTCTTGGCCCCATTTTCACTTGTGCATTAGAACTTTGTCCTATTTCTAACTTCTTCCTAGGAGGTTGCACAAATGAAGTTTCTTCATTCTTCAAGCTCTTGACAAAATGGTCTTGTTAGAGGTTGAGTTTCTTGCCATCTTCATACCCAAGACCTCTCTTGTCACTTGGACTCTTTCCAACACCAAGTAAATGATCAAGCTTCTTGGTGCTAGAATCTATCCTAGCCAAGGACCCTTTAGCTTCTACAAGTTCCCTCTTCAAGCCTTCTTCACTTCTCTTGGACAAGTCTAACTCCTCAATTAACTTATCCTCTCTCCTCTTCAATCTTTCCACTTGTTCACTTAAGTGGTCATTGTGAGCCGAAAGTTCAAGGTTTTCTTCTCTCAACCTCTCAATCTTTCTTGTGCTTTTAAGTGCTAAATCATTGAACTCGGCATGGTATTTAGCAAGCACCTTTTGCTCCACAAACTTCTTTTGGAACTAGAAGAGGAGTCACTTTCTTCTTCACTAGAGTCAATTTCCTCTTGACTCAAATCTTCCTTTTCACTAGCACTTTTGCTCTTGTGAGAAGAGGCAAAAGCTAGGAAGTTAGCCATGAGCTCTTCTCACTTGAAGACTCATCTTCCTCATTGGAGTCATCACTACTCCCACTCCATGTGGCGGCCATCATCCTTTCTTCTTTTCATTGTGATTCGCACATTCGGGGGCAAAGTGACCAATCCCACCACACTCAAAGCATCGGACCCCTTTCCTTTCGGTCCTCTCTTGTCTAGGCTCAAACTTCTTGAAGGAACTTTTTTCTTCAAATCTTGTCCTCTTGACCCAAATCCCTTCTTCTTCTTGAACCCCATAACCTTGTTGAACCTTTCACAAATAAGGCAAGGTCTTCATCCGATTCATGCTTTGCCTCCTTTGCATCCTTAGATGCTTTCAAAGCTATTCCTTTAGACTTCTTAGGAGGAGTAGTGGTGCTAGGAGCCTTCCTAGACTCATATGCAAGGAGACGCCCAATTACCTCACTTGGCTTCATATCCATGTAGCCACTATTTTTCTATGGCCGTCACCTTTGATTCAAACCTATCGGGGAGGAGGATCCCTTATTTTGTATTCCATAATTTTTTGTTGACTCTCCTATCCGAATACGGGTCTCGAGTTGTTGGCTTGATTTCCATATCCACAATTTGATTTCGAAGTCATTGAAGCATTCATCCTCTCCCATCCTAAGTAGCTCAAACGAGTTGGAGGACTGAAGCTTGGACTCCTTCACCACCTCGGTTCCCTCATGTGCAACTTGAAGGATGTCCTATGCCGCTTTTGCAATCTGAGTATTCTGAATAAGCTTGTACTAATTCTCATCCATTGAACACATGAATGGCATGCATCGCCTTCCTATTCCACTTTGAAGCCTCAAACTCTTGCGCGTTCCATGTGCATAGGTTCAAAACATCGTGTCCTCCACCCGCGGGAGTCTCATAGGGAATCATATCCATCTTCAACCGACATCCATGCCCGGTCATGATTTGGCATATATAAGATTCCATCTTCCCTTTCCATTGGGAATAGTTCAATCCGCGTGAGGAGAGGAGGTCTCGTGCTAGAAGCCCCCTCATGGTTGCCCCGTTTCCACTCATGTATGTAATGAATGAAATGATATGAAAGCTAGATGTATGAATTAACAAAAAAAACACACAAATGCAAAAAAACACTAAAAAAGCAAGGATCACCTAATTATGTTTAGGAACCCGCTGATCCAATTGAAACATAATTATAGCACGGTGTGTATAAAACATCTAGGGGGGGTGAATAGATTATAAACAAATTTACCCAATTTTCGTTTATGAACAAGATTACAAAAATGCCCTCAAGACAATATAAACTAGCAAGTGTAATATATTGCGGAAATTAAATAACACTTGATTTTTACGTGGAAACCCTCACGGGAAAAACCACGGGCTAGTAAGTAAGCCACACTCGAACCTCGAATCCACTAAATGTGTAAACAATTACAACCTAATCCCGGAAGTAATCACAACCTACCTAATCCCGGTATGAGTGAACCTAGTCCAATTTGCTTGCGATATAAGCAACCTAATCCCGGAAGCTACACAAGACTACTTTCTCTATGAAGAGAATACAACCCTAAGTGAATATAATGAAATATCCAATAAGCAACATAGAGCAAGGGAACCCTATATGCTTATCTAAGATGATGAATTTTCAATTAAATCAATCCTAGATATTATGAGCTAGATGACATGTCATAAAGCTTAGCTAATCAAGATGAACAAAACCTAATTAGCTATCACAAAAAACACCCAATCATTTTCTCACAAATCAATCTCTAACTTGTATTTAATATATGATCAAAAACATACAAGTAATAAAAAGAGATTTCCAAATATGAAAACACTAAAATTAGATGAAGTTAATGACGAAAATACCAAGAGTGAGTGATGATTCAAGACCATGCATGGATCTATCCTATATGAGTAGAAGATAGACTACAAAATATGATGCAATTTGGAATTGATTTGAGTGTTTAAAAATGCAATCTTGTTGCTTTTTCTCTCTTTTTAAAGTAGGGTTCTTGATGAATAAGAGGTCACACTCAGAACAAGAGAAAATGATGTATTTATAGAGGCCAACAAATAGCTAAGTGAAAAGACGAGATTGCCCTTGAAACTTACGATCGGCGGTTTCATTCGGCGGCCACCGACCGCCGAATTGGACCTGACACAACAGGGGAACAACGGCGGTTTCATTCGGCGGTTTCGTAACCGCCGATCAAACCACCGAATAAACCGAGTGATAAAATCAATCAGGTATGAAACGGCGGTTTCATTCGACGACCAGGCCGCCGATCCAAACCGCCGTTTCACCATCTTGGTGAAACCAAGGAGAAGCCAAGGGATTCTCCAACGGCGATCTTCGCGCTAAAAACAAGCACACACGGTGCATGCGCGGACGTGTCTTAACAACAACGGGAAACGAATTACAAGACACATAAACACACAACAATATATAACAAAGAAGTGCAAGTGTGAAAAGTGCCATGTGAAGAGAATGCACACAAATGCAAGTATGCTAAGTGAGTGTGAGCACTAAATCTCTTCATAGAAAATTAAGCACTAAACATATACCTTTGGAGTGCTTACACTTGCAAGGGCCTTGAGCTTGAACACATTCCTAAGCTACCCTTACATGATCCCCACATATGGTTTGATCACGAAATAAGCCAATTAAATACTACGGGAATCCTTACAATATAGATCAATCCTCCATAAACAGTTCATAATATGAGCTAGGTTCAAATCCGTTGACCTCTCAATTACATCTTTATCCTTGAGTGCCCGTGATCTCTAATGAACAATTATTTATGATCTTATCATAAATTGAGCGCTCTATTGTTCAAGACCCGAATCATTTACTCAAGAGAACTGTTTGTCTACTTCAATTAAGAAGGAATGGATTCCATCTTGTAAATTATCATTCCCAGCTAAGTATATCATCATGTCCCCAAGATACAAGGTTTTAGGTTTGACAATTAGAGCAAACCATACCGAGTAAGTCAAAAGACACAACTCTATAAGTAGGAGTTTGTTAAATACTCAGGATTAAGATCGTTCCATATATGACCATCTGATTGATAAAAGGGAATACTTTATTTCAGGACGGAGATTATTAAAGATTCCAATTTATCGTGTCCATGTCTTGTATAATCTATTATACAAAGTACCTTCATTCTAATGTCACCACATCAACAGTTCGAATAAAACTGTTCCATTTTAATGGGAATGAACCGTACTAGTAATTTTAATTAATTAAAGATCCCAACTTTAATGATCAATTACAGACAATTAAGATTATTATATTAAACATAATCCTCATGTACATAACAACTTATATACTATGTTTAATATTACATTTAATAATCATGGAATATATATTATTAATACACTATTAATAACATTAAATGCACACAAATATATAATAGAATGTCAATCTAATTATTAATTCAGCAAGAAGATCAACAACATGTGTTCTTAGGGCATTATCCCCAACACTTAATATATGTTATTTATGTACGGGTATTGGATGGGTTTTTTCACATGCAAAAATGAAGTTCAAAATTATAGTTCTCTCTAGATTCCGGGAGCTTCCGTCTCCCGTTGTGGGAGCTGTAGTCCGAGTTGGGTTTGTAGAGCCCATTCTCGCGGTCTCGGCAGTTGTTGTATTATAAAAAATAAAATAAAAAAAATAAAAATAAAATAATTTAGACAAGGAAAATTTGACAATTAGTTCTATTTTAATCAGGAGAGCTTTTTTGACAATCCAATTTTTATTCTACCACATTTTTTTCTATGAAATCTCCATTCCCATAATTAAAATTTAGAAAAATTGTAAAGACGGTTAATGTTGTTACAATAATTTATTTTTATCTTATTGAATTAAATTAAGTAAATAAATTATCTTTCCTAAATAATTAGATAAATTATTACATATGAAATACTCTCCTAAATTTTTAATTACCATATTAACCTCTATATCCTCCAATAAATATCTGTATTTATCTATCTCCATTCTTTCTGAAGCAACACAAAAACCCCATGTGTATGTATATAAATAAATAAATAATTTTAAATAAATGAATAAAAAACAGAAAACACAAGTACCTGTTTTTAAAAAAAAAAATTTTAAAAAATTAAAAATATGAAAATCATTTTTGTTACTTGTAGGTATGTGATTGCCTAGAGAACCTTAATTCTTTAATTAGTCGTAGAAAATCTGAGTTAATCGAATATAGTCGAAACAATTCAAGCTTTCATATATCTTTATTTTATTTTAATTTAATGCAGAATAATTGATTAATAAATATTACTAGACATGATATTGAATTTGTTATTATTCTAATTAAAGTAAATTATTGATTTAATGAATCTAAATAAATTAAACATATAAAATAAGAAAAATAGTAAGGATAAATAAAATGAATCATATTAATAAAGGACTATTTTAATACATAGTTGGAATTTGAGATTTAATGGTTTATTGATGTGATATGTTTGGTATGGCAAACTAAAACTATTACAAATAATATAAGTTTAAAATAATAATAAATTATTTAATATAAATTCAAACAAAATTAAGTAACCATAATTCGTGGGTAGCTAAGAAGTGTATTGTATTGGTTTAAAAAGTTATAATTACTATAGAATTCATATATTTTATTATATGTATCTACAATGTTCAAGAATTCTGTACATGTATTTACATGCCCGTAGAATTCTCCATACAAATCACAACATTATTGAATTTTATTTTTGTTTCTATGGAAGGTTCTACGTTGACCAAATCCAATGCATTCCAATTAGGAATGGCAATGGGCGAGTTCGGGCTGGTTTGGCAAAATCCAAACCCAAACCCGCGAAATTTTATGTCTACCAAACCCGCCCGTGAACCCGCGAAAATAAACAGGTTCGGGTTTGGGTTTTACATGCGGGTTTGGGGGACACCCAAACCCGCCCATGAACCCGTGAAAACAAACGGGTCCACAGGTAAAACCCATGAACCCGCGAACCCATCAATTTTTTTTTAAAGAAATTTCTATATTATTTTCCCCTATTTAAATATATGTAATATTATAATTTTAAAGATAAAAAACACTTAATATATTGAAATGTTTACATTTTATTCTCTATATAATTAAAAAGTTTTTATTGGGGTTTAAATTATAATATTTTAAATAATAAAATATTATATATTTATTGTTCGAGGGTATGCGGGTTCGGGTATAGAATTTTTCCAAATCTACCTGAACCGGAACACATGAAGGGTACGATTTTCAAACCCAAACCTGCCCATGGGTACACTTATCCCAACCCAAACCCTCGTCAAGCGGGTTGGGTTCGGGCGGGTCCCATGGGCTCGGGTTAATTGCCATCCATAATTCCAATTGTATTAGATTAACCGTCAACTAAGGGATCCCTCACTTCAAGTTCTGTCCACACCTTCATGAAATCACATCGATTTATATGAAGTTCATTCTAATATAAACCAATAAATCAAATTTGATATAATTTTAAAGCATTACAACTAAGTATACCAATTTTGTTAAATATAAAGCTTGCAAAAAAATTGGAGAAATATATATAAACTCAACAAACTTTTAATAGTGGTTGAAATATACCTTCTTGTTGTTTTACACTATTAAAAAGCTGTCGAGTTCTTTTGGGGGAGAGGAGGAGTTTCGCCCTAACCTTTCGGTGCATGTGTGAGAAGTTAACCACACGACATAAGTGATCTCGTCAGAATGTATTCACATTTGGTGTCGGTGCATATTTCCAAAAACATGCTATTTAAATTGCGTATCAAGTTCATCATTGGCTATGAAACTTTTGAGTTGCTGTAATCCTTATTACCCTCATGGTTCAAAACTGAACGCTAAACTATAATTTCGGAGTTTGTCAAAATCTCCCAGCACATATTATTGACGGTATCTAGTATTCACGTTATAAACCAGGTATTTTATTTAATAACATCAACCCATTTGTAGGATTCGATAAATTGACTCGGGATTCAATCTCCGAAGCTAATAGCTCATCCATCTATCTACGTTGATACGGCCCATGACACATTTAGCCTATTTTATATACCTATAATATCATAAAATCATATGTAATCAATTGGAAAGGCATGCCGATAGAATAAAGACTGCAAACATATATATGTTATAATTAAATTTATATAATATTGCACAAGTTTTTGATTTAAAATAAGATTTAAGGGTAAAAAGGTCTTTGAAAGGGTGCGTTTGGTACGCGGGACACGGTCGCACCAAACGTTGGCCAGATTATTCTTGTCCCACGTTTGGTACGACTTTAGCATGTGACAGAATGGGACAAGGTGGGAAAAAAAATCACCAAATTGTGTCCCACCCAAGACGCAAGGCCAGACTTGTCCCATGCGTGGGACTCAAATCATCTGTCAAATTTTGGTGTCCCATTTTGTGTCCAACCAATCAAATTGAGACATGTGTGCATTATGAATTTTTTCAATTCTTCCAGAAATGTGTTATAAATGTTCACACATGTCCCAATTTGGTTGGTTACACACAAATTGGGACACCAAAAATTGACAGCTTATTTGAGTCCCCATGCATGGGACAAATCTTAAAAAGACCTTTTTAACCTTAAATCTGAAAAATTTCACAAATTTGTGCAATATTATATATAGATATATAATATATATTAATATATTAATATAATATATGTAATATTATATATAATTCAAAAAAATAATATGAGATAATTTACTAAAACATGAAAAACAAATAAATACATAATAACTCAATTATGGACATGTAATACCATCTAAAATTATGGACATCATGTGGACAACCGATAAAATATTTCATTTACTTGATCGATGATATTGTTATATACATAATACATTGATGATTTCTATTTGACCATTATACTAGAATTTAAACTTAGGGAAAAAGGACAAGGATGTGATATGTTTCCGCGGATGAGTGGGCTGTGCGCCTATGCCGCAGTGTGCCCCCCTATAAAAAAATATGTTCAGAGTCAGATTTCGTTAACAGCTAACTTCGGTTTGTAGAGTTGGAAAAAAAAATTACTTATGACTGTAGAGATGGAGTCCGATGATGAGAACGAATCCATATTGGATCGACTGATTTTCTGCGTAAGCAGGTGCTTCGACTCTCTGAAAGACCTCCTGGATGTTACAATTGAATGCAAGAAAGTTGTGGAAAGAAACGAAGCACAGTCCCATTCTCGATCAACAGTTGTGAATCTCGCATCGCGGACTGAAGAGGGATGTTATAGGTTAAAGAATACCAAGTCGACGTCTCTTGTCGACCGTTTGGCGTCAAGAGGGCTGTACGTTATTTAAGAATCGCCCTTCGGGCTCAAGGCATTAATACGTTCACACTCACCGAGTCAACGCCATAGCGCCACCAAACATGTTTTTGCAAGTGATGTTTGTTTTGTTCCTAGAATCCATTTCAGGACTTGCAAATACCGTTTGACGTAAGGTACTTGGGTTTGCTGTTGCCATTTGTTTTATGTTATCAAAAACGCCTGTTGTTTTGTAATTGGATTTAGATAACCCATGTTAAAAACTTCCAGACATACCTCGTTTGTGTGTGTAATCATCTGACGATTTTGTGTTGTAAAATCTTAACAACTTATGTCCCTTCTGAAGGGTTTTCTAAGCTATTGAAAGTTCTCAAGGTGTGTTTAATATAAAGCTAGGGAGGGGGGGGGGGGGGGGGGGTGAATAGATTTTATCTAATTATTACCTAATTTTCGCGTGCATGTCAATTTTACGAAAATACCCCTAGCAAGTCAAAATACATACAAGTGTAATAAGATGCGGAAAAATAAATGACACTTGATGTTTACGTGGAAACCCTCACGGGAAAAAACCACGGGCTGTTTAGTGCGCCACCTCGGACCTCGAAATCCACTAATTGAAATGGAGTTTACAACCTATGTAGACCTCGTCTAACACTCGGTCAATAACCCCCCACTTCTACCACTCGGGCCTTTAAAAGTGGCTCTAGTCCAATTGCTTATGTGACCACCTATTCCTGGTGTCCGACCTAATCCGGTCAATCACACAAGACTTAAATCTCTCAAAAGAGATGTACAAACCTATGGAATATGCAATGATATCCAAATATGCAATAAGAGCTAGGGTACTCTAGATGCTTACCTAGGATTATAAGATGACAATATAATCAATCCTAGATATCACATATAGCTATATGTCATGGCATACAACTTTAGCTAAGTAAAGGATAACCAATCCTAGATACAAAGCTATCACAAAAAACCCACAAACATTCAAAAGATTAACTAGTTGATTAAAAACAATTTATCAACCTAGTTATAAATAAATCACACAAGAATGTTTATGGCATAGCTTTTAGGCAATAATGACCTAATCAATTAAGCTATCAAAATAATCTCAATCATAATGAGATTAATTAGCTAGATATAAATAGGCATGAAAACCTAGCTAACATAAATAACCCAATCAACACATAATCACAATCATGTATGTAGAAATTAATCTAAACACATACAAGTAATAAATAAGATAAAATTGATAAGTAAAACACTAAATGTAAGATAAAAGTGTTTAACAAATCATACCATGTGTGTTGAAGAAGACCCATGCATTGGCACATGCTAGATGAACCTAGATGATGCTTAGATGAAGATTTATGCATATGGGAATGGGTTTAGAGAGATAAAGATATGATCTTTAAGCTTTCTCTCTCAAGTCTCTCTAAATATCTCTCTAGGGTTCTTAGAATGCAAGACTTGTGTTTGAACCAGAGATAAGGATGTATTTATAGAGAGTGAAAAATGTTGGGTGAAAAGACAATTTTGTCCCAACTTTACGGGCCAAATCGGTGGCCTATTCTGCTGCCCGTGCCAACAGAATTGAGGGCGCAGAATTGACCTGACGTTCTGGTCCCTTTTATGCGCCCTTGTTTTGCGGCCACAGCCCGCAGAAATCCGCCACAGCAAAGCTCAATATTTGAGCGCACCGAAACATGACCAAACGACATCGAAACCTTTCATATGATATATCGTTGGAAAGGTATGGAAGTCTACTTTCTACTCCAATTATGGAATGACATTGTGATGTCTGTAGAAAACGTTATGGTCAATTGAGTGACCAATGGTCAGATTCAGATCACAGCTGTGATGCCTGTTTTAGTGGTCACTTTGGAATTTTCAAAACCAATCAAAACGGTCATGAAATATTACGAATAATATACCGTTGGCAAGGTATGGGGTCTAGTTTTCCCAAAATTTTACAAAACTCAATTTCAATCTTTTTATAAAAAGTTATGGTCACAAGACCATACAAAGGTCAGTTTTGAAAAACATTTAAAACATTGAAATCCAATCTTTTGAAACTAGACGCTTACTCCAAACAACCAAACCAAAACTACCACTTATCCAAGAGAAGAATGAGACCTTCTCAAGTGGTTAACCATCGTGCTAAGATATGCACACCATCATGCAAGCACGAACGTTTCCGAACATCCTTCGGGAAACGAATTATACCACACTTAAAGCTAACATAGAGGAAGTGCACGTGTGGGTATTGAATGCATCCTAATGCCTAACATATCATGGCATTGTTATAGAACAAGATGCACTCAATTCAAACATGCAAGAAGAGATGTTGAATAAATCAATAAAGCACAATGCACACAAAATAAACACAACATTCAGAATAAGAGTTATGCATGTTGTGTGTGTGCAACTATATCTCTTCAAGACAATGTAAGCACTAGATATATACCTTTGGTCCTTGTCCTCTTGAGGTCTTGGAAAGGGTCTTTGATCTTCAACTAATCACCTAGACTACCCTTACAACCAAACCCCAACATGTGGTTTGCCCACGAAATAAGCCAATCAATTAAAGGGAATCCTTAAGCTATAATCGGAAACTAACCTTGGAGTTCAAATTCAGAAAAAAGCTTGTACGTTTTCACATTTCACTACATTATCAAACTATTCGAACAACCCTAAGACACAGTTAATTTTGAGATTTACTCAACACCGTTCTTAGTTTGAACACCAATTGTCCTGTTAACTTAACATGTAAAAGAACACCATTCCCCAACTTCACTTGTAAATTGAGGGAGGTGTCGAGAACCGTCGATGTTGATAAAAATGCTCCCATTCAGACGCATAAACAAGGTAGCTTAACTTTATTTTGCTTCAGAATAATGTTAATTATTATCTATAGACTATAGCCGTTTAAATCTCGATGAAATCCAAAAATTCTCACTCCATATGTAGAAGTTGAAATATGTCCGAAGGTTTGTTCAGGGTGGATTTCTCAAACCCATAGGCAAAATACAACATTCTTCAAACATAACATAGAACAACAATTGGTTTCCATCCAAGTGTAAATAGTATGCGCTTAATTCCAGCTTCATACACAGTCTAAAGGGAACCCTAGCGCAACAGTCTTCGGTTGCTGGAAGAATGGCATTAACTTTTGTTTATTATTTCATCCCTAAAGTTTGACTTATATACAGTTTGACCCTATTTAATAAAATATTGGATTATCGAACGGGTTTGAGATGTTTAAAAAAAGAGTAATGCTATTGGACCCAAAAAAAAACCAACCCAAATTCTAACCCAAATGTCATGTGGCAACATCTCAAATACTGTGCAAGTTGCACCATTATAGTTCCAACGGTTGCACCAAATCAGGTGTTAGGGTTGGAGATGAGGTTTACAATGTCTATTGTACAACCCTTTACATTATGGTTAATTTCGTTTGCCATCGAACCAGATGTTACAATCAAACCTTGATATACGTTACGTTGAGACGGCTGTAGATTACAATGGACGATTTAGTAAATCTGTGGGATAACCCATCGGATTTTGACGTCTCACTTGCTCCATTATAAGTGTCGTATCAACTATATATTGGTCATTGACCCAAACCCCTGCCCACCCAAAAAAGCCACTTTGTAAGGTTACCATAATTGCCTGTGACTATACTCTACCCACCCTATTTGCAGGTCACAGATTTAGTTCTGTACGAATAGGGTATGGGTAATGATGAATAAAATTGGTCATGGGGGTGTGGCCCAACCTAATACTGATTGAATTGACAATTAAGTATTTGGGAGTAGTTGAAGTTGTATTTGACCATCCAGAAATGGCGTCCCAACAGAGTCGATATGATGTTTTGTAATTGAACGAGGACAAAATATTCAAAATGAGAGGAGAACCGATCTCCAAACCTAAATTTTTGATATAGGTTATACACGTGTACAACTTTGACGAATCTAAAAATAGTACCTACATTGACACGAAAATATTTTTTATTTTTAAAAAACCTACACGATTTGCCAACGGTTGCCTGTTGGAATTACTTTACTTAAAAACCGTGTATTAGAAATTTTTTACTTCAAGTTCAATTTATTGTAAAAATAAAAAATAAAAAAAAAACCTAGTTGCTCACAAATAAATAAAGGGAAATTATTAGTCTCCCCCTGTAGTTTGCCGTATTCTCCAGTCTCCCCTCTCTAGTTTCAAAATTCTCCAATTTCCCCCCTCCCATGCCTATTTTATATGGTGAGAATGGTTGTATTTGTGCATGGGAGGGGGGAAATTGGAGAATTTGAAACTACAGGGGGGAGACTGGAGAATACGGCAAACTACAAGGGAGACTAATAATTTCCCATAAATAAATAACTTATTTCAAATTGTGTCTTCTATTGAAACCCTAATCGTATTAATACTGTATTTGTTCTTGTCATCGTAAACAACTACAGCATCAAAACCTATTTGCTTGAAAACTCAAAAAATGGAGACTGGGTCTGGGTTACCTAGCATATTGCGATAAGGACTTTTTTCAAATGAGGACGTCCTAATATAACTTCATGAGGATATTGAATGCGAGCCACTAGTTTTACATGATTTGACTCAAGTGTGTATGCACTTATCAAAACTAGTGGCTCACATTCAATATCCTCATGAGGTTATATCATGACGTCCGCATGGGAACGAGACTGTATATATAATACTTCTATAATTAGGGCCGTTTGACTTTATAAGTTAAGGACATTCGCCCACAACCACACATTCGTATTGGTTGTGTGGTATTTGTTAATGTGAGGTTGGGGCCCGCTGTGAATGTGTGGTTATGGTTGGACGTCTAGAAATTATAAAGTCAGGATCTGGTTAGTGCGCAATGATATAACTTCATGAGGATATTGAACGTGACCCACTTGTTTTGACAAGTGCATACACACTTGAGTCTAACCATGTAAAACTAGTGGCTCACATTCAATAACCTTGATCGTATATTTACATCAGTGCGCAATGGCTTGAACATTCTATATATCGGTCCTTATCTGGTCAGTGCACACTGATATAACTTCATGAGGACATGAATGTGAGCAACTAGTTAGCTAATAGTGGTTGACATCCAATATCATGGACCATAAATTTACATCGGTGCGCATTGGCTTGATCATTTCTATATATCTGTATGTATGTATAGTACATTATTTAACAAAACCAATCCATCGGCCAAATGGGTGTATGCCAAATGGGAAGGAAAAGCAATCAATGAGTTATCCATGTTACATGGTATGCTCCTATTCATTAGGAATTTAGGATGCAATATATCGGGTTGGGTTCATGCTCGTTTAAGTAATCATACTGAAATCAACTGTCCAAAAATGGTGTCACATGTGTCCATTAGGGGGTAAATTTGTCCAAACACTGTATTTGGGTGGACAATTTTACTCCTAATGGACACATGTCATGCTTATTTGAGAAAATATTGTATGCACCCGGTGCAATGCACCTTAGCCAATGGGTGCATGCCACGTGGCAAGGAGAACACATTTGATTGTTGTCCTTGCCACATGGCATGCACCCATTGGGGGTGCAATGCACCGGGTGCATGCACCGGGTGCATGCAAGATTCTGTCACTTCTGAGAGGAGGTAATGCTTACAATTAACCTTTAAACGGGGGTAAGCAGCATTACCTGAACCCTTCTGTTAGAGCTTATTTGACTCAAATTTCTATTACAATTCTCTATCATCTAACTCGATTTAGATTCAATCGCAATCACCTTAGTGCTGGTTTTCCTTCAAAACGTGTGTGTGGGTCACAATCATCTACCTTTCGCTACTTCGCATTATACCAGAGATATGGAGTCCGAGTCGTCGGACGATGAGAACGAATTAGGCAGGTGGGATCGAGTGGTTTCCCAGGTAAGTAGAAGCTCCGAGGCTATCAAACTGCTGCTAGACGGGTTCATGGCATTAAACGAAGTAAAGAAAAAAAATGCTTTTAGGAAAATAGCAGGAAGGATTTCTTTAGAGGCCTGCGTCGATCAGCTGGAGACAGATGTGGAGCCCTTGAAGAGAATAGATAAACCACGGAAAGCTGTTTCTCTCCGCGACTGTTTCAACCGGCAACGCCGACCTTTTTCATTGAAAGATCTGACATCAACTTCAAGGAATTTTTTGTAAATCCAGTTAAAGCTTTTAGATTATTGTTGTTATTGTGTAATCTACGAAATTTGCCTTTCCGTTTGTGTTTTTTGCTGGTTATTTGCTGGTTATTTGCTGGTTATTTGCAATTAAAACCTTGGTACCTGTAGATTCGCTACCTCTACTGCTGTGGTTTCCATTTTTAGATTAATAGTTGTGAATTTTGTGTAGGTTAATCCCAGATATGTGCAGACCTTTCTAAGTCCTTGCAGTTTCATCTCCCTCGGTACTGCTTTTGTTTCTTTGTGTTTCCAATACAACAAAATACATCATCATTCATCAATTATGTTTTTATTCTTACGTGAGGTTCACCTTCACCGTTCTTTAACAACGGATGATACGGATTCAAAGGTTTCAGTGTATTACCCATTTATTTATGTTCTCTATAAAATCTGAACTCTGAAGTACATCCAAACTGGATATCTCACAATTCATAAAATAATTTGGTCCTGTGAATGGTGATAGTGTGATACAACTATCGTGTGCAAATGGTAAGTTCAGTCGTACATCATGGGAAATCAAAAACAAGAATCCGAGGTTAACGACGATGCATTTGCGACATAGAAAGGCATAAAGGTTGTGTGGGGTTGGCTCGACCATTGAATAAGGGTTATAATTGAAACTGACTATATATTAGTGGCAAAGAGATAGAGATATATATATAAAGTACTTTTATGTCCTCACTTGTAATAAAATATAAATATACAGATTTTCTATTATCATTTCGTCCTGACAATAAATATCAGGGCGAGAATGTGAATCACTAGATTTACATACTTTAACTCAAAGTGTATGCACTTGTCAAAACTTCTCCATAATCCATGGTCCACATTCTTCGTCTTGATATTTATTGTCAGGACGAACTGATAATAGAAAAACTGTATAAATATAATTGAACTCATTCACAAAATGAGTGCCATGTGTGATGTGTCCCAACTCCCAAGTCCCTCTTATCAACAAACTTAAGAAAAAATAAAATAGAAAAACAAATTTAACCTCACAAGGCCACAAACCACATCATCCCTACCACTCCCAAAATTCCCAATCCAAATGATCCATCCCTGATAAGCAAAGTTTCTTCTGCTCATGCTCACTTCTTTGCTATTTTATCCTAAACAATTGAAATGTTAGATTTTATTTCCTTTCCATTTCAATCATATATATATAATATATATTGAAACATCAATTAGGTATTGTTTAATTTATATATTTTGATAGAGAAAATGTTAAAATTTGAAACTGAAAATGATAGAGTTCATATTTCTTCGGTGGCTTAGTGAAATTTTGATGTTTTGTGATTGTGAATTTATGATAGAAGCATTTATGCTTTTGGTCTTTGGGTATACTTCCAATTAAACTTGTTGATGTGTATTTGTGTTACTATCATGGTTACTTGATTTTGTTACTAAAATTTCATATTTTATTAAACTATTGTAATTTTATGTGTTGATTATATTATTGATAAATAAAATGCATATCAATGCATGATTTGGTATCTAAAAAATTTGTGTAAATTTTGCTTTAAATAAACCTAGTTGTATTTTTATTCTGGTTTTATAAGGTGCTAATATTGTCATTTCCTCTAATGAAATTGAAAATTTATGTAAATAGTTCTATGGTTTTGTGGTAGCCAAAAATGGCCCAATGGTCCAATATGCTAAGGCCTAGTCTTCGCGATACAAAATCCTACCCAGGCCCGCTGTGTTGGGTCGACCACATAGCTGCTAACCAATATTTGACTTCTTCAAAATATCAGTTTAAATGATATTTTGAATGCTTAGTAACCACTAGTAACGGCCCACTCAGGAGAGGATATTGCTCCTAAGATCACGCTCACAATCAAGACTGAAAGTGGACGTTGGAGCTGTACCTCCTCCTATAAAAGGAAGGCTCGTTCACTTGAAGACTCTCTGAATTCTCTCTCAACTAAAGCTTATAATAGCGTACTAAAACTCTGTCTCTAAAAACATTCGATCACCAGAAATCAACCATTGCCACCTTCTTGATACATTGCTCAGCCCAAGCACACATAAGGCTATAATCCAACCCCCACCTTTCTATTCTTTCTACATTATATTTCTGTTTAAGTTCTTTTGCAGGTTCATCGAAGTTTGGACGACCATATACAAACAACAGTCGACATCGACTAATCAACTTCCAGCCTAGTTGCTTTGGGCCTGATACAACCCGACCCATTTGACGTACCAAGTCGTTTGACCACTACAGTTTGGCGCCCACCGTGGGGCCCATTGCAACTACCTTCAAGTTCAAATCAATCTACTCCAACTAACTAACATGGCCGGAAGTGGATATGTCCCAATCGTCGAAGAGCAGATTGCTGCGTTAACCGCCCAAATGACGCGAGTGTTGAGAGGCTAAAGCGCTTGAAGTAGAGAATACAGCAATCCGAGCGGCAAATGAAGAGTTGAGAAAGCTGGTCGACAGAGTGGTGCCTGATTCAGCAACATCGGAGCATCCAATATCGGCACCAAACGACGAACCGTTTGTCGACCGACCTGCTCCAAGAACACCAAGCAACCTCATCGGACCCGAGACGAATCCGATCGACCATCAGAATCGACCAACACTTCAGACGCAATGGTTGATATCGATCTCAACGATACCTGCCCGAAACGATATGATGAACGAACAAGATCCAGCAATGGATCAACGACCAGACAACGCCCCTAAGATGACTATGTCTCTCTAGTCGACACCGGGATTGGGAAAACCCGGGCCCGACTTACATTTATCTGCTAATCTGGAATTCTCTCGCAGGTTTGTAGAAATGGAGGCTCTCATCCAGAGAATCCCAAGAGTCCCAGCTCCCATCAAGAAAAGTACAACCAATAGCTTCACCGACTCACCCTTCGTCGACGCAATTGCTCTCATCGAGATGCCCAAGAAGTTCAAACTTCCCAAACATGAAGCAGTATGAAGGAACGACTGATTCGGACGACCATATAGCACAATACAAGCAGAGGATGTTCACGCTGTAATTCCACGTGACCTCAGAGAAGCGTGCATGTGCAAAGCCTTCGGATCTAGCCTCAGTGGTCCTGCCTTACAGTGGTACACTAATTTACCTAATAATTCTATTGATTCTTTGCGCAGCTGACGGACACATTCGTGGAGCAATTTATGAGCAGCCGCAAGTTGGAAAAATAGTTGGACGACCTCTACACTATAACACAAAGAGCTGGCAAAAAACTTGCGAGCCTATGTCAAATGTTTCAACAGGGAGAAAGTACAGATCCCGCATTGCAACCAAGCGACTGCCATTTACGCCTTCAGGAAAGGTCTCAGGTTTGATTCCGACCTATATAAAGAACTTACTAAGTATCCATGCAGGACAATGGAAGATGTACTGGCAAAAGCATGGGCCCAAATCAAATGGAAAGAAGATGAGGCAAACTTTGTTGGAAAAGCTAACAGTAGCTATTATGGAGATCGATGAAACGATCGCATAGACAGGAGGTCTAACAACAGACCATCAGAACCATACCGACGAGCAACAAAAAGAATACCAAGTCAACATGAGGGTTCTGGCGAGAGAAGCTCCTACAGGCGTGGTACTCCGAGGTCGAGTCAACCAAAGGTGGAAGTACCAGAATACAACCTCAGCATCGCACAAGAATACAACCTCAGCATTGAACCAGTCGACCTTGTTACAGTAATGAAAGAAATGGGCAAAAACGTCAAGTGGCCGTGAAAAATGAACGCACTTCCCGAACATCGGGACCCCAAACTTCGATGCGAGTTCCATGGTGATCACGGCCGTCTCACGGAAGACTGCATCGCCTTAAAATTCGAGGTTGCTGAGCTGTTGAAATAGGGACATCTACGGGAATTCCTAACAGACATGGGTAAACAAACATAACGCAAGACGCGACAACCAGAGGCAAACTGGTGCAGTCGACAGTCCTCCAGAATCTCCTAGACAAGATAGGGTGATCAATTGCATTTCGGGTGGATCTGAAGTCAGTGGCGTAAGTTACTCAGCAGCCAAAAGACACACGCGACAAGTGTCAAACATAGAAATCCAGCCAAATCGGGAACATCCATCCAACGTCGACGAAATTGTCACCTTTAGGTCGACAGATAAATTAGATTTGTTTTCTCCCCACCATGATGCTCTAGTTATTTCTTTACATATTGCTAATTGCTTAACTAAACGTATTTTAATCGATAATGGCAGTTCTTGCAACATCCTGTTTAATAGTGCTCTGAGAGAAATGCAGGTTGACGAGTAAAAGCTTAGTCGTCGAATCAAGTGATCAACGAAGAAATACAAAAATTAATCGACATCGGTTCAGTGAGGGAGGTAAAGTACTCGGACTAGTTAGCAAACGTCATGGTAGTGAAAAAGAAGAATGGGAAGTGGTGTGTCTGCATCGACTTCACTGACCTCAACAAAGCATGTCCCAAAGACTCATTCCCGCTTCCACACATCGATATGCTGGTCGACGCAACTGCAGGACACGAATTGTTGAGCTTCATGGATGCTTATTCAGGCTACAACCAGATTTTGATGCATCCAGATGACCAAGAAAAGACTGCCTTCATCACCGAAAGAGGTATTTTTTGTTACAAAGTAATGCCATTTGGTTTGAAAAATGCAAGTGCAACGTACCAAAGACTAGTTAATAAGATGTTTGCCAAGATGCTTAGGTCGACAATGGAGGTTTACATCGACGACATGCTGGTCAAATCTTTAATCACCCAGCAACATATCGACCATCTAAGACAGTCGTTTGACATACTCGACCAATACGGTATGAAACTCAATCCTACTAATGCTCTTTTGGCATATCTTCAGGGAAATGTTTAGGTTATCTGGTCACCCAAAGAAGTGTCGAGGCCAACCCCGATCAAATCCGGTCGATAGAAAGTATCGAATCACCTAGGTGCATCAAAGACGTGCAGAAACTTACCGGTCGTGTAGCAGTACTGAATCGCTTCATCTCCAAGTCGTTTGAAAGGTGTCTACCATTTTTCAACACCCTCAGAAAAAACAACGCATTCGAATGGAACGATGACTGTGAGAGAGCATTGCAAGATTTGAAAACCTATTTGAAGTCGCTCCCATTGTGTAGGGAAAAATACCGTAGTACACACAGCGGAAGCGAGACTAAAAATAGATTTAGTATAGTTTTAAAATTTTTCCTTTTTATGAACCTTAACCCTTTTAATTAATTAAACATACATATAATCAACAAAAGAAGAATACCTTTTGTCGCGTGATCCGATTGACTTACGTCGATGGTAATCCGCAAGATCTTCAATCCTAGCACGAACGTGAATCACCTAGGAGCGTGGTCTCCCTTTTCTTTGAATTGCAAACCTAAGAATGGACAAACAAACTTTTCTTTTTCTTTTGTTAGTCACAAAACAATCAAAAGAAGACTAAGATTATTCCGGTCACTTTTGAGTTCTCAATCTAATGATCGAAACTCGTGTGAACCTAAATCGATGTTGTACACACAAGCTTATTGATGAACAAGCAATTAGTGTACCATCAAAGAATAATCTATTCACTTTTTTATGTTTTTAGCAGAATAAAAATACTTTCTATGAATTGAGAAGAAGAAGAAAATTGTATCTATGAAACTCTCAGGTGGCCGAACCCTATAGCAAGTATTATATAGGTGGCCGAATTTCTTTCCTCTTTTCTTTTAGGGTTGCCGAAAATCCTTCTCTAAAAATAGGCTTGTGTTGCACCTTAATTTCCATCAAAGTTTAGACTTCAAACCCTAATCCAACTCATAGATATTTTATTCTTTTTATTGACTAAATTAAAAGACTTCTTATTTGATTAAATAAATAAAATTAATTATTTATTTTCTTATCAAACAAGTCTTTTATTTTAGTATACTACTACCAATAGTATAGCTTTAGGAAATATATTTCCTTATCAGAAAAAGATTTGTTTCTTAATTAAACAATTAATTAATAAATTAATTAATTCTTATTTAATTAAACAATGAAACAAAATAATATATTAGGTTAATTTATACACCTTTGCCGCCCCACTTAAAATAAATGGGCCATATATTATTTTCCTATTTCATTTAATCCATTGGACTTTAAATAAAAAGCCCACATGTGAACCAGACCTATTCTTACTAAAAGAAACAAGCCCACATGTCTTCATTAATATATTAATACAATTGTGAAGCCCATTAAATAAATAATGTGCAAATTATATTCTTAATATATTAAATGCAATTCTAAATGGACCCATAAATTGGTCCGGTAGAATATATCAAGTGATCCATGCAAGTCCGTGTGGATTGGGGATCTTGGCGGGCTATCTAAATTTAAGCTTCAATAGACATAACCTAATCACAATCAACAAATGATTCACTTAGGTCCGATCCATTAATTTTAACTCATTCCACTAAAGAGCTAAAATTGAACTCTTAAATAAAGATAGAATAAGAAGATGTTCCTCATTCATACCCTAGACAATCATATTGGAGATAGTGTATCCTCGTGATTAATATTAGTAATCACCAAGAGTTCATAGACCGCCTATAACTCTCCAAGTTACCATATTTACTCATATGACCATATTTTGAACTTGGATATTTTGACTTGTCCAGAAGCCATGTTTTCAATAGACACTATCGAAAACTCAACGTTGAGATTTAATATCCAATTACCTCAAAACATCCATATGATGATATTATACTCTCATTTAATGAATGGAGCCACGATGTCCATATCTATAAATGAAGTCCTCTATCGATTAACAAATGAATATCACCAAACTATCGAGGATAGACTATGCTATATAATCGTACTCATTGATAACTCAAATGATATCACTTGCAACCATAAGTCCATCATTTATCTCAGGATTAAGATAGACTCTCCGATTGTCCTAATAATGAAAAGACTATTATCTATTGATGGTTCTAGATAAAGCTTTTCATTGTGATCCAGTTCAATGCACCCAGTGCACTATATTCTTTTGCTCGAAGACACTCCGATGATTTTAGACTCATCATATCTCATTTGATCCCACTCAAATGCTAGCAAAAGAATTCTACAACTTTAACAAGATAAAGGTGCCCAACCTTTAACTTAAGTTGTGAACATTATTCAAGACTAACTAAAGAATTGTGTCTACCACATACATATCCAGATGTACGAACAATTCTTCTTTTCTCATAGTCTTTAGACCTTATGATTATTTACTTTGACAATTATAATATTAAACTATAAATGCTATAAGATTTGTTAAACCAGAAATCACTTTATTAATATGAAAAAGATTGTTAATTACAATATTATACTTTTGCTATTGAGCATAATCCTAACACATTGCTGTCGAAACCGAAGGACAACGAAACACTATTCGTATATCTGGCAGTATCTGACACAGCCGTAAGTGCAGTCATAGTCAAAGAAGAAGAAAACAACCAACATCCAGTCTACTACGTAAGTAAAACCTTACTCGACGCAGAAACCAGATATAGTCGACTGGAAAAACTCGCATTGGCCCTCGTGGTAGCAGCACGGAAACTCAGACCCTACTTCCAGTGCCACACGATTAAGGTACTAACTACTTATCCCCTTAAAAATATTCTTCATAAGCCAGAACTTTCAAGTCGACTGTCGAAGTGGGCAGTAGAACTCAGCGAGTACGACATCAGCTTCCACCCAAGATCGACCATGAAATCGCAGGTATTGGCTGACTTTGTAGCGGACTTTACTCCATGTGAAAATATGCAGGCTGAACAGGAACTAGTGGCACTCACCGATGAAACCTCCATTGGGAAATGGACTCTGTCGGTCGACGGGTCTAGTAACATCAAAGGAAGCGGTTAGGACTGGTACTCAAATCCCCCTCAGGGGGACATATTGGAGCAGTCGATCCATTGTGGCTTTCGTGCGACAAATAACGAAGCAGAATACGAAGCCCTGATTGCCGGGCTCGACCTCGCAAAAAGCCTAGACGTGAAAAGCATCGGAGTACTAAGTGACTCCCAATTAGTCGTTCGACAGATGAATGGCACGCATGAGGCGAGGGATCTGAGGATGTCGGCCTACCTGACCAAAGCCAAACAGCTTCAGTCGACCTTCGATGAGTTTTCAATTGAGCAAATACCTAGATCCGAAAATACACGAGCAGACGCACTGGCAAGCCTTGGGTCGACGACAACAAACGGTTCAAAGTCGGTTCCCATAGTCCATCTCATGTCTCCATCAATTCAAGAAACAAAAATATTGGCACCCGTCGACGATGGAAGAAGTTGGATAGAGCCAATCTTCAATTACCTCCAAGCTGACATTCTACCAAACGATAGGGCAAAAGCAAAGAAAATCAAAGCAAAAGCAGCTAAATTCTGCATCCTGTATGGTAAACTTTACAAGAAATCATTCACAGGGCCTTACTTAAGATGTGTGAACCCTCGAGAAGCAAACAACGTCCTAAAAAGTCTACACTATGAGCAATGCAGAAATCATTCTGGCGCCCGTAGTTTGTCGAACAGAGCCATCATAGTAGGGTACTACTGGCCGACTATGTGTACTGACTTACAAAATCACGTGTGAAAGTTCTCAATGTTCTACGGTGTGTTTAATATATAAAGCTAGGAGGGGGGGGGGGGGGGGGGGGGGGGTGAATAGATTTTATCTAATTATTACCAAATTTTCATGTGCATGTCAATTTTACGAAAATACCCCAAGCAAGTCAAAAATACATACAAGTGTAATAAGATGCGGAAATAATAAATGACACTTGATGTTTACGTTGAAACCCTCACAGGAAAAACCACGGGCTGTTTAGTGCGCCACACTCGGACCTCGAAATCCACTAATTGAAATGGAGTTTACAACCTATGTAGACCTCGTCTAACACTCTGGTCAATAACCCCCCACTTCTACCACTCGGGCCTTTAAAAGTGGCTCTAGTCCAATTGCTTATGTGACCACCTATTCCCGGTGTCCAACCTAATCCCGGTCAATCACACAAGACTTAAATCTCTCAAAAGAGATGCACAACCCTATGTGAATATGCAATGATATCCAAATATTGCAATAAGAGCTAAGGTACTCTAGATGCTTACCTAGGATTATAAGATGACAATATAATCAATCCTAGATATCACATATAGCTATATGTCATGGGATATAACTTTAGCTAAGTAAAGGATAACCAATCCTAGATACAAAGCTATCACAAAACAGCACTCAATCAATTCATCACAATTAATTCTCTTTCTTGTATTTAGCATATGATCTAAAACATACAAGTAATTTAAAAGAGATGGCTTGGTAATAAAAATATTAAAATAAGATGAAGTTAATCAAAATCTTACCAAACAAGTTGTGATGATGCAAACCCATACATGGATGCACTCTATATAGACATAGGAGATGCAATATGAAATTTGATGTAAAAAGGATTTGATTTGAGTGGTTAAAGGTGAGTTCTTGATTTGAATTTCTCTCAAATATCTTTCTTTTAAGTTTAGGGTTCTAAAGAGTCAAAGAACTTATTCAGATAATGAGAAAGTGTGATATTTATAGACATCAAGAACAGGGCAAGTGAAAAGACAATTTTGCCCCTGAAATCGCACGATCGGCGGTTTCAAACGGCGGCCAGGCCTCCGAATTGAACCGTCGAATTGCTCCCGAAAGGATCAGGAAACATCGGCGACTTCGTTCGGCGGTTTCGTAACTGCCGTTTTGGACCCGAGAGATATTTTAATCAGATCTCAATCGGTGGTTTCGAACGGCGGCCAGGCCGCCGAACGGAACTGCCGTTTCACCAAAAATGGTGAAACCAAAGGAGAAGCCAAAGGCATCTCCATCGCGATCATCACGCAAAACAAAGCATACCAACGTGCACGCGTGGACGTTTCCGAACAACCTTTGGGAAACGAATTACTCCACACTAAAAGCTAACAAACATGAAGTGCAAGTGTGGGTATTGAATGCATCGTAATGCCTATCATGTCATGGCATTTCATAGAACAAGATGCAATCAATTAAATGCAAGAAGAGATATTGAATAAATCAATAAAGCACAATGCACACAAAATATAAACACAACATTCAAGAATAAGAGTTATGCATGTTGTGTGTGTGTGCAACTATATCTCTTCAAGACAATGTAAGCACTAGATATATACCTTTGGTGCTTGTCCTCTTGAAGTCTTGGAAATGGTCTTTGATCTTCAACTAATCACCTAGACTACCCTTACAACCAAACCCCAACATGTGGTTTGCCCACGAAATAAGCCAATCAATTAAAGGGAATCCTTACAATCTCCCCCTTTGGCTATTTCGTGACAAAACCACCACTCACAATGATTCCTCACAACAAAATAGAAACTATGAGTCTATAATGATATTCTACAATACAAAGAGATAAGATAAAATAATCTTGAAGTCTTCAATCTCTTGTAGAATAATCAATCCCTGAAAAACAAAGTTTCTATACTTTCCAATACAAGAAAAGGTGAGATGAATCAAGTGAGATAAATCAAGCATTTGCATTTAAGAATTTAAGCACAACATCATGCAATGTATGTAATGTGCAAATGCTCCCCCTCAAAGGGTTACTCCCCCTCAATAAGTATTCTCCCCAACATGCACAATTGCTACTACAATTTGCAACTCCCCTTACCACAACCTACTCCCCCTTTTTGTCATGATATAGACAAAGGAGTAGTCCCCAATCGGGTCACTCAAGGCAAAGAGAGATAGTAGCATTCTAAATATTTGCATAATCAATATAAGTCACTTTATGCAATCTCAATTAATTGGAGAGAAACAAGGAGATTTATTTAAAAAAAAATGTGTGAATTAAAAAATGCTTTGCATACAAGACATGTAGCATTTAAGTCCAAAATACCATGGCATTTGGCAAAGCAAATGACAAAGGTTTTTAATATGAATTCAAACCAATTTCACCAATGTCATGAGAGAAGCAAGGATATAGTTTTTCATTGATTTTAATTTAAGAACAACTATATCCAACTTTATAAGCCAAACATGTCATGAGCGACTTTGCACCCTACTTGATTTTTCCAGATAAGATATCCGTATGATAGTAGACATGTTCAACTAATAAAGAAAGAGAGACATTTGGATTGTAAAATCCTTGAATGGATACAAGATCCTTTTTCATTTGAGTCTTATAAGCTTTTTCACACAAGTTTTGCATTTAAAAATTGCAATCATCAAAAAACATGCTTTTCAAGATTAGCATTTAGCATGTCATTTAGCAATCATCATGTCATGGAGATCATTATAGGTCATTCAAATTATATCTTATGTAAATATCTCCTAGTCCAAAAATGCATGTTTGAACATAAATATGACATGGATTGCAATACAAGCATTGATCACACTTATTGAATAGAAAATATATATACATAGTGTAACCAAGCTTACTCAAGCAACAAAAAGAGAAGCATAAGATATTTCAAATTTTTTGCAAGTGACAAGAATGCAAAATAGCTCTCTTTGCTTAAGTTCACCATATGGGGTCAATATTTCATACCGCTTCAAAGAAGGGCATGAGGTCCTAAAGACCTTCTAAGTCCATTGGACCTAGTTGATCCTATTTGAGACTTGTTAGTCTTGTAGCAAGCGGGTTCATCATTTTTAATCCACTTAGGTGACACAAAGTCAATCCTAGTGGACAAAGGTTCTAGAGTACAAGATGAAAAGGGATCATGCAAATGATTTTCTTCCTTTTTATGAAGCATCTTAGCTCTAGCCTTTTTCTTGTCAAACATGCTTTTAGCTCTACATATTTCAATGTAATGCAAGCAACTTGGTCTAATATGACCAACAATACCACAAAAATGACAAGTGGGAATACAGTTAGGAATCATACCATTCCCTTTAGCATGGATAGGTGCTTTCCCTTGTCGTTGTGGTTGTCTTGGTTGTTGGATAGGATCTCTCCTCCTTTGTTGATAACCAAGACGAGGTTGCTTGCTTGTCTGAGCTTGCATGACTGAACTCTTCCCATGTTGTTTTTGAGTTTGAGGGAAGATAGGGTGAGGAGCCCTTTGGGTGTGAGCTTGAGCTTGAGCTTGACCTTTTGGTGCCTCAAATACTTGGGCACTTCTTGAACACTCTCCTAGGTCAATCTTGTTCCTAGGGTGTTGAGGAGGAGGGGACATATTGAAGTTCATGTCCATGACACATGATGTCTTGCTTGTGGAGGAGGCATCCTTGTCATCAATGTAGCCAAGACCTCTCTTGTCACTTGGCTTTCTTCCAACTCCCAACATGTGGTCAAGCTTCTTGGTGCTTAAAGTCATCTTAGCCATTACGACCTTAACTTCTTCAAGCTCTCTTTTCAGCTCTTCTTCTCTCCTCTTAGATAAGGCTAAGTTGTCTTTTAGCTTATCTTCATCCTCCATGGACCTCACCACTTCTTCACACAAGTGGTCTACTAGTGTTGAAAGCTCTAGATTTTCTTCTTTTAATCTTCTAATTTCTTTCTTGTTCCTCATCATCGAGCTCTCAACTTTGACTTTGTGGTCATTAAGATCCATACTCTCCACATATCCATTTGTGGAGTTAAATGACAAATATTCAACACTTGTGTCATCTCCTATAATCTCCATTTCACCAATGGAGTCATCTCCTTCATCAAGATCATCACATTTGTCTCTTGATAAGGAATGAGCCAAATCACGATGAGTAGCTGTTAGGATTATGCTCAATAGCAAGAGTGTAATATTGTAATTAACAATCTTTTTCATATTAATAAAGTGATTTCTGATTTAACAAATCTTATAGCATTTATAGTTTAATATTATAATTGTCAAAGTAAATAATCATAAGGTCTAAAGACTATGAGAAAAGAAGAATTATTCGTACATCTGGATATGTATGAGGTAGACATAATTCTTTAGTTAGTCTTGAATAATGTTCACAACTTAAGTAAAAGGTTGGGCACCTTTATCTTGTTAAAGTTGTAGAATTCTTTTGCTAGCATTTGAGTGGGATCAAATGAGATATGATGAGTCTAAAATCATCAGAGTGTCTTCGAGTAAAAGAATCTAGTGCACTGGGTGCATTGAACTGGATCACAATGAAAAGCTTTATCTAGAACCGTCAATAGATAATAGTCTTTTCATTATCAGGACAATCGGAGAGTCTATCTTAATCCTGAGATAAATGATGGACTTATGGTTGCAAGTGATATCATTTGAGTTATCAATGAGTACGATTATATAGCATAGTCTATCCTCGATAGTTTGGTGATATTCATTTGTCAATCGATAGAGGACTTCATTTATAGATATGGACATCGTGGCTCCATTTATTAAATGAGAGTATAATATCATCATATGGATGTTTGAAGTAATTAGATATTAAATCTCAACGTTGAGTTTTCGATAGTGACTATTGAAAACATGGCTTCTGGACAAGTCAAAATATCCAAGTTCAAAACGTGGTCATATGAGTAAATATGGTAACTTGGAGAGTTGTAGGCGGTCTATGAACTCTTGGCGATTACTGATATTAATCACAAGGATACATTATCTCCAACATGATTGTCTAGGGTATGAATGAGGAACATCTTCTTATTCTATCTTTATTTAAGAGTTCAATTTTAGCTCTTTAGTGGAATGAGTTAAAATTAATGGATCGGACCTAAGTGAATCATTTGTTGATTGTGATTAGGTTATGTCTATTGAAGCTTAAATTTAGATAGCCCGCCAAGATCCCCAATCCACACGGACTTGCATGGATCACTTGATATATTCTACCGGACCAATTTATGGGTCCATCTAGAATTGCATTTAATATATTAGGAATATAATTTGCACATTATTTATTTAATGGGCTGCTCAATTATATTAATATATTAATGAAAGGCATGTGGGCTTGTTTCTTTTAGTAAGAATGGGTCTGGTTCACATGTGGCCTTTTTATTTAAAGTCCAATGGATTAAATGAAATAAGAAAATAATATATGGCCCAATTTATATAAGAGGGGCGGCAAGGTGAATATATTAACCACATTATATATATGGGCCAAATATTATTTTCTTATTTTATTTAATCCATTTGACTTTAAATAAAAAGCCCACATGTGAACCAGACCCATTCTTACTAAAAGAAACAAGCCCACATGCCTTTCATTAATATATTAATATAATTGATCAGCCCATTAAACAAATAATGTGCAAATTATATTCTTAATATATTAAATGCAATTCTAGATGGACCCATAAATTGGTCCGGTAGAATATATCAAGTGATCCATGCAAGTCCGTGTGGATTGGGGATCTTGGCTGGCTATTTAAATTTAAGCTTCAATAGACATAACCTAATCACAATCAACAAATGATTCACTTAGGTCCGATCCATTAATTTTAACTCATTCCACTAAAGAGCTAAAATTGAACTCTTAAATAAAGATAGAATAAGAAGATGTTCCTCATTCATACCCTAGACAATCATATTGGAGATAGTGTATCCTCGTGATTAATATCAGTAATCGCCAAGAGTTCATAGACCGCCTATAACTCTCCAAGTTACCATATTTACTCATATGACCATGTTTTGAACTTGGATATTTTGATTTGCCCAAAAGCCATGTTTTCAATAGTCACTATTGAAAACTCAACGTTGAGATTTAATATCCAATTATCTCAAAACATCCATACGATGATATTATACTTTCATTTAATAAATGGAGCCACGATGTCCATATCTATAAATGAAGTCCTCTATCGATTAACAAATGAATATCACCAAACTATCGAGGATAGACTATGCTATATAATCGTACTCATTGATAACTCAAATGATCGATTAACAAATGAATATCACCAAACTATCGAGGATAGACTATGCTATATAATCGTACTCATTGATAACTCAAATAATATCACTTGCAACCATAAGTCCATCATTTATCTCAGGATTAAGATAGACTCTCCGATTGTCCTGATAATGAAAAGACTATTATCTATTGACGGTTCTAGATAAAGCTTTCATTGTGATCCAGTTCAATTCACTCAGTGCACTAGATTCTTTTACCTCGAAAACACTTTGATGATTTTAGACTCATCATATCTCATTTGATCCCACTCAAATGCTAGCAAAAGAATTCTACAACTTTAACAAGATAAAGGTGCCCAACCTTTAACTTAAGTTGTGAACATTATTCAAGACTAACTAAAGAATTGTGTCTACCTCATACATATCCAGATGTACGACAATTCTTCTTTTCTTATAGTTTTTAGACCTTATGATTATTTACTTTAACAATTATAATATTAAACTATAAATGCTATAAGATTTGTTAAACCAGAAATCACTTTATTAATATGAAAAAGATTGTTAATTACAATATTACACTCTTGCTATTGAGCATAATCCTAACAATCTCCCACTTGCGCTATAGCAAATGTGTCATATCTCTCATGCCCATGTTCTCTAGATGCCCATAGAAACTCTTCTGAGGTAGAGCCTTTATGAAGGGATCTGCTAGATTTTCTGCTGACGCGATTTTGGTAATCGTCACGTCACCCCTTTGAGCAATCTCCCTTAAAAGATGATATTTTCTTTCAATGTGTTTTCCTCTCTTGTGACTTCTTGGTTCCTTCAAATTAGCCACTGCTCCACTGTTGTCACAGTAGATAGTGATCTGCTTATTCGCACTAGGAACCACTTCCAAGTCTATCAAGAATTGGCGGAGCCAAACAGCCTCTTTAGCAGCTTCGCATGCAGCAACATACTCAGCTTCCATGGTGGAATCAGCAATACAAGATTGCTTGATACTCCTCCATATGACTCCTCCTCCTCCAATAGTAAACACAGGCCCCGATGTGGATTTTCTGGAGTTAGAATCTGATTGGAAATCAGAATTTGTATACCCAACGGGAATTAAATCCCCTCCAGAGTATACAAGCATATTATCTCTCGTTCTCTTGAGATACTTGAGAATATGCTTGACTGCTGTCCAGTGATCAGGACCAGGTTTCGATTGAATCCTGCTAACTATGCCAACAGCAAAACAAATATCTGGTCTAGTGCAGAGCATTGCATACATGTGACTTCCAACTGCCGAGGCATATGGAACTCTACTCATGAATTGCTCTTCATGCTCATTCTTAGGAACTTGTTCCTTAGAAAGTTTGATTCCATGTCTGAAAGGTAACATACCTGAAACTAATTATAGCACGGTGTGTATAAAACTATCTAGAGGGGGGGTGAATAGATATTAAGCTTATTACCCAATTTTTCGTATTAAGTCAAAATTATGAATTTACCCCTAACTAGATAAAGCAACAAATCAAGTATAAAATGCGGAAAATTAAATCAGACTTGATTTTTACGTGGAAACCCTCACGGGAAAAAACCACAGGCTAGTAAGTAAGCCACACTCGAACCTCGAATCCACTAAATGTGTAAAACGATTACAACCTAATCCCGGAAGTAATCACACACCTACCTAATCCCGGAATGAGTGAACCTAGTCCAATTTGCTTGCGATCTAAGCAACCTAATCCCGGAAGCTACACACAAGACTTACTTTCTCTATGAAGAGAATAACAACCTTAAGTGAATATATGAATATCCAAATGCAACATAGAGCAAGGGAAACCCTATATGCTTATCTAAGATGATTAATATGCAATTAGAACAATCCTAGATATCAAAACTAAATGACATGTCAATTAGTTTAGCTAATCAATATTAAGCACAAAACCTAATTTGCTAGCACAATACAACTTCTCAAACATACATCACACTAATCTCAATCTTGTATCCAAAGCATACAAAATAACATACAAGTAATTAATTGAGATTGCTTGTTAAGAGAAACACAAAATATGTAAGATGTTAGTGAAAAGCTTACCAAGCAAAGTATGATGAAGAATCCATGCAAGATGACATCTAGATGATCAAAGATGATGCTAGATGATGATTGATGATCATGAAAAAGTGTCTGAGATAATAAAAATGAGTTCTTGGAATTTTTCTTCTCTTTGAAAAATATCCTAAGTATGAAATCTGAATATGAACTCTTGTAATTGACCTAAAGTCAAAGTGGCATATATATAGGGTGCCAAGATGAAGTGTGGTCGTTTTGATAAGTGACACCACTATTTTGCCTTGGGCGCTGTATGTAGGGCGCTTCTGTACAGCGCCCCTGCTCTGTTCTCACGAGAAAACAGAGGGGCGCTCTACGTAGAGCGCCCTGTACAGCGCTTTGTACAGCGCTTGTACAGCGCTCGTACAGCGACCGAATTAAATCGATCAGGTCTGTACAGCGCTCGAAGGGGGCTATTCGTACAGCGCTTTTGGGAGCGCCCAATGTAAAAATGCAATCCTAAGTCTAAGCATGACAAGGCAATTGGATATGCAAGATGCAATCAAACTAACATGCAAGAAGAGATGTTAATGAACATTAAAGCACACAAATAAGACACACAACATACAAGGATTAAACATATGCATGAGTTGTGAGTGTGTGCAACTATCTCTTCAAGACAAGTAAGCACATAGAAAATTACCTTCGGTGCATATCAAGAATGAGGTCTTCAAAGGGCCTTAGCAATAACACCTACACTTAGGCTACCCTTACAAAGAATCCCCAACATGTGGTTTGTCCACGAAATGAGCCAATCAACAAATGGGAACCTTACAATACCTTTCTTGGAATCCTGCATGGAAAACCTAGACAAGATCTTGTCTATGTATGAAGCTTGGGATAATGCAATCGTTTTATTCTTTCTATCCCTTATTACTTGGATACCTAGAATAAAACTTGCTTCTCCTAAGTCCTTCATATCAAATTGTTTTGCTAACCATTCTTTTACTGATGTCAATACACCTACATCGTTTCCAATGAGTAGTATATCATCAACATAAAGAATCAGGAAAACCAACTTGTCGCCCTTAATCCTTTTGTATACACAAGGTTCGTCAGGATTCTGAATAAATCCAAAACCTTTGACAGCTTGATCGAACCTTATGTTCCAGGATCTGGATGCTTGCTTTAATCCATATATGGATTTCTGCAACTTGCATACCTTTTCCATTTGGCCCTTTTCAATGAATCCTTTTGGTTGCATCATATAGATGCTTTCGTCAAGACTTCCATTAAGGAAAGCTGTCTTGACGTCCATTTGCCAAATCTCTAGATCTAAAGATGCTACAATGGATAAGAGTATCCTAATGGATTTAAGCATGGCCACAGGAGAGAAGGTTTCCTCGTAATCGATACCTTCTTTCTGTGTATACCCTTTAGCTACCAATCTAGCTTTAAAGGTTTCCACCTTTCCATCCATACCTATTTTCCTCTTGTATACCCACTTGCACCCAATGGGTTTTATCCCTTTAGGCAAGTCTACAAGGGACCAGACTTTGTTATCGAACATGGATTCAATCTCAGATTGCATTGCCTTTTGCCAATGGCGACTATCAACATCCTCCATTGCTTCCTTATACGTGTAGGGATCATCGTCGTCCAGGAGATTCTCCACTAATTCTCCCAGACCGATGTATCTTTCGGGTTGTGTTCTAACCCTCCCACTACGACGAGTAATGGTAGGTTATTGATTTTGTGTTGGATCAGAAATTACAATTGGGTTAGGTTGTGTAACCTCTCGTGGAATTGTATCTCCTGACATCTCATTCACGACAATTCTACTTCTAGGCACAAAATCATTCATATAGTTCTTTTCCAGAAATTTAGCATTTGTCGAAACAAATACTTTAAGATCTGAAGGACTATAGAAATATTATCCTTTAGTTTCTTTTGGATACCCTACAAATATACATGTTTCCGAACGGGACTCCATCTTTTCTGTCTTTCCTTTTAACACATGCGCAGGACAACCAAATATCCTTAAGTGTTGTAAACTAGGCTTGCGCCCAGTCCATAACTCATGCGGTGTTTGAGGAACGGACTTAGATGGTACATCGTTTAGAATGTATATAGCAGTTTGTAAAGCATATCCCCAAAAAGAAATAGGAAGAGTTGAATAACTCAACATAGACCTAAACATGTCTAAAAGAGTTCTATTTCTTCTTTCTGCTACCCCATTCTGTTGAGGTGTACCTGGTGCAGAAAACTGAGAAACTATCCCATTATCAATAAGATATTGCTGAAACTCACCAGATAGATATTCTCCACCACGATCAGATCTCAAGATTTTTATGTGTTTCTCAAGCTGATTTTCTACTTCAGCTTTGAATGCTTTGAACATGTCAAAAGCATCCGACTTATGTCGCATGAGATACACATAGCCAAATCTCGAGTAATCATCTGTGAAGGTGATGAAGTACTCATATCCACCTCTAGCTTGAATGCTCATAGGACCACATACATCAATGTGTATTGTAAGGATTCCCGTTGTTGTTAATTGGCTTATTTAGTGATCAAACCATAAATGGGGATTCTTTGTAAGGGTAGTTAGATGTTGTTGTTAGTGCATTAGGCCCTTTGAAGACCTCATTATTGACAAGCACCAAAGGTAATATTCTAAGTGCTTACTTGTCTTGAAGAGATAGTTGCACACACTCACAACTCATGCATATGTTTAATCTTTGTATGTTGTGTTTCTTTTTGTTGTGCATCAATGCTTATTTACATCTCTTCTTGCTTGTTATTATGATTGCATGTTGTGTTTATAACATCATAGCATTTAGGCTTTAAGGATGCATCTTAGTTTAACTTTGTACCCCTTGCATGATTGCTTGTGGGGTACAATTTATGGGCTGTGCGCTGGTCCACCAGTGCCGGTCGACCAACGCCGCTCACCGATGTAAAACGCCCAGTGGAGCGCCACTGGTCGTGCGCTGGTGTGGACCAGCGCAAGCCACCAGCGCCAATCGCCCAGGTGTGTGCCGCTGGACTGGCGCTGGTGGCAGCGCCTGTCGTCCAGCGCAAGTCCACCAGCGCAGGTCCACCAGAGCACAGAGCAATTTTATGGCGAAATTTCAAAACGGCCTCACTTCACTTATGGCCTCTATATATCTGCTAACTTGATTTTAGGTCATTTACAAGAGTTCTTATTCATGCTTCATACTTAGGATATTTTTCAAGAGAAGAAAAATACACAAAGAACTCATTTTTAATTACTCAAACACAATTTCATGATCATCAATCATCATCTAGCATCATCTTAGATCATCTAGATGTCATCTTGCATGGAATCTTCATCATACTTTGCTTGGTAAGCTTTTCACTAATATCTTACATATTTTGTGCTTCTCTTATCTAGTAATCTCAATTAATTACTTGATTGTTATTTTGTATGCTTTGGATACAAAATTGAGAATAGTATGATGTATGTTTGAGAAGTTGTATTGTGCTAGCATATTAGGTTTTGTGCTTAATATTGATTAGCTTAACTAATTGACATGTCATTTAGTTTTGATATCTAGGATTGTTCTTAATTGCATATTAATCATCTTAGATAAGCATATAGGGTTTCCCTTGCTCTATGTTGCATTTTGGATATTTTCACATATTCACTTAGGGTTGTATTCTCTTCTAGAGAAGGTAAGTCTTGTGTGTAGCAACCGGGATTAGGTTGCTTAGATCGCAAGCAAATTGGACTAGGTTCACTCATACCGGGATTAGGTAGGTGTGTGATTACTTTCGGGATTAGGTTGTAATCGTTTGCACATTTAGTGGATTCGAGGTTCGAGTGTGGCTTACTTACATAGCCCGTGCTTTTTCCCGTGAGGGTTTCCACGTAAAAATTCAAGTGTTAATTTAATTTCCGCACCATATTACACTTGCTTGTTTATATTATCTTGAGGGTAAATTCGTAATTTTGACTAACACGAAAAATTGGGTAAAAAGCGTAAAATCTATTCACCCCCCCTCTAGATAGGTTTATACACACCGTGGTATATTTAGTTTCAATTGGTATCAGAGCGGGTTCCTAGACATACATAGGTGATCCTTGCTTATTTTGGTGTGTTTTGCATTTTGTGTGATTTTTGATTATTCATACATTTGCATTCATTTCATTCATTCATAAACACTATAAGTGGAAACGGTGGAAATGGTGGTGGCCATGAAGGAGCTTCTAGCACAAGGCCTCCACTTCTTACCGGATTGAACTATTCCCAATGGAAAGGGAAGATGGAATCCTACATATGCCAAATTCATGACCGTGCATGGATGGCGGTGGAAGACGGATATGATCTCCCTATGATGACTCCCGCGGGTGGAGGAGAAGATGTTTTGAAGCCTAAGGCGCAATGGAACGCGCAAGAGTTTGAGGCTTCAAAGTGGAATAGGAAGGCTATGCTTGCCATTATGTGTGCAATGGATGAGAATCAGTACAAGCTTATTCAGAATACTCAGATTGCCAAAGTGGCATGGGACATCCTTCAAGTTGCACATGAGGGAACCGAGGTGGTGAAGGAGTCTAAGCTTCAAGTCCTCCAAACTCAATTTGAGTTACTTAGGATGGGAGAGGATGAATGCTTCAATTACTTCGAAATCAAATTGATGGACATCGTAAATCAAAGCCATCAACTCGGAGACCCGTATTCGGATAGGAGAGTCAAGCAAAAAATTATGAGATCTCTCCCCGATAGATTTGAATCAAAGGTGACGGCCATAGAAGAAAATAGTGGCTACATGGATATGAAGCCAAGTGAGGTAATTGGGCGTCTCCTTGCATATGAGTCTAGGAAGTCTCCTAGCACCACTACTCCTCCTAAGAAGTCTAAAGGAATAGCTTTGAAAGCATCTAAGGATGTAAAGGAGCCAAAGCATGATTCGGATGAAGACCTTGCCTTATTTGTGAAAAGGTTTAACAAGGTTATGGGGTTTAAGAAGAAGAAGGGATTTGGGTCAAGAGGACAAGATTTGAAGAAAAAGAGTTCCTTCAAGAAGTTTGAGCCTAGACAAGAGAGGACCGAAAGGAAAGGGGTCCGATGCTTTGAATGTGGTGGGATTGGTCACTTTGCCCCCAAATGTGCGAATCACAATGAAAAGAAGAAGGGCAAAGTGATGGCCGCCACTTGGAGTGGGAGTAGTGATGACTCCAATGAGGAAGATGAGTCTTCAAGTGAAGAAGAGCTCATGGCTAACTTCCTAGCTTTTGCCTTTTCTCACAAGAGCAAAAGTGCTAGTGAAAAGGAGGATTTGAGTCAAGAGGAAATTGACTCTAGTGAAGAAGAAAGTGACTCCTCTTCTAGTTCCAAAAAGAAATTTGTGGAGCAAAAGGTGCTTGCTAAATACCATGCCGAGTTTAATGATTTAGCACTTAAAAGCACAAGAACGATTGCGAGGTTGAGAGAAGAAGACCTTGAACTTTCGGCTCACAATGACCACTTAAGTGAACAAGTGGAAAGATTGAAGAGGAGAGAGGATAAGTTAATTGAGGAGTTAGACTTATCCAAGAGAAGTGAAGAAGGCTTGAAGAGGGAACTTGTTGAGGTTAAAGGATTCTTGGCTAGGATAGATTCTAGCACCAAGAAGCTTGATCATTTACTTGGTGTTGGAAAGAGTCCAAGTGACAAGAGAGGTCTTGGGTATGAAGATGGCAAGAAAATCTCAACCTCTAACAAGACCGTGTTTGTCAAGAGCTTGAAGAATGAAGAAACTTCATTTGTGCAACCTCCTAGGAAAAAGTTAGAAGTAGGACAATGTTCTAATGCACAAGTGAAAATGGGGCCAAGAAGGAAATCTCAAGCTCAACCTCCTAAGGTTCCTCAAGCCAACACTCCTCCCAAATTGGCTCACAAAGGAAAGAGACCAATCATGCAACCTCAAGCTTGGAAGCAACCAAGACCGGTTCAACAACGAAGATGGATTGAACCCACTTATCCACAAAGACATGGACGTGCTCAAAGGCGAGGTATGATTCCTTTTTTCATCCCTATTTGTCACTTTTGTGGTTGTGATGGTCATATTAGACCAAATTGCTTTCAATATATTAAAATGTGTAGAAAACAAAGCATGATTGAAAAGAGAAAGAATAGAGCCAAGATGCATGTTTCTAGGAATGAAAATATTGATTTGCATGATCCTAGAAATAGTAGAGCACATGTACCAAAGACCACTAAGAAAGCTAAAATTGTTGCTAAGTGGATTAGAAAGAATGAAAATGTTTGCCATGTTGCACAAATAGCCTTGAAGGCAAATTCTTCTAATTTTTGGTATTTGGATAGTGGGTGCTCTAGGCACATGACGGGAAACAAGAGTTTCTTCGAGACTCTTGTTATGGAGGAAGGTGGAAATGTCACTTTTGGTGATGGATCCAAAAGAAATGTTGTAGGGAAAGGAACCATTTCCGTTCCCGGATTACCCTCCTTATCCAATGCTTTATATGTTGATGGCTTGAAAGCCAATTTAATAAGCATTTCACATCTTAGTGATGAAGGATACTCCGTCTTGTTTTCTAAAGATTATTGCTCTATCCTTAAACCCGATGGACAAATCTTGTTGAAGGGCATGAGATCTAGCGACAATTGCTATTGTCTTGAAGCTAGTATTGTATCAAATCATGTGTCCATGGATGAGCAAATTGAGTTGTGGCATGAAAGACTTGGCCACATGAACTTTAGGGATCTACGGACCCTTGGAAAGTTCAATTGTGTGCGTGGCCTCCCTAAGCTTGGGAAGAAAGCCAATGGTATTTGTGGACCTTGCCAACAAGGAAAGCAAACTAAAAGCATGCACAAAAAGGGAGGAAAGAGATACATTTTTGTTTGTGTTGATGATTTCTCTAGATTTACATGGACATATTTTCTTAGAGAAAAATCTGAAACTTTTGATAAGTTTAAAATGCTTTGTAATAAAATACAAAATGAAATGAACTCAAACATTAAAAGCATAAAACGGATTAGAAGTGAACATGGGAGAGAGTTTGAGAATGCCTCTTTTGAAAGCTATTGTAATGGCTTAGGCATCTCCCATGAGTTTTCCGCTCCTAGGACACCTCAACAAAATGGAGTTGTTGAGAGGAAAAATAGGGTCCTTCAAGAGATGGCCCGTGTGATGTTGCTTAGCAACAATGTCCCTAGGAACCTATGGGCTGAAGCCATCAACACGATTGTTCGTACATCTGGATATGTATGAGGTAGACACAATTCTTTAGTTAGTCTTGAATAATGTTCACAACTTAAGGTAAAGGTTGGGCACCTTTATCTTGTTGAAGTTGTAGATTCTTTTACTGGCATTTGAGTGGGATCAAATGTGTTATGATGAGTCTAAAATCATCAAAGTGGCTTTGAGTAAAAGATTTAGTGCACTAGGTGTTTTGAACTGGATCACAATGAAATACTTTATCTAGAACCGTCAGTAGATAAAAGTCTTTTCATTATCAGGACAATCGGAGAGTCTATCTTAATCCTGAGATAAACGATGGACTTATGGTTGCAAGTGTTATCATTTGAGTTATCAATGAGTACGATTATATAGCATAGTCTATCCTCGATAGTTTGGTGGTATTCATTTGTTAATCGATAGAGGACTTCATTTATAGATATGGACATCGTGGCTCCATTTATTAAATGAGAGTAGAATATTATCATATGGATGTTTTGAGGTATTGGATATTAAATCTTAACGTTAAGTTTTCAATAGTGTCTATTGAAACATGGCTTCTGGACAAGTCAAAATATCCAAGTTCAAAATGTGATCATATGAGGAAATATGGTAACTTGAAGAGCTATAGGCGGTCTATGAGCTCTTGGCGATTACTGATATTCTTCACGAGGATACACCATCTCCTATAAGATTGTCTAGGGTACGAATGAGAAATATTTACTTATTCTATCTTTATTTAAGAGTTCAATTTTAGCTCTTTAGTGGAATGAGTTAAAATTAATAGATCGGACCTAAGTGAATCATTTGTTGATTGTGATTAGGTTATGTCTATTGAAGCTTAAATTTAGATAGCCCGCCAAGATCCCCAATCCACACGGACTTGCATGGATCACTTGATATATTCTACCGGACCAATTTATGGGTCCATCTAGAATTGTATTAAGGCATGTGGACTTGTTTCTTTTAGTAAGAATGGGTCTAGTTCACATGTGGGCCTTTTATTAAGGTCCAATGGATTTAATAAAATAGAAAAACAATATATAGATATATTAATATATATGGCACATGGCCGAGATATATATATGATATTATATTGTTTTATTTTTATTATTTAATTAAATGGGAATTAATTAAATTGATTGATTAATTATTTAATTAAAAATCAAAATCTTTTTTTGACTAGGAAATATGTTTCTTAGCAGTATACTATTGTGGTAGTATAATAAATATTAAAGACTTTATTTGGTAAGTAGATAAATAAAGGGAATTTATTTATCTAGTCAAATTAGGAAGTCTTTGATATAGTCACAAATACACTAAAGAGTTGGATTAGGGTTTGGAATTCTAAGGAAATCTACCTAGAGTTAGGATTTAGGTCAAAAGGCAAAAATCCTATTTGGTAGAGGAATTCGGTCACCCTAATTATGATATGCAAGTTGAATTCTAAAATATATATATTATATATGCAAGTTTAATTCGGGCAGCTATATATAATATATATGGAAGTTGAATTCACGTGCAGCTATATATAGCAATATTTGCAAATTGATTTAAGGCAGAGATATATATAAATAATATATTGTGCAAGTAGCACTAGATATATATATATTATATATTATGCAAGGATATCGTAATATACATATATAATATATTGTGCAAACAGCACTATAGATATATATAATATGTATTGTGCAAATATATCGCTATATATATATATATATATTTTGCAAGTGACTTGCGACCAAAAATATATATACATAGATCATATATTCGGCTAACCCTAATAGGTTTTTTAAGAGATTTATTTTTCTATTGCTTGAAAATAAAAGCTATCTCTTAGACTAGTGTGAGAATTCGGCCAAGAGGAAAAGAGAGAAAAGTTTGTTCTTATTTTGATAGTGCACTAGTAACTTTTATATCAAAAGGTTTTGTGCACAATTTCGAATAAGGTTCACGCGAGTTTCGATCTAACGATTGTGAATTCAAAAGTGACCGGAACATTCTTTGTAGCCTCTTGGAATTTGTTGTGACTAACGAAAAAGAAAAAGTTTTGTTAATCCATCCTCAGGTACACAATTCAAAGAGAAGGGAGACCACGCTCCTAGGTGATTCACGTTCGTGATTGGATTGGAAGATCTTACGGATTACCATCGACGCAATGTCAATCGGATCACGCGACAAAGGTATGATATCTTTAGTATTATATGTTAATTAATTAGAGGGTTAAGGTTCAAATTATGGAAAAATTTTAAACTATACTAAAACTCTTTTTTAGTCTCGCTTCTGCTGCGTGTACTACGGTATTTTTCCCTACACACCCTAATATATAGGGCTGGTCCAACCTATTGTACATAACTATATAAGTGCATTGAACACATAATGGTCACCATGTGGAATCAAAATTATATAACTCTGTAGCCAACCGTTTCCAGATTAATAAATGAAAACTTTACATATAATTGGAATGTCTTGTATTGTTTTTTTTGGAGGAATACCAAATGAATTTAAAATAATAATGAATTTAATTATATATTTAATTAGTTTCAGAAGAAGAAGTATTCACAGCAATCTTTTCGATTCTCACACCACTCTATTTATCTCTCGGTAACACAAATTTTTTTTTAATTAAACCATAAATAAATTGAAATTTTAAAAAAACAAATCAATGAACCAGACCTTTTCGTTTCCCAAAACACACAAGGAGTCCTTTGCAAGTGTTTTTCTAAGGTAAAGTAGGCACCTCCAAAACAATTCCCTTCTTCCCAAAATAAATCCACATCATTTCCCACTATTGTAAGATGAGGGGTTTGTTTATCTATTTTTTGAGGGGGCTGATTGGCTGAAGGGGTTTGGCGAGTATGCAGAGATTTAAAACACCGCATCGAGCTGGCGTGGATAGTGATATGACCATCGCGTTGGATCATTTATGTGAAATTTCGCCTAAAAACAATTAATACTAAAATGCCAATCGAACCGGTTCTCTTATATATATGTCTCGTACCTCTCTATTGAGTTCCATTGTTCTCGTTTCTCAATTTTAAATTATCAGGTTTTTCTTCACACCACCTCCGCCGTCGCCACCACCACCACCACCAGTTATAAGTTTCAGTGCTTTATATTTCTCAAAATGACTATAGCCAGTTCTTCAAATTTTCTGTCATCTTTTGTCAAGGGAAAGGGTCATTATCTTCTATAGATTGGAATGACAATGATCATTGCTATCTCTCTCTCTTTCTGTCTCTGTCCATTCTTACATAAACATTTAAAAGTAAGTAACTGATAAATTGCTCTCTGTTATAGATGGATAAAGCTTCGAAATCTGGGAAGAAAATCGATTCCTCTTCACCAAATTCGGGTAGCAAGGAAGTTGTAGAGAAAATCCGCCTTTTGGAGGAACGGATTTATAACTTAGAGCAAATAGGAAAGGTTGTTAAAAATGACGTATCAAGATCTACAAAATACGGACATAAAGCTGTCGAGTCCGGATATAAGGTCGGTTATACTGCTGGCTTCAACCTGATGAGGGAATACACGAAAAAAGTTTTCCCGGAAGGAAAATGGGAAGAGGTTGATCCCAATAAGGCAACAAATGTAGTGGGGCCTTTCTCTGAATAAAATACCCACTACAGAAAGCTTCTTCGTTACTTTCCAGTATTACTTCTTTTCTTTATTTTGTGTGTTTTTATGTCCCACCGTCAGTACAACTTTTAAATATGTCGACTGTTCCCGCTGTATTTATTAAACTTATATGATTATGAACATAATTTCCTTTTAAGATTTTTTGTTTGTTTTTTGTCAGACTTTTAACATCTGAAGATAAAAAAGGTAAAAACCAATGAAAATTAAAAGCTAACATTTACGACACTATTTTATACGTATCCCCCAAGCATCCCAGGATCAAGATCCTCTCCTTGGCTTGTTTTTTCTTGACTTTCTATAATCCAGTGACACCTAAGCAAAATATAAAATGCATGGTCAAGATTTGTTCACTTTTTTCTCTCTCATACAACTTGATATTTGAATTACACTTGAAGAATGCCAAGGAAAAACAAGGACCAAGGAGAGGATCCCAATTCCCCCAAGTATCTCCTAACTATCCTCCGGTCAAACTTATGAAAATGTCAACCGCTACGCCATTGACATCGCGTATCGATATATAAAATAAAAAATAAAATAAATAAAAAAAACTTCAGACATAACACGTGGCAGCATTGACTGTTTTGTTAGCACTGTTTCAATCTAGTCCATTTTTGCTCACCCCCCTAAAGGGGGGTAAACATTACCTCCCTCCCAAAAAGATGACATGTGTCTAAGGGTGTGTGAGCAAAAGTGTTTTCGTTTCAATCTCAATATTTCCTACCAAATTTGTTCAATTTTTAGGGCAAGTTACACTTAGTTGGAAATGTTTTGTTATTATACACAAGCACCCCCAATACTTAAATTTGACTTTCAAAATACCTAAAATGCCTCTAGTTATATTATTTTATATTTTATTTTTTTACCTTTTAATCAAAAACTTTATAAACTTGAATAGAATAAAAAAAAATTAAAAAAATATAAATTAATAGTTTACAAAAAATAAAAAAATAAATAAATAAATAAATAATTTAAAAAAAAATAAATAAATTTAAAAAATCAAATAAATATATAGTTTTAAAAAATTAAATAAATAAATGGTTTAAATAAAAAAAATAAATAAATGAAATAAATTAAAATTATTAATTTTTTTAAAGTAATGGTTACCTCTGGTTAACGGGAGTACAACTTTGCAATCCTCCTTTAACTGGCGGTAACCATTACCCCCCACCCCAAGTGTTAACACGTGGCCCAAACCTTGATTTAACTCTGGACTTTGGGTTAAGTTTGGGACACGTGTCAACACTTGGGGTGGGGTGTGGGGGGTTATGGTTACCTCCAGTTAAAGGAGGTGAGCAAAATTGCACTCAGTGAATGGGGGTGAGCAAAGTTGCTCTCGTCAAAATAGGATACAGGTAATGATGACATCGGTGAAAATTCTAAATTGTACTGGGATATTTGTAATTTTGTATAATGCACGATGTGTGCATAGCAGATTAAACAATACACGAAGAAAAGTGGGATGAAAAATGTGGGATTTTAAGTGGGATGTGTAGCATTACTGTTTGAATATAATGGTACAAAAGCCACCTATACATCAAATTGGTCTCATTGCCATACACTCGAAAACCATTGTAAAAAACGACAGTTGATTATAAAATGTGTATCAAAAAATGTGAAGAGGTTAGAATTACACTTTCCGTTGTGTAAAAGTTGTTTAATATCATAAGCCGAGAATACATTTTTATACTCGTGAAATAAAGTTATAAGGCCCTGAACATATTTGGAAGCCCGGGATGTGATGGTTGTGTTTTTTTATTAAATTTTATTTTATTTTTATGACCTTTTTAATTATTTGTCCGATAGAAAATGTTGTTTTCCACGACCGGGGAGGTGACCAATCATCGGGTTCGTTGTTTGCGATATTAGTGTTCGTGAGCCACTCGGTCTTTACATTTCATTCTTGATGTTAATGTTTTGTTTTTTACATAGAAAAATTGATTTTTAACATGGAAGGAACTTCCACCACATCAAGCAGCTACATCAATGGTGGTCGGTGGAAATGTGGAATTATGAAATCCAAACACATATAACATACATGTTAGGATTCCCGTTGTTTTTAATTGGCTTATTTCGTGATCAAACCATAAGTGGGGATGCTTTGTAAGGGTAGCTTAGATGTTGTTGTTATTGCTTAGGCTCTTTTGAAGACCTCACTATTGACAAGCACCAAAGGTAATACTCTAAGTGCTTACTTGTCTTGAAGAGATAGTTGCACACACTCACAACTCATGCATATGTTTAATCCTTGTATGTTGTGTGTCTTATTTGTGTGCCTTAATGCTCATTAACATCTCTTCTTGCATATTAGGTTGATTGCATCTTGCATTGTCCATTGCCTTGTCATGCATAATCTTGGGATTCTCTCTTTGCAAAGGGCGCTGTTCAAAGCGCTGTTCGAACAGCGCCCCTCATACCTGATGCAATTAATTCCATTTAAATGCATCAGGTCTGATGCATTTTGAATGGGCGTTGTACGAGCGCTGTACAAAGCGCTGTTCGTACAGCGCCTCTCTGTTTTCTCGTGAAAACAGAGCAAGGGCGCTGTACAGGTGCTGTACAAGGGCGCTCTATGTACAGCGCCCATGGCAAAATTGTGGTGTCACTTATCAAAACGACCACACTTCATCTTGACACCCTATATATGCCACTTTGACTTTAGGTCAATTACAAGAGTTCATATTCAGATTTCATACTTAGGAGATTTTTCAAAGAGAAGAAAAATTCCAAAGAACTCATTTTTAATCACTCAAACACTTGTTCCATGATCATCAATCATCATCTAGCATCATCTTAGATCATCTAGATGACATCTTGCATGGATTCTTCATCATACTTTGCTTGGTAAGCTTTTCACTAATATCTTACATATTTTGTGTTTCTCTTATCTAGCAATCTCAATTTAATTACTTGTATGTGATTTTATATTCTTTGAATACAAGATTGAGATTAGTATGATGTATGTTTGAGAAGTTGTATTGTGCTAGCATATTAGGTTTTGTGCTTGATATTGATTAGCTAAACTAATTGACATGTCATTTAGTTTTGATATCTAGGATTGTTCTTAATTGCATATTAATCATCTTAGATAAGCATATAGGGTTTCCCTTGCTCTATGTTGCATTTTGGATATTCACATATATTCACTTAGGGTTGTTTTCTCTTCATAGAGAAAGTAAGTCTTGTGTGTAGCATCCGGGATTAGGTTGCTTAGATCACAAGCAAAATCGGACTAGGTTCACTCATACCGGGATTAGGTAGGTGTGTGATTACTTCCGGGATTAGGTTGTAATCGTTTGCACATTTAGTGGATTCGAGGTTCGAGTGTGGCTTACTTACATAGCCTGTGGTTTTTCCCGTGAGGGTTTCCACGTAAAAAATCAAGTGTTAATTTAATTTCCGCACCATATTACACTTGCTTGTTTATTTTATCTTGAGGGTAATTTCGTAATTTTGACTAACACGAAAAATTGGGTAAAAAGCGTAAAATCTATTCACCCCCCCTCTAGATAGTTTTATACACACCGTGCTATATTTAGTTTCAATTGGTATCAGAGTGGGTTCCTAGACATACTTAGGTGATCCTTGCTTATTTTGGTGTGTTTTGCATTTTGTGTGATTTTTGATCATTCATACATTTGCATTCATTTCATTCATTCATAAACACTATGAGTGGAAACGGTGAAAATGGTGGTGGCCACGAAGGAGCTTCTAGCAAAAGGCCTCCACTTCTTACCGGATTGAACTATTCCCAATGGAAAGGGAAGATGGAATCCTACATATGCCAAATTCACGACCGTGCATGGATGGCGGTGGAAGACGGATATGATCTCCCTATGATGACTCCTGCGGGTGGAGGAGAAGATGTTTTGAAGCCTAAGGCGCAATGGAACGCGCAAGAGTTTGATGCTTCAAAATGGAATAGAAAGGCGATGCATGCCATCTTGTGTGCTATGGACGAAAATCAATACAAGTTGATTCAAAATACTAGGATAGCTAAGGAAGCATGGGACATCCTAGAGATTGCACATGAGGGAACCGAAGTGGTGAAGGACTCCAAGCTTCAAGTCCTCCAAACTCAATTCGAGATGCTTAAGATGGAGGAGAATGAGTGCTTCAACGACTTCGAGATCAAGTTGATGGATATAGTCAACCAAAGCCATCAACTTGGTGATCCATATTCGGATAGGAGAATCAAGCAAAAGATTATAAGATCTCTACCCGATAGGTTTGAATCGAATGTGACGGCTTTAGAAGAAAATAGTGATTATAAGGATATGAAGCCGAGTGAGGTGATTGAGAGACTTCTAGCTTATGAGTCTAGGAAGGGGCCTATCTCCACACCCACTAAAAAGCAAAAAGGAATTGCTTTAAAAACCTCCAAGGATGAAAAGGAGGAAAAGAAGGTTGACTCGGATGAAGACCTTGCCTTGTTTGTACAAAGGTTCAACAAGGTTATGAAGTTTAGAAGAAAGAGCTTTGGATCAAAAGGACAAGATTTGAAGAAAAAGGGCTCTTTCAAGAAGTTTGAACCTAGGCAAGAAAGGACCGAAAAGAGAAGGGTCCATTGTTTCGAGTGTGGTGGCATAGGTCATTTTGCCCCCGATTGTGCAAATCATGTTGAGAAGAAAAAGGGGAACGTGATGGCCGCCACTTGGAGTGGAAGTAGTGATGACTCCTATGAGGGAGATGAGTCTTTGGATGATGAAGAGCTCATGGCTAATCTCCTAGCTTTTGCCTTCTCCCATAAAAGCAAAAGTGCTAGTGAAAGAGAGGAAATGAGTCAAGAGGAAAATGACTCAAGTGAAGTAGAGAGTGATTCCTCTTCTAACTCCATAAATGGATTTGTGGAGAAAAAGGTGCTTGCTAAATATCATGCCGAATTTAATGATTTAGCAATCAAGAGCACAAGAAAGATCAAGATGTTGAGAGAAGAAAATCTTGAGCTTGCATCTCATAATGACCACTTAAGTGAACAAGTGGAGAAATTCAAGAAGATGGAAGATAAGCTAAAAGAGGAGTTAGTCTTATCTAGGAGGAATGAGGATAGTCTAAAGAGGGAGCTTGAAGAAGTTAGAGAATCTATGACTAGGATGGATTCTAGCACCAAGAAGCTTGACCATATGCTTGGTGTTGGAAAGAGTCCACGTGACAAGAGGGGTCTTGGGTATGAAGATGGCAAGAAGATCTCATCCTCTAACAAGACCGTGTTTGTCAAGAGCTTGAAGAAAGAAGAAACTTCATTTGTGCAACTTCCTAGGAAGAAGTTAGAAATAGGACAAAGTTCAAATGCTCAAGTGAAGATGGGGCCAAGAAGGCAACCTCAAGCTCAACCCCCTAGGGTTCCTCAAGCCAACATTCCTCCTCAAATGGCTCACAAAGGAAAGAGACCTATCATGCAACCTCAAGCTTGGAAGCAACCTAGACCGGTTCAACAACGAAGACGCATTGAACCCTTTCATCCACAAAGACAAGGACAAGGTATGATTCCTTATTTTACTCCTATTTGTCACTTTTGTGGATTTGTTGGTCATATTAGACCACAATGCTTTCGCTATATAAAAATGTGCAAAACTAGAAGCATGATAGAGAAGAAAAAGAAAAGAGCCATGATGCATGTTCCTAGGAATGATAATATTAATTTGCATGATCCTAGGAATATTAGAGCACATGTACCAAAGACCACTAAGAAAGCTAAAATTGTTGCTAAGTGGATTAGAAAGAATAAAAATGTTTGCCATGTTGCACAAATAGCCTTGAAGGCAAATTCTTCTAATTTTTGGTATTTGGATAGTGGGTGCTCTAGGCACATGACGGGAAACAAGAGTTTCTTCGAGACTCTTGTTATGGAGGAAGGTGGATATGTCACTTTTGGTGATGGATCCAAAAAGAAAGTGGTAGGGAAAGGAACCATTTCCGTTCCCGGTTTACCCTCCTTATCCGATGCTTTATTTGTTGATGGCTTGAAAGCCTGAAAGGATTCCTGTTGTTTTTAATTGGCTTATTTCGTGATCAAACCATAAATGGGGATACTTTGTAAGGGTTGTTTAAATGTTGTTGTTAGTGCATTAGGCCCTTTGAAGACCTCATTATTGACAAGCACCAAAGGTCATATTCTAAGTGCTTTCTTGTCTTGAAGAGATAGTTGCACACACTCACAACTCATGCATATGTTTAATCTTTGTATGTTGTGTTTCTTTTTGTTGTGCATAAATGATTATTTACATCTCTTCTTGCTTGATTTTATGATTGCATCTTGTGTTGAAAACATCATAGCATTTAGGCTTTTAGGATGCATCTTGTTTGACTTTGTACCCCTTGCATGATTGCATATGGGATGCAATTTTTGGGGCTGTGCGCTGGTCCTCCAGCGCCGGCCACCAGCGCCGATCGCCCAGTATGGCGCCGCTGGACTGGCGCTGGTGGCAGCGCCTGACGTCCAGCGCTCAAGCCAAAATTGGCTTGTGCGCTGGTCCACCTGCGCTGGTCCACCAGCGCACAGAGTGATTTTCTGGCGAGTTTTCAAAACGACCTCACTTCACTTATGGCCTCTATATATATGCTAACTTGATTTTAGGTCATTCACAAGAGTTCTTAATCATGCTTCATACTTAGGATATTTTTCAAGAGAAGAAAAGTACACAAAGAACTCATTTTTAATTACTCAAACACAATTTCATGATCATCAATCATCATCTAGCATCATCTTAGATCATCTAGATGTCATCTAGCATGGAATCTTCATCATACTTTGCTTGGTAAGCTTTTCACTAATATCTTACATATTTTGTGTTTATTTTATCTAGCAATCTCAATTAATTACTTGACTGTTATTTTGTATGCTTTAGATACAAAATTGAGATTAGTATGATGTATGTTTGAGAAATTGTATTGTGCTAGCATATTACGTTTTGTGCTTGATATTGATTAGCTTAACTATTTGACATGTCATTTAGTTTTGATATCTAGGATTGCTCTTAATTGCATATTAATCATCTTAGATAAGCATATAGGGTTTCCCTTGCTCTATGTTGCATTTTGGATATTTTCATATATTCACTTAGGGTTGTATTCTCTTCAAGAGAAGCTAAGTCTTGTGTGTAGCAATCGGGATTAGGTTGCTTAGATCGCAAGCAAATTGGACTAGGTTCACTCATACCGGGATTAGGTAGGTGTGTGATTACTTCCGGGATTAGGTTGTAATCGTTTGCACATTTAGTGGATTCGAGGTTCGAGTGTGGCTTACTTACATAGCCCGTGGTTTTTTCCGTGAGGGTTTCCACGTAAAAATCAAGTGTTGATTTATATTTCCGCACCATATTACACTTGCTTGTTTATATTATCTTGAGGGTAAATTCGTAATTTTGACTAACACGAAAAATTGGGTAAAAAGCGTAAAATCTATTCACCCCCCCTCTAGATAGGTTTATACACACCGTGCTATATTTAGTTTCAATTGGTATCAGAGCGGGTTCCTAGACATACATAGGTGATCCTTGCTTTATTTTGGTGTGTTTTGCATTTTGTGTGATTTTTGATTATTCATACATTTGCATTCATTTCATTCATTCATATACACTATGAGTGGAAACGGTGGAAATGGTGGTGGCCACGAAGGAGCTTCTAGCACAAGGCCTCCACTTCTTACCGGTTTGAACTATTCCCAATGGAAAGGGAAGATGGAATCCTACATATGCCAAATTCATGACCGTGCATGGATGGCGGTGGAAGACGGATATGATCTCCCTATGATGACTCCCGCGGGTGGAGGACAAGATGTGTTGAAGCCTAAGGCGCAATGGAACGCGCAAGAGTTTGAGGCTTCAAAGTGGAATAGGAAGGCGATGCATGCCATTATGTGTGCAATGGATGAGAATCAGTACAAGCTTATTCAGAATACTCAGATTGCCAAAGTGGCATGGGACATCCTTCAAGTTGCACATGAGGGAACCGAGGTGGTGAAGGAGTCCAAGCTTCAAGTCCTCCAAACCCAATTTGAGTTACTTAGGATGGGAGAGGATGAATGCTTCAACGACTTCGAAATCAAATTGATGGACATAGTAAATCAAAGCCATCAACTCGGAGACCTGTATTCGGATAGGAGAGTCAAGCAAAAAATTATGAGATCTCTCCCCGATAGGTTTGAATCAAAGGTGACGGCCATAGAAGAAAATAGTGGCTACATGGATATGAAGCCAAGTGAAGTAATTGGGCGTCTCCTTGCATATGAGTCTAGGAAGGTTCCTAGCACCACTACTCCTCCTAAGAAGTCTAAAGGAATAGCTTTGAAAGCATCTAAGGATGCAAAGGAGGCAAAGCATGAATCGGATGAAGACCTTGCCTTATTTGTGAAAAGGTTCAACAAGGTTATGGGGTTCAAGAAGAAGAAGGGATTTGGGTCAAGAGGACAAGATTTGAAGAAAAAGAATTCCTTCAAGAAGTTTGAGCCTAGACAAGAGAGGACCGAAAGGAAAGGGGTCCGATGCTTTGAGTGTGGTGGGATTGGTCACTTTGCCCCCGAATGTGCGAATCACAATGAGAGGAAGAAGGGTAAAGTGATGGCCGCCACATGGAGTGGGAGTAGTGATGACTCCAATGAGGAAGATGAGTCTTCTAGTGAGGAAGAGCTCATGGCTAACTTCCTAGCTCTTGTATCTTCTCACAAGAGCAAAAGTGCTAGTGAAAAGGAAGATTTGAGTCAAGAGGAAATTGACTCTAGTGAAGAAGAAAGTGACTCCTCTTCTAGTTCCAAGAAGAAGTTTGTGGAGCAAAAGGTGCTTGCTAAATACCATGCCGAGTTCAATGATTTAGCACTTAAAAGCACAAGAAAGATTGAGAGGTTGAGAGAAGAAAACCTTGAACTTTCGGCTCACAATGACCACTTAAGTTAACAAGTGGAAAGATTGAAGAGGAGAGAGGATAAGCTAATTGAGGAGTTAGACTTGTCCAAGAGAAGTGAAGAAGGCTTGAAGAGGGAACTTGTAGAAGCTAAAGGGTCCTTGGCTAGGATAGATTCTAGCACCAAGAAGCTTGATCATTTACTTGGTGTTGGAAAGAGTCCAAGTGACAAGAGAGGTCTTGGGTATGAAGATGGCAAGAAAATCTCAACCTCTAACAAGACCGTGTTTGTCAAGAGCTTGAAGAATGAAGAAACTTCATTTGTGCAACCTCCTAGGAAGAAGTTAGAAATAGGACAAAGTTCTAATGCACAAGTGAAAATGGGGCCAAGAAGGAAATCTCAAGCTCAACCTCCTAAGGTTCCTCAAGCCAACACTCCTCCAAAATTGGCTCACAAAGGAAAGAGACCAATCATGCAACCTCAAGCTTGGAAGCAACCAAGACCGGTTCAACAACGAAGATGGATTGAACCCACTTATCCACAAAGACATGGACGTACTCAAAGGCGAGGTATGATTCCTTTTTTCATTCCTATTTGTCACTTTTGTGGTTGTGATGGTCATATTAGACCAAATTGCTTTCAATATATTAAAATGTGTAGAAAACAAAGCATGATTGAAAAGAGAAAGTAGTGGTGACCACGGTTCCGGTTAACCGTCGGTTTTGTCCGCGGTTAAACCGGAACCGTACGGTCAAAACCGAACCGAAAACCGAAAATCGAAACCGCCGGTTTTGAAACCGGTTGAAAACCGAAAATTCCGGTTTCGGTTTCGGTTTCGGTTTCGGGTGGTTGGAAACCGGCCGAAACCGGCGGTTTCGGTTAAACCGCCGTTTTTGGTATTAATTAAAAAAAAAAAAAAAACCATTAGACGCTGCCACGTGGCAGCGTCATTGAAAAAAGGGAAAACCGGCCGGAAACCGTCCGTAAACCGACCGTAAACCGGCGGTTAAACCGACGGTTTCGTCAACGGTAAACCGCCGGTTTTGTTTAAAAAATAAAAAAAAAATTACCAATCAGACGCTGCCACGTGGCAGCGTCTGATCAAATCCAACGGTTGGGTACTTTCCAACCGTTGGAAGGGAAAAAAAAAAAAAAAAAATTTAACCAATAAGCCACTGACACGTGGCAGAACTTTTGAAAATTTTTTTTGAATTTCGGCCGTTGGGCACTGGGCGGTCAGACGACCGTTCTGACCGGTCAGCCCAGTCCCAACGGCAGCCTCCCTTTTTTTTTTTTTAAACCCTTAAATTTGATCTATTTGCAAACCCACCCCTTTCTTTCAAACTATAAATACCCCCCCCCCCCCCCCCCCCCCCCCCCCCCCCCCCCCCCCCACTCTATTTTCCTTCACACCTTTCTCACTCTCTCAACTCTCAACTTCTCTCATTCTCTCTCAATATCAAATTCCGAATTCAATATTTACAATTTCCTTTAATTCTCAATTTCTCATTTCATATATAAATAATTTATTATATATTTTTTTCTAGCATAAAATATTTATTTCTTCTATTTTTTACCACTATTATTCCAATAATATATTTTTTTTTTCAATCATATATTTTATTTTTTTTACTTGGTTACCACTCTTATTCAAACAATATATTTTTTTCATTCATATATCTCTCTCAATCTCAAATTCCAAATTCTCTCTACATTTACAATTTTCTTTAATTCTCATATCATTATCATATAAAAAAAATTTACTCTTTTTATTTTCTAGCATACAATATTTATTTCTTATATTTTTTACCATCATATATTTTTTTTTTACTTGCTCACCACTCTTATAGTCTTATTCCAACAATATATTTTTTTTCAATCATCTATTTTTTTTTACTTTGTTACCATCATTATTCCAACAATATTTTTTTTACATATATCTATATTAAATTATTATTAATTTTTCAATGGCAAGTGGAAGTGGAAGTGGAAGTGGGGGAGATGGTTCAAGAAATGTGAATAGAGGAAAGGGTCACGTGGAAAACTTCTTGCAACACATTGGTGATGCTGTCATTGCCGACGATGTGACTTTTCAGCAGTTCATTGAAGATCGATTTGGATCCAATCAGCCTTCTCCTCCTATTCCCCCTGAAATTAATCCCGAGTTCGACGGACTCAACCCCGCTTACAATACCCCCAATGTTTATGAAAATGTATCTAACCCCCCACCCCCTTCGGATGATTTTTTTGCAGGTGAAGGTGATGCTGAAGAAGAAAAGCCGGCGAAGTCCGATCTCTTCAAAGTGCATATGAAGAAAATTAGTTTTGATGGTACATATTGGCACATTCAGTGCAATTACTGCCCCAAAAAATACAAGGTTCCAAAAACCTTCGGCTATGGCACGATGTGGGCTCATATAAAAAAAACTCACCCGTCTGAATACGCGATGGCGAATAACCAAGCCCAAATTGCTAGGTACGCAACCTCTTCTAATCAATTATTTCATTACACGTCTGAAAAAAATAGAGAACAATTAGCATTAATGGTTGCAACTGAACACTTACCTTTTGGTTTTGGTGAGAAAGTAGGTTTTGTTAATTACTGTCAAAATGCATTAAATCCTGCAATGCAACGTGTTCCTAGAGCCACTCTCACACGTACACTAAATGGCATTTACAAAAAAGAAAAAAAATTATTGAAAACATTTTTTGAAAATTTTCAAGGTCGCGTTTCTGTATGTGCCGACATATGGAGCGACAATTTTGGTAGTCATTCATATTTGGGTGTCACATGTCATTATATGGACAATAACTGGGACATGCAAAAAAGAATTCTCGCATTTCGTGTTTTTGATGACTCGCATTCGGCTAAAAATATTTTTCGACTCCTTAAAATCATTTTTGAAGAGTATAGTTTACTAAACAAAATTTTTGCTATTGGCTTTGATAATGCTGCAAGCAATACCGCAGCTATTCCTATGTTAACAGATTTGTGCAATCCCTATTTTGGGGGTAAATTATTTCATCAACGTTGTGCATGCCATGTTTTAAATTTATGTGTTCAAGCTGGATTAACAGAGCTTTCTGCTTTTATTAGACCAATTAGAGATAGTATTAACTATATCTGGAGGCATAGCAAAATCCAGAAACAATGGTTAAAATATTGCTCTCAGAATGGTATGCGTCCAAAAAAATTTTCTCGAGATATTACCACACGTTGGAAGTCAACTTATATGTTACTTTGTGAAAGTGTTGAATATAAGGATTTATTAGTTTCTTTTATTAATTATAATGTTCCTTCAATTTCTCTTCAATTGAACCATTGGGATGTATGTATAAAAATTCTTGAATTGTTACGTGTTTTTAATGATGCTACCAATGCTTTATCTGGTATTTACTATCCCACTACTCATTTATTTATTGTTCAAAGTGTTAATGTTGTTGGTGCATTTAATGCCTGTGAATTCGATGTTCAATTGAGTCCATGTGTTGCTGCCATGAAAGCAAAATGGTGTCAGTATTATGAGAAGATTCCAAATATTTACTTGCTTGCATCGTGTTTTAATCCACGCTTTAAATTAGAATGTTTGCAGATTTATTTATCTAATTATTACAAATGTTTAGGTTTAGAAGTTGATATTCTTGATTGTTGTGATTCCGTTAAGACTTTGCTTTATGAATTATACGATGAATATGTTAAAATATATGGTCAGTCTTTGAACGTGCCGGTTTCACAACCCCAACCCACATCTAGACCATCTGGTGCTAGTAGTTCTTCCTCAAAATTTAAATTACAGGGTTTAGGGGATCTACTGTTTTCCCAAAGATCCAAAAAATTAAAAACATCTTCATCCTCATCTGCATCTGAGGTTGACCGGTATTTAGAAGACGAGCATAAATTTCCAGATGATAAATTTAGTCTTCAGGATTGGTGGAAGAGTCATCAACAGGATTATCCAATTTTGGCTATTATTGCCAAACAAATTCTTGGAACGCCGGTTTCTACAGTTGCTGTGGAACAAGAATTTAGTGCAGGTGGAAATATTTTAGACCCAAGACGGTCGGTTATGTGTCCACAATCACTTGAAATGCAGGCGTGTGTTGATGATTGGACGAAGGCAAAATATAGACAACAAGAACTCCAGCCGGAGATAGTTAACGACTTCTTCGAAGGTGACCAAACCACAGGAACGGAATAGATTCTGTTCCAACTTCCAACCTCCAACACCGAGCAAGTAATTAAAGGTAAAAGAACTACGTGGCCTTTGATTTCTCAACATTGGTGGAGGATACGTAGGCAGCTTAATTGTGGTAAAAAATTAAGTGCAAGGCCGATATTTTATTTTTTTTTATTTTTTTTATTTTAACTTTGTTACATTGTAATATTGTATATTTGAATTCAAGCCTTCAAGGCCAATTGTAATTTATTTATTTATTTTGTGAAATTGTAAAATTGTATTTATTAATAAATGTCAAATTTTTTTCTTCTAAACATTGTGAAATACTTAAATACTTCAATGAAAATGTTTGTAAATATTTTTTTATTTACAACTTCATGATTTTATATTTAATAAATACAAGATTTTATTATTATTTATCAAGATTTTAATCATACAAACAATCTTTATGATATATCATATTATTATAATAATAATCAATGAAAAGGTCAAAAATTCAAAAAATAAAAATTTATAAAAAAATATGAAAAAAAAACGGAAACCCAAACAATTTGTATCATATCAAATTATCAATTGACAAATGGAATAAAAAAAAAAAATAAAAAAAAAAAAAAACCGAAACCGAAACCGGCCAAACCGAAACCGAAACCGGGCAAAAGCGAAACCGAAACCGAAAACCCGCCGGTTTGAAACTGTTCACTATTCCGGTTTTTTGGTTTCGGTTTCGGTTTAGGGTGCCACCCAAACCGAAACCGCCGGTTTCGATCCGAAACCGAACCGAAACCGAACCGTGATCACCACTAAGAGAAAGAATAGAGCCAAGATGCATGTTTCTAGGAAAAAAAATATTGATTTGCATGATCCTAGAAATAGTAGAGCACATGTACCAAAGACCACTAAGAAAGCTAAAATTGTTGCTAAGTGGATTAGAAAGAATGAAAATGTTTGCCATGTTGCACAAATAGCCTTGAAGGCAAATTCTTCTAATTTTTGGTATTTGGATAGTGGGTGCTCTAGGCACATGACGGGAAACAAGAGTTTCTTCGAGACTCTTGTTATGGAGGAAGGTGGAAATGTCACTTTTGGTGATGGATCCAAAAGAAATGTTGTAGGGAAAGGAACCATTTCCGTTCCCGGATTACCCTCCTTATCCAATGCTTTATTTGTTGATGGCTTGAAAGCCAATTTAATTAGCATTTCACGTCTTAGTGATGAAGGATATTCCGTCTTGTTTTCTAAAGATTATTGCTCTATCCTTAAACCCGATGGACAAACCTTGTTGAAGGGCATGAGATCTAGCGACAATTGTTATTGTCTTGAAGCTAGAATTGTATCTAATCATGTGTCCATGGATGAGCAAATTGAGTTGTGGCATGAAAGACTTGGCCACATGAACTTTAGGGATCTACGGACCCTTGGAAAGTTCAATTGTGTGCGTGGCCTCCCTAAGCTTGGGAAGAAAGCCAATGGTATTTGTGGACCTTGCCAACAAGGAAAACAAACCAAAAGCATGCACAAAAAGGGCAAGTATCTCACCACCAAGGAGCCCCTAGAGCTTCTCCACATGGATCTAATGGGTCCTATGCAAACCGAGAGTTTAGGTGGAAAGAGATACATTTTTGTTTGTGTTGATGATTTCTCTAGATTTACATGGACATATTTTCTTAGAGAAAAATCCGAAACTTTTGATAAGTTTAAAATGCTTTGTACTAAATTGCAAAATGAAATGAATTCTAACATTAGAAGCATTAAACGGATTAGAAGTGACCATGGGAGGGAATTTGAAAATACCTCTTTTGAAAGCTATTGTGATAGCTTAGGCATCTCCCATGAGTTTTCGGCTCCTAGGACACCTCAACAAAATGGAGTTGTTGAGAGGAAGAATAGGGTCCTCCAAGAGATGGCCCGAGTGATGTTGCTTAGCAACAATGTCCCTAGGAACCTATGGGCCGAAGCCGTCAATACGGCTTGCTATATAGGGAATAGAGTATTCCTAAGGCCCGGATCTAGAAACACCTCCTATGAGCTATGGAAAGGTAGGAAGCCAAATGTTAGCTACTTCCACACATTTGGGAGCAAATGCTACATTTTAAATGACCGTGATCAACTTGGCAAGTTTGATGCTAAGAGTGATGAAGGTATCTTTATTGGCTATGCCTTGAATAGTAGAGCCTATAGAGTTTTCAACTTGAAGACTCGAACCGTCATGGAATCATCGAATGTTGTCATTGATGATACAAGGCTCAAGTCTAATGACCATGAGGAAGAGGATGTTTTAGAGGATGACTCTCCTTTGGAGAGGGTTGTGGTGACTCCCAATGTTGGGACATCTAATGAAGTCACACAACCTATTACTAGAGTTCCTAACTTGGACTCTAATGAACCCGCTCCATGGGTTAGAAGACTCCATAACAAAGAGGATGTTATTGGAGATGTTAATGAGGGTGTTAGGACTAGGCGTCAAATAGCTAATCTAATTAGCTTTACATGCTACACCTCTCAAATAGAACCCAAAAAGGTTGATGAAGCCTTGAATGATGAATTTTGGGTTCTTGCCATGCAAGAAGAGCTAAACCAATTCGAAAGGAATGAGGTTTGGACTCTAGTTCCTAGGCCTAAGACCACTAATGTCATAGGCACTAAATGGATATTTAGGAACAAATCCGATGAGGATGGCAACATAGTGCGGAACAAGGCTAGACTTGTAGCACAAGGGTACTCTCAAATTGAGGGTATCGACTTTGAGGAGACTTTTGCTCTCGTTGCCCGCTTAGAGTCCATTAGGCTTCTCTTGTCTATCTCTTGTGTGCACAAGTTCAAATTGCACCAAATGGACATCAAGAGTGCCTTCCTCAATGGCTTCTTGCAATAGGAAGTGTTTGTTGAACAACCTAAGGGGTTTGTGGATGCACACCACCCCAACCATGTCTATCACCTCAAGAAGGCACTATATGGGTTGAAACAAGCACCGAGGGCTTGGTATGAGCGCCTCACTCAATTTCTTATTGACAATAACTACACAAGAGGTAGTGTTGACAAGACACTATTCATCAAGAGAGACAATGATGAGCTTTTCATAGCTCAAATATATGTTGATGACATAGTGTTTGGCTCCACCAACAACACCAAGGTCCAACAATTTGTTGATGTCATGTCTCATGAATTTGAGATGAGTCTTGTTGGTGAGCTTAGTTACTTCCTAGGTTTGCAAATTAGGCAAATGAATGATGGGATTTTCATAACCCAAGCCAAATATGCTAAGAACCTAGTGAAGAAGTTTGGTTTAGAGAATGCCAAACGTTGTGATACACCCATGAGTACCACTTTGAAACTAAGCAAGGATGCTAGTGGTAAAAGTGTGGAACAAACTCTATATCGGGGCATGATAGGTAGCTTGCTTTATTTGACCGCAAGTAGGCCCGATATATCTTTTAGTGTGGGTGTGTGTGCTAGGTACCAAGCGGATCCTAAGGAGTCCCATCTCTCTTCCGTAAAGAGAATCATTCGCTATGTGAATGGGACATCCAACTATGGTATTTGGTACTCTTTTGACACTAATGCTAGTCTTGTAGGCTTTAGTGATGCGGATTGGGCAGGAAATTGTGATGATAGGAAGAGCACATCGGGCGATTGCTTCTTTCTAGGCAACAACTTGGTGTCTTGGTTTTGCAAGAAGCAAAACTCAATTTCCTTGTCCACGGCCGAGGCCGAATACATAGCCGCGGGGAGTGGATGCACACAACTTCTATGGATGAAGCAAATGCTAGTAGACTACGGATTCAACCAAGGTACTCTCACTCTCTTTTGTGATAACATGAGTGCTATTAATATTTCCAAGAATCCGGTGCAACATTCTAGAACTAAGCATATTGACATCCGCCATCACTTCATTAGAGAGCTTGTTGAAAATAAATGCATAGTACTTGAACATGTAGGTACTAATGATCAACTTTCGGACCTATTTACTAAACCCTTAGATGCTACTCGATTTAAAACTCTTAGTAGATCTATTGGGATATGTCTTGTGGAGTGATGTGTTCTATGATTGACCCCATATGGGGAACTCAAGCAAAGAGAGCTATTTTGCATTCTTGTAACTTGCACAAAATTTGAAATAACTTATGCCTCTTCTTTTGATTGCTTGAGTAAGCTTGGTTGTACATATGTATATATGTTTTCAATTCTATAAGTGTGAACCTTGCTTGTCTACAATCCATGTCATATTTATGTTCAAACATGCATTTTTGGACTAGGAGATTTACATAGGAAGTATGATGTGAATGACCTATAGTTATCTCCATGACATGATGATTCTTTCATAACATGCTAATGTCAAATGAAAAAGCATGAAATTCATACAACATGCTCTCATGAAAAGCATGAATTGATGATTGCATATTCTTAAAATGCAAAACTTGTGTGAAAGCTTATGAGACTCAAAATGAATAAAGGATCTTGTATCCGTTCAAAGGAATTTATATTCCAAATGTCTCTCTTTCTTTATTAGTTGAACATGGTTACTATCATACGGATATCTTATCTGGAAAAATCAAATAGGGTGCAAAGTCGCTCATGCCATGTTTCGCTTATAAAGTTGGATATAGTTACTCTAAAATTTGAAATCAATAATCTCTATTCCCATGACATTGGTGAAATTGGTTTGAATTCTTATTTGAAACCTTTGTCATTTGCTTTGCCAAATACCATTGTATTTTGGACTTGAATGCTATATGTCTTGTATGCAAAGCATGTTGGATTCACACATTTTCTACAAATAAATCTCCTTGTTTCTCTCAGATTAATTGAAGTGCATAAAGTGACTTATATGTATATGCAAATCTTGCATGCTTCTATCTCTCGTTGCTATGAGTGACCCGGTTGGGGACTACTCCTTTGCCTATATCATGACAAAAAGGGGGAGTAGGATATGGTAAGGGGAGTTGCAAAATATAGAAGCTATTGTGCACTTTGGGGAGAACATACATTGAGGGGGAGCATTGCATACACATACATTTCATAATGTTGTGCCTAAATTTTAAATGCAAATGCTTGTTATTGTTCTCACATGATTAATCTCACATTTTACTTGTATTGGAAATGCTAGAAACTTTATTTTCAGGGCTTGATTGTTCTACAAGAGATTGAAGACTTGAAGTTGTATTTACTTATCTCTTTGTAATGTAGATAATCTTTGTAGTCCCGTAGTTTCTAATTCTTTGTGAGGAACCAATATGAGTGGTGGTTTTGTCACGAAATAGCCAAAGGGGGAGATTGTTAGGATTCCCGTTGTTTTTAATTGGCTTATTTCGTGATCAAACCATAAGTGGGGATGCTTTGTAAGGGTAGCTTAGATGTTGTTGTTATTGCTTAGGCCCTTTTGAAGACCTCACTATTGACAAGCACCAAAGGTAATACTCTAAGTGCTTACTTGTCTTGAAGAGATAGTTGCACACACTCACAACTCATGCATATGTTTAATCCTTGTATGTTGTGTGTCTTATTTGTGTGCCTTAATGCTAATTAACATCTCTTCTTGCATATTAGGTTGATTGCATCTTGCATTGCCCATTACCTTGTCATGCATAATCTTGGGATTCTCTCTTTGCAAAGGGCGTTGTTCAAAGCGCTGTTCGAACAACGCCCCTCATACCTGATGCAATTAATTCCATTTAAATGCATCAGGTCTGATGCATTTTGAATGGGCGTTGTACGAGCGCTGTTCGTACAGGGCCTCTCTGTTTTCTCGTGAAAACAGAGCAAGGGCGCTGTACAGGCGCTGTACAAGGGCACTCTACGTACAACGCCCATGGCAAAATTGTGGTGTCACTTATCAAAACGACCACACTTCATCTTGACACCCTAATGCCACTTTGACTTTAGGTCAATTACAAGAGTTCATATTCAGATTTCATACTTAGGATATTTTTCAAAGAGAAGAAAAATTCCAAAGAACTCATTTTTAATCACTCAAACACTTGTTCCATGATCATCAATCATCATCTAGCATCATCTTAGATCATCTAGATGACATCTTGCATGGATTCTTCATCATACTTTGCTTGGTAAGCTTTTCACTAATATCTTACATATTTTGTGTTTCTCTTATCTAGCAATCTCAATTTAATTACTTGTATGTGATTTTATATTCTTTGAATACAAGATTGAGATTAGTATGATGTATGTTTGAGAAGTTGTATTGTGCTAGCATATTAGGTTTTGTGCTTGATATTGATTAGCTAAACTAATTGACATGTCATTTAGTTTTGATATCTAGGATTGTTCTTAATTGCATATTAATCATCTTAGATAAGCATATAGGGTTTCCCTTGCTCTATGTTGCATTTTGGATATTCACATATATTCACTTAGGGTTGTTTTCTCTTCATAGAGAAAGTAAGTCTTGTGTGTAGCATCCGGGATTAGGTTGCTTAGATCACAAGCAAAATCGGACTAGGTTCACTCATACCGGGATTAGGTAGGTGTGTGATTACTTCCGGGATTAGGTTGTAATCGTTTGCACATTTAGTGGATTCGAGGTTCGAGTGTGGCTTACTTACATAGCCCGTGGTTTTTCCCGTGAGGGTTTCCACGTAAAAAATCAAGTGTTAATTTAATTTCCGCACCATATTACACTTGCTTGTTTATTTTATCTTGAGGGTAATTTCGTAATTTTGACTAACACGAAAAATTGGGTAAAAAGCGTAAAATCTATTCACCCCCTCTCTAGATAGTTTTATACACACCGTGCTATATTTAGTTTCAATACATACCAATAGGGACATAAAATCATCTTCTCAATGCTTCCATTACATAAAAAGTCACCCAAAATCTATACATTTCAGTATATAAACCTAGTAATTATAAGGGCATATAATTAAGAAGATGGCAATGTTGGGAAGATGAACGGTAGCAAGTCGATAAAAAATGGGAGTATGAATTAGACGTCATTCTTTCACTTGGAATAGATGATGAACCGTTTTTGAAGGCTGTTTGTGCTCTCAACTCTCACTCTGATTCATCAGTAAATGGAAAATATGATTCCATGGTTGAGTGAGTGTTTGTTGCTCAGCCAACTCAACCAACACACGTAGTAATAATTATATTACCAGCCATATACTCATCTCCTCCGTGCTTCCATGGAGAAGGCTGATCTCTCCAATTATCAACTAGACGCCATCACCGCCACTGCCTCCTCTACACGTTTTCTTATAATTGGACAGAACAATCAGGGTCAAATCGACTAGTGTCGATGAATTCTTCGATAGTTGGCCAGATATTTCTGTCTTGTCACCCCCAAAAAAAACCCAGGAATTTGTTAACACCGTCACAAAACAACACAGAACAACATGTAATAATTTATTGAACTTTTTGTTATAATCTTGAGGAAAAAAAAAAACATTAATAACATTACAACATAGAGTTAAACTGCTGGTTAGACAATAAGTTCCCTAAAACACGACAAGAACAGAACATGTTCCCACATGTTATTAATCGAGCAGAAATATATTTCGAAACAAAACAAACGAACAGATATAAACAAATGATTCAGTCATTATAAAATCTTCGTTGAATATCAAGCTTTATAGAAAAGGTGTGCCAACAGCACCACTCTTGTAAAAAAATCTATTTATTTTTAAATTTACCTATTTACCCTTATAAATTTACCCTTAGTTCTAATATAAAACATTGGTTACAACTCCTTACACGATAGGTGAAAGATTATAACACGATAATCTCCCAACAACCCCTGAAAGGGTTAGATTTATATAGAACCCAAGAAGAAGAAGATGGCAGAAGATAGTCCGAGGGGGAGAGAGAGAGAGAGAGACAAAAATTTTATTTCTGATTGTAGTTTAATTTTTTATTTCTATTAACAACATTTCTCCAAAATTGAGTTGATGCATTGATAAAAGTGATTGCAATTGATTGCAGTTTTCGTTGTACTATTGAAATTCAATGTAATGGTTTCAATAAATAGCATCAAAGGATGAATGACGAACTTTTATTTATAATGAAAAGGTCACCACTTACTTGGGTACTGACCAGTCAGTACCAAAGGCACTGACCCCGAATGGGCATTACCACGTAGCTTGCAATTTTAAAAAGCCACGTTGCAACACCCCATTGCAAGGGACAGTCCCTTGGTTACTGACTGGTCATTAGCCGGCCCACACCGTTGCCGTTAAAGATGAATGTATTTGAATCTTGAACTTTAAATTCGTATTGGAATTTTTAAATTACAGTCAATCCAATATTCCAATAAAAAAAATACAAATTATTGTTCGTAATATTACTCGAACTCCTGAATGACGCAAATATGCAATGTAGACTTTAGCTAATGAATATACATTAAGTATCTTTATTCATAAACACCTTGCGCAGATCTGGTGCCCAAAAGATCTGGTTAAATTATAATCCATTCGTTTAGAAGAAAGGAAAGTTACTATTTTGAAATCCTCGTATTTTATATGTAATTAACGTATATCATCATAATTAAGTTAATAATTCATTATTTTTTTTCATAATATTAAAATGAACATGTCTAATACTGCAAAACTTGATGGCCTCATGGCCGTTATTATAGTCCCATCGTGTTATCGGACCTATTACCATATGAACGGTTTGGGGGTGGATGAACTGTAGTAGTGCATCGGAGAAATTATTACAAAATATTGCGTTGGGAACATAAAGATTTGCTGACGCAATTTATATTGCGTAACACATATTCAAGATTCAACCGTCAATTCATGTTTTGCTATGCTACACGAATAGGTAATGAGTACATTTGTGGACCAGCATTTCGCCATTGCGTATCCTTAGAATAGCGTGTCCATTGGTTTTTAGGCTGTGAATATCCCACTGGCCCATCACATCAAACGTCATTACAAGCAGGCAAAATCAATTTTGTCAGCATCAAATTAGATTCGGTACGTTAACCCTTATCTGATTAAGGCACGAACATAGAAAGATTAAAACAAAGCATTAGGATATTACTCGATCGCCCATTGAGATTGAACGAAACAAAATGACTGATGTCGAACATGAAACCGGATTCAACAGATCTGGTTCGAACCTAATCCTAATACTTGATATCTAATGTCTATGTCACCCGGAGAAGATTGGTTACTACTTTACTCTTTTGTACACCCATATCATGTTATTTGTTGTGGGGTGTGCACATGTTAACGGTACATGTCTACACCATCTGTTAAATATTTAGTTGACTAAATTTCGTAAGAGAATCTAAGAGCATCTCCAATGCAATCCAAAATCATTGTCCCAATGCTATAATTTAGCATAAAATAAAAAAAGTATGCTCCAATGCAATGATAAAATTTGGCATATGCTATAAACTGTGTTAAATTTGGAATATGCTATAAACTGTGCCAAATTTGGCACAGTTTATAGCATATGCCAAATTTAGCTCAACAATATATGCCAAATTTAGCACAACAATATATGCAACCGTATTTGTTGACATTTTAATTTTAAATAATAAAAATTTAACAAATTTAGTAGGGAAAATTAAATTGAAACAATTCTAACTAAATATTCAATGCATTCAGGGGTGAAAAAGAATATGGAAAGTTGGTAAAGTTGTTGATCAGTCTAATTCTATGCTTATATTTTGCCCTTTTTGCTTATGTTTATGCTTGTTTCTTGGGTCCTTTTGGTGGGTTGATGTGTTTGTTAAGTCTCTGCAGGTCTCTTTCCATAGAAATGTTGATCGGATCTTATTTTGGAGATGATGGTGTCAAAAGATGCAGAAAGGGCAAATAATTCCTATTTTCCGCGGCCCATGCCGCTCATCATGCATGTGCACCATCGGCGGTGCACTAGGCGCTCAAGGAAGGCCCATTTTCCGCGGCCCATGCCGCTCAAGAGGCAAGTGCCTCCCAAGCGACCCCTCAAGCGAGCCATTCCAGATTGTTGAAGTGGCCTTTTCCGCTGCCCATGCACGTGCCTACTCAGCGGCACGTTGAGCGGTGGTCCGCCTCCTCGTTCTCTCATTACTGCAGAAGACCTACAAAAAGAAAAAGAAAAGGAAAAATAAAAGGGTGCCGACTCTTAGAGACATTGAGAGAGAGATTTATACCACCATTCATTCATTTTTTCATTCATTCCATCATTAGAAGATTACTTGGAGCAGGAAGACGACGAAGATATCAAGTCAGAAGCATCGCACCATAATGGGCTCTATCTTCATCTCTTCTATGTTTTTGTTCTCTCCATTGATGTGTAACTAAACCTTTATTAGGGGATTTATGTAACCAATTTTGGACAACTCTATGTAATCAATTAGTCTATCTTTTTGTTAATCAATTGGGTTTTAGTCTTGTCTATTGAATTAATTGCTCTATATTACTGATTCATATTATTTTGTGGCCTCAATTGATATGAGTTTGTGATTTAGTTTATCCATGAGATTAGGGTTTAGATGTGAATGGCCTTTCCATTTAAATCACAATCATAAGCTTAATAGATTTGAAAGTTAATGTTTGCATGGCCTTGTTGCATTGATTTGGCTTAGAGTTTTGTTCCAAGGGATTTCGTTACTATCACTTGACACATGGCCTTTGTGCGAGTGGTGGGAAGGAGATTCGTTCTTAATTGTTTATCAAAACAAGCCCTAAACTTTATTGAAGTGTTTATTGAGACTAATTGAGAGCATTGAGTGTCTAAGAAAGGTGCATCGATTCCCTAGTATCTCCCCATATATTCATTCTTTGATTTGATTATTCGTTGATTTGATTTTTAGTTCAAGTAGTCATAAATTAGGTTAATTTTATAATTAAACAATTTTTCCAAAGAAAAGCATTATGCAATTTAGTTTTCGCATTTAGAGTAACCTTTGCTAGATTAATTGGTTTTAACCGATAAAATCGCCGATCTCAGTGAACGAACTTTCTTAGTAAATTGAACACAGATTTTACTGCATCAGTTGTCTTTTCATTTTCAATTGTAACGGTGAATGTGATTTTGGAATTTGGACGAAAAAATGAGGGAAGGGGCAAAAGTTTGAATATTTTGGACCTAAGGGGGAAGATCGGCCATTTTTGTAACTAGAGGGGGCAAAGTCAGAATATGGAAAATTAGAGGGGTCAAAATATTAATATCCCTCAATGAAATGGGATTGTTTGATTTCGGAGGAGTACACTTCGAAGATTTTGCAGATTTGGACCTGCGAAAATAGGATTGAGGTAATGATGACATCGGCACTAATTGTACTTGTTGACGGTGAAATTTGGATTGCCACACACAACAATTATATCAACCTAAAGAAAAACGAGAAAATAATCAATGCATGCAAGAGACAGAATTTTACGTGGAAAACCCTTGAATGAGAAAAAACCACGGCGCCCTAGAGGGCAGAAAAATATCACTAGTCTTATTGCTTTGTTACACACTCAGATCTCTCATATGATTGCTCTCTTCTCTCTAAGTTTTTGAACCCCTTCCTCATGGGATAGATGGTTCTATTATACATGTTTAATTTAGGGTTTCCCCTTGTTTTTAGCCGCGTTGGTGGTAGATTTCTCTCTTTGATTCGTACTAGGATTCCTCTCTTTGTCACGGGTCAGGATGTTTCTATTATCTCTTTACGATTCCTTGTTGCCATGGGTCTTCTAAAGTTTAGGGTTAATTTCTGTGTTTCTGCCGAGTCGGTTCGGGCCTAGTACGCTGATGTAGCGAATACCTTTACTTCTGGGGTTTTTCCTTCGGCGACCGCGTTTCTACCTGTGGCGAGTATATATCTAGTTCTGGCGACCACGCCTTTGACTTTATTGATTTAAGGCAGCAATATTCTGGCTCACCACATTTTCTCCCTTTGACTCAATCAATGAGTGACGTGGCAACCTTCTCTTCATTATCTATTGACTCTTTTGGTGACGTGTCCGCTTGGCGAATTTATACATACAACAATACCCCCATAAATACTTCGAGCTGGGCGAACGACTTGTTCTTTTTACTTCGTTTGCGAGCAGTATTTATACCTATGCTTTAAAGATTTCGGCGCGTTTTGTAATTAATTACCTCTCTATTTCACCACGCGTTGCTTTGATTATTTGATTCTTCCGGTGTAAGCTTTTAATTTTAGCCACACAATTTCTAGCGCTTTCACTTACTTGACAGGCGATGGTACATTCTGACTGCTTGGTGACCCCCGAGACGCCACATGTCCGTTATTTGGTGGTGAATATTACGGCTGGTTACTGTGGCCGTCACTCACATTAATTGCGTATCCTCTTTTTGATTTTTTCTTTTTGAATTTCAAAGTTCCCTCTTTTAAGGCTCGATCGTTTCTTCTCCCCCATTTCACTCCTCTTTTATGCCTCCATTGTTTTTCTCAGAGCAAAAAAGAAAAGTTTGAACCTTCTTTTTATCTGTCTCGTTTCTTCGAGTATTTGCTACAGCCTTTTTCCTGTGCCTTCCATTGCCAGACGGTTCACCGGACTCAACCATTCCTGTCTCTCTTCGTCCCCAACTCTCCTACGTATCTCTACGAATCTAGGGTTTTCTGGTGAGTTCCCATGGATCCTTCCTTACGTTCTTCTCTTTTTAATCGGATGATGCAAGCCATGGAGCTTGGTGATAAATGTACTACAGACAAAATTGAATCTCTGATTCGTAATTTTCGCCCGGATTCTCCGGTCCCAATTTCTGTTTATGTCCCATCTTTTGAGGATTATTTTATTCCTAACATCTCTCCTCCATCTTCCAACAGTGATTCTCCAACGATGTCGAGATCCTCTAAACCAGGTGGCAGTAAACAACGCGCCCCTATGGCTTCTCGTGAATCCCTACTAGATGCGCAGACGACTGTTGATTCTGATGTTGAAGACCATCAAAGGGACAGGCTGCATTTTTCGCTAGATCGTCCGTGTTCCTTTGACACGGAAGTTAACGTGGTTGGTGAGGATGAGCTTCGCAAATATAAGAGTCGTTTTGACATTCCAGACTCAGTGACTCTGATGCTACCTGGCGATCGAGCTACGTGGAATCCTCCCGAAAATGCGGCCGCCATTTATGGTGCCATGCTCAGCTGTGGGGTAACCCTTCCCCTTCAGCCTTTTATCACCAGATTTCTCGCTAAGGCTCGAATTGTACCGGCACAACTCGCTCCAAATAGCTATAGGATATTGATGTGCCTGTGTCTCATGTGGAAGCTGAAGGGTTATGGGCCCCCTACACCTCGCGAGATCCGCCATTTTTATACGCTAAGGCAGGCAGGCAATGGTGGCACGTATTTCCTTCTCTCTTCGCCTGTGGAGAATTGGATCCCTGAGGGTGTGGCGAACCTTGGTCAAGTAGAGGTCTCCAACGATGAGAAGAAAAAAGGTTTCATCTGGGGCTTTCCCACTTCAAACAAGAGGTGGAAGAATAGTTGGTTTTTTGCTAGTGGTGAGTGGGGCCGTGATGCGCCTGCCAGCAGTCGCCGTAACCTCTCGGCGAAGAAGGTTCCCAGGCACTTCACATCTCCTGAAGCCTGGTCGAAGGCAACCCTGTTTTGCTGGATGGGGAGATCTCTCACCTTGCCGCGGCAGCTGTCCTTCCTTTGAACCTGAGGGATAGATCCTTCCTCTTGGATGAGGAGAAAATGATTTCTCAGCAGATTTTCACTCACCTACAGGCTAGGCTTCCTCGTCGTAAGTCTTTATCAGTTTCTCCTTTTGTATCATTGTTTCGTTTTATTCTGTTAGTGACACTTGGTTTGTTTTTCTTGCAGTTTGTGATTTTGATACTGTTTGCGATTTGCAAGCCCGGGCAGTGAAGAATTCTGAGGCTGCCAGCAAAAGACACGCTGCTGGTTTGGCCAAGGAGGGAATTGCTAGCCCGGATGGTAATGAACCCTCGAACGGCGAGGAAACTGGTGATGTTTCTGGGGGAGGTGCTGAGTCGAGGCGACCCCCCATGCGTGCAGAGGTTGCTGCAAATACTCCTGTTGCAACTGCTGCTGCGACTACCCCTGCTGCGGCTACCCCCGCTGCGGCTACCCCCAACCGTAAAGGTAAGGAAAAAGTAGGTGCTTCAGGGGGGGTCAGTGACATTCCAGATTTTAACGCGGATGTCCCTAAGACCCCTCATGATCCTGCGAGTGATCTTGCCCCTAGAGCTGGTAGAGGTAAACGCCCAGCTGAGACTACACCTGATCGTGCTGCTCAACCCCCTAAGCGGGCATCAAGGGTGGTGCAGTATGTCATCTCTTCAGATGAGGAGGGTGCTGGCGAGCCAGCTCTCGCTGAAACTCCTATTCAAACGGATGTTCGCGATGATAATGCTGAGGGGACTAATGTAGCGGTGCCTCCCCCTGACGAGGTTAATGAATTGAATATCCCTGCTTCTACTCCGCCCCGAACAGCTTCTCCTCCAGTGGCCATGGGAGAGTCTAATGTCTCTTCAGATCAGCCTAGATCGTCTAGTCAGCCTGAATTAGTTGATCGGCCCGGCCCATCGAAGCAAACTGGGACTTCTGCTTCTGGTTTGGGTTTTGCCCATGAAGCCCCTCCCGTGGGACCAACTGAAGCCGGTGAAGGGACCGTGTCTCTTTCTGACTTTTCAGCTACTGAAATCTGCTCCCACCTGATTAATAATGATGTGTATATCGGTGAAGGTTGGGAGCATGTTAAAAGCAAGTCTTGTAACAGAAAGATGGAATTCTTCTTCAATTGCCACTCTCTGGTAAGCTTCTCGCCATAAGTTTCTATGTCTTTTTATTATATACTTCCTAATTCGGCTATTTCTCTTTTCAGATAATGTCTGAGTTGGCTGACAACTACAAGTATGGGAACAAAGCTTCCCGGGAGATTAAGCGTTTACACGAGCAGACTTCTATTTTGGCCGCTGAGAAGCTCTCTACTGAAGAATCCCATGCTCAACAGCTTGCCCAGTTAAGAGAATCCTTTGATGGTCATTTGTCTGCTCGGCTAGCTGCCGAGGATAAACTATCTGCTGCTGAGGAGGAGATCCGCTCGCTGAAGGAGCTTTTGTCTGTAAGTCAAGAGTCCTTCGCAGCACGTTTGGAGGCTGAGCGGGTGGCTGAGGAGGCTAAGGAAAAAGCTGAGCATGAGGCGGCGGACTTGCGTAATCAGTTGTCTTCTCGCGAACTCATCTTCGATAATCTAAAAGCTGTGCTGGAGGCTGAAGCAGTTGATCGTTTCAAGAGATCCCCTGCCTACGATGCGCTTTTGTTGCGCGAATTTGAAAAAGGCATGAGGCAATCGAAGAAGTTCTTCGCCATGAAGGATCATTCGAATGAGAAGGCTCTGAGGCGCTTCGATAGGTCTCTTCAACAACATATGGCCAGTGGTGTGGGCTCGATTAAAGAGCAAATAAAATGATGGAAAGCCCACTGTCGTTATAACAGGACCGAACCTCATCCTATGCATCTTGAGATCCCCAGCAAGCGTGTCTTTAATACTTACTACTCAGGTCAGAAGAGCAGCTTTTCCGGTTCTGGTGCTGAGCCCGACTTGGGTCCTGTTGCTGGAAGGGATTATGAGCCTTTCATGCCAGTGGGGGATGAGGAAGTCACCTGGCCTTCTTAAGAGGAAATTGAAGATGAGGAAGATAGCGAGGGCCCTCCTGCAGCTAGTTGAGTTTTGGGTCTTTTACACTGTAGGACTGTAAATTTCTATACCTGATGGAGACATTTAAATTTTTATGTCTTCTTTTCTTTTGCTCCTTCATTTGTAATCCTTCAATTGTAAATGACATTTATTTTGTTAAGTTATAAACTCTTTTATTTTTGTTCAGTTGCCTTTGCTGAGTTTTCGGCTTACTCAGTATTTTCACCAAGTTTTTAGCATATTTTATAGCTCTATTCAGATGCCATTGCTGTATTTTGGCGTACTCAGTGTTTGTCAGGACGTATCCGACCATACACCAAGTTTTTAACATGTTTTTTTTGTTAAGCTGGCTTTCTCGCTTCTAGGGATTCTATTTTCCCGTAATGGCGATCGCTACTTTTCGTAACTTGGGATTTTATTTCTCGCCAGTTCTCGTTGCTGCGAGTATGAAACTCCTCTTTATGTGATGGTAGCAATATACGATGGCGAATGCCCTTTGTGACTGGCGAGTGAAATCGCGAATTCTCAGTAATAAATTACTCTTTTATTGAATGTTTCCTGCAACTTTTGTTAACATAGTCATAAAGAAAATGCTAAAATGAAAACTGTTCTAAGAAATAATAAAAAGGTTGAAAAAACTCTAAACTTGACAAAAAGTTAAGGATAATATATCTTCAAGTATTGCGCCTTGCATGGACGGGGTAGTTCGCCAAAACCCTCTCGAGTAATGCAATATGCCCCGTGGCTAGCTATGCCTGTAATTTGATAAGGCCCTTCCCATTTGTCTACGAGTGATCCTACAGCTTTCTCTCTTGTTCCTGGGTTCACCCTTGTAAATAACTAAATACTCGAGGCGTGTTATCAATATATTAATCTAGAGGGGGGGTGAATAGATTTTAGCTATTATTACCCAATTTTCGCATACAAGTCAATATTACGAAAATGACCCTACTAGTCAAACATACAAGCAAGTGTAATATAGTGCGGAATTAAAAATGACACTTGATGTATACGTGGAAACCCAACCACTGGGAAAAACCACGGGCTGTATAGTGCGCCACACTCGGAACTCGAAATCACTAATTGAAATGAAGTTTACAACCTATGTAGACCACGTCTAACAATCCGGTCTGTAACCCCTCACTTCTACCCTGCGGGCCTTTATTAGCAACCCTATTCCAATTTGCTTGAGGCCTAAGCACTCTTAGCCTCAAGTCTTAATTCTCTAAGAAGAGATTATGCAACCTATGTGAATATGTATGAATATTCAAATAACAAACAAGGCTAGGGAACCTTAGATGCTTATCTAGGATGATGAGATAATCAATTAAAATCAATCCTAGATATCAAGTGCTAAATGACATGTCATAATAGCTTAGATAAACATAGATTATAAAAACCTAGATATCTATCACAATACAACACTCAATCAATTCATCACAATTAATTCTCTAATCTTGTATTTATCATATGATCAAAACATACAAGTAAATTAAAGAGAATAGCTTGATAATAAAAATAATCAAATAAGATGAACTTAATCAAAATCTTACCAAGCAACTTGTGATGATGCAAATCCAATCATGGATGCATTCTATATAGTAATAGAAGATGCAATATGAAATATGATGCAAAAGGGATTTGATTTGAGTGGTTAAAGGTGAGTTCTTGATTTGATTTTCTCTCAAATCTCTCTTTCTCTCTCAAGAATATGGAGCCTCTCTCTTTAGGGTTTGATTTTGTGGCACAGCCCTTAAAATGATGAGAAAGATATGTATTTATAATGCCCAAGTGAAACTATGTCGTTTTGGAAGAAATGGAAAAAATATGGGCATTTTCGCGGTACTCGCGTCAGTGCAGTGACTCAAGATTCGAGAGCTTCGAAATATGACCAAACGACATCGAAACCTTTCGTATGATATATTGTTGGAAAGGTATGGAAGTCTACTTTCTACTCGTTTTATAGAATAACATTTAGATGTCTGTAGAAAAAGTTATGGTCAATTGAGTGACCAAAGGTCAGAAACGGACAACAACAGAGTTGCCCTGTTTTGGTTGTAACTTTGGAGATTTTAAAACCAATCCAAACGGTCATGAAATATTACGAATAATATACCGTTGGAAAGGTATGGGTGTCTAGTTTGTACAGAAATTTTCAAAACTCATTTTGAAGCTTTGTATAAAAAGTTATGGTCACAAGACCATGCAAAGGTTAGTTTTGAAAAACATTTAAAACATTGAAATCTAATCTTTTGAAACTAGACACTTTACTCCAAACAATCAAATCAAAACTACCACTTATCCAAGAGAAGAATGAGACCTTCTCAAGTGGTCAACCATCGCGCTAAGACATGCACACCATCGTGCAAGCGCGGACGTTTCCGATCACACAAACGGAAACGAATTACACCACACTTAAGACTAATAATGAAGTGCAAGTGTGGGAAGTGAATGCATCCTAATGCCTAAACATGTCATGGCATTTCAATGAATAAGATGCAATCAAAATAAAACATGCAAGAAGAGATGTTCAAGAACATGCATGCACACATATAAAACACACAACATACAAGAATAAAATTTATGCATGAGTTGTGTGTGTGTGAAACTAATCTCTTCAAAGCAAATTAAGCACATTGAAGTTTACCTTTGGTGCTTATCAACCTTGAGGACATGAGAGGATCTTGAGCTTGAATATCAATCACTTAAGCTACCCTTACATGCAATCCCCAATACGTGGTTTGTCCACGAAATAAGCCAATCAAGATATGGGAATCCTTACAACCCTTTTCAGCACTAAGTCGCCAAGCGAGAACCTTCTTTCACGCACATGTGAGTTGTAATATCTGGCTACCCTCTGTTGGTACGCAGTATTCCTTATTTGTGCGCGCTCTCTTCTTTCTTCTAACTCATCCAGACCGCATTTTAGCATATCAATGTTGAGTTCTGGTTGAAAGAGTTGTACCCTTGGTGAAGAGAAAGATGTTTCCATGGGAATGACAGCTTCAGCTCCATATGCCATGGAATATGGGGTCTCACCTGTTGAACCCCTCTCTGTGGTTCGATACGCCCAGAGCACCTGTGGTAATTTATCTGCCCAGCTGCCCTTTTTTGCTGCCAATTTAGCTTTCAGGTTGTGTTTTATGATCTTGTTTACTGCTTCAATCTGGCCATTCGTCTGCGGATGTGCTGGGGAGGCGTAGTAGTTGTTGATGCCATACTTGTCACACAGCTCCCTGAATTTCTTACCATCGAATTGGGTCCCATTGTCCATGATGATGGTGTTTGGTATCCCGAATCTGTACAGGATATTTTTCTTTACAAAGCTTATAGTGTTCGCTTCTGTTATATGTACCAATGGTTCGACCTCTACCCACTTCGTAAAATAATCAACGGCTACTATAGTGTGCTTTGCTCCTCCAGTTGCTATTGGCATTGGGCCGATCAAGTCAATTCCCCACATGGCGAATGGCCAAGGCGAGGTAATACTTTGCAAAAGTTCAGGTGGTTGACGGATGTTATTGGTAATTTTTTGACACGCCTCACATCTCGCTGCCACTCTTTTGGCGTCGGTGAATAGTGTTGGCCAGTAAAAACCCTGCCTTAATGTTTTGTGGGCTAGGCTGACACCCCCAGCGTGGTTCCCACAATTTCCACTATGTATGCTTCTCAGGATACCTTCTGCTTCTTCAGGTCCGACACATCTCTGCAGTGCCCTTGAATACCCCCTTTTGTACAGTTGTCCATTGAGTACTGAATATCTTGTAGCTCTGTATTTCAACCGTTTTGCCTCTAATGGGGTCACTTGGGAGTACATCATTGACGAGATATTCTTTGATTGGTGTGATCTAGCTGTTCCTCTCGCCAAAGACTGCCCCCATTTCTTTTGATTTGACTATACTCGGCTGCAATAGGCGGATCATGGAGATATTTTTGGGCCAGATGTTGATTATGGCAGATGCCAATTTGGCCAAGGCATCAGCCTGCTTGTTTTCTTCTTTGGGGACATGAACAATTCTGTATTCTTTAAATCTTTCTAATAGTTCTTTTGCTAATTCCAGGTAGGTGATCATGCTTTCATCTCTCGCCTGGTATTCATCTAGCACCTGATTGACAACAACTTGAGAGTCGCTGAAGATTTCTACCTCATCTGCCCCTAGGACTGTGCAAACTTTTAAACCTGCTATGAGTGCCTCGTATTCAGCTTGATTGTTAGTAGCTTTGAAGTCAAAACGCAAGGCACATTCGACTAAATCTCCTTCCGGGGTTGACACTACTACCTCTGCCCCGCTGCCGTGCGTGTTTGACGAGCCGTCAACGCGGAGTTGCCATTTGAATATTTTCTTGTTTTGCTCCACCATCATTCTCGCCACCTCTATGCTTGGCTCGGTGAACTCTTCTACAAAGTCTGCCACTGCTTGTGCTTTAATTGCTGTCCTTGGGAGATACTCTACATCGAATTCACTTAACTCGATCGCCCACTTCGTTAATCGACCGGATACTTCTGGCTTCTGCAGAATTAATTTCAGTGGCCAGTTGGTGTATATCCCAATTTTATGAGCCTGGAAATATGGCCTTAACTTTTTTGCTACTGTTATTAGAGCGAGTGCCATTTTTTCGGCGGCGAGTACCTTGTTTCGGCTGGTAACAGTGCTTTACTGGTGTAGTATATTGGTTTCTGGATCCCCTCTTCCTGTCTTACCAGCACGGAACTTGTGGCTACTTCAGAGACGGACAAGTACATATACAGTGTCTTTCCTGTTTCTGGTTTTGATAGCAGCGGTGCCTGCCCAAGGTAATCTTTTAAGGCCTGGAAAGCTCTTTCACAATCCTCATTCCACTCGACTCCCTTTCCTTTCTTTAGAGCTTTAAAAAATGGTAGGCATCGGTCTGTTGACTTAGCTATGAACCTGCTCAGCGATGCTAGGCACCCCGTGAGTCTTTGGACGTCCTTCAAAGTTCTTAGCGAAACCATTTTTGCTAGTGCTTGGATTTTTTCAGGGTTCACCTCTATTCCTCTTTGATGTACTTGATATTCGAGAAACCTCCCAGATGGTACGCCGAATACACATTTTGCTGGATTCAACTTCATTCCATACTTAACCAGCACATCGAATGTTTCCCTCAGGTCATCTGTATGTCTATCTGCTGTGATGCTTTTTGTCAGCATATCGTCAACGTAAACCTCCATATTTCTCCCTATTTGCCTGGCGAACATTTTGTTGACTAAGTGCTGGTAAATTACTCCAGCGTTCTTCAAGCCGAATGGCATGACCGTGTAACAGTACAACCCTTGGTCTATGGTGAACGCTGTCTTCTCCTCATCTGGCTTGTGCATCCATGAAGCTCAACGTCTCATGTCCGGCTGTTGCATCGACTAACTGGTCAATCCTTGGTAGCGGGAAGCTATCCTTGGGGCAGGCCTTGTTCAGATCGGTGAAGTCGACGCACATCCTCCATTGGTTGTTCTTCTTTTTCACTAGAACTACATTCGACACCCATTCCGGATACTTAACTTCTCTAATTGATCTCGCGGCGAGCAACTTTGACACCTCCTCTTTTATTGATGCACTTCTTTCTGGGTTAAAGCTTCTCCTTTTTTGCACGACCGGTTTGCATTTTTCATTCACAGCCAGTTTGTGTGAAATCACGCTTCTATCAATTCCCGGCATGTCTTCATGGCACCAAGCGAAAATCTCCTTATATTCTCTCAACAAGTTTGTCACATCTCTCTTAACTCATTCAGTTAGCCTTGCTCTGATCTTGATTGTTTTGTCCGGTTCTGCTTCGTTTAAAACAATCGACTCAGTTGGCTCTTCTTTTTCTCTGCTCGTTTTGTCCCTTGGGTCCAGTTCGAAGGTTTCCGGATTATCTTCCTGCTCTTCCTTGTCTACTTCGAATATGCTCAAGGTTTCCATCCCTGCCTTATCTTTGAAGATTGATAGGTTGGCGCGGCGAGCCATCTCCTATGACCCTTTCAATTCTCCGACACCAAATTCTGTAGGGAACTTTATTTTCAACGCATGGGTTGAAGTAACAGCTCGAGCTTTGTTAAGAAACGGTCGGCCAAGCAAAGCATTATACGGCCAATTATGGATGTCGACTACAACAAAGTCCAGCAGGATCGTTCGCCGGCATGGTGCTGTACCAAATCTCACCAGCAGCTTCACAGTTCCTAACGATCTCACTTCTGCACCACCGAAACCTTTCAACGGCACATGGAAAGGTTCAAGATCTTTTTTGTCCAGCCGCAACTCATCATATACCCTGGCACTTAAAATATCAGCCGAACTCCCGTTGTCAATCATTACCCGAAGGACATCCTTATGGGCTATTCGAACCCCCACTACGATTGCATCGTTAGGCTTTGCATCAATTCCGTCTGAGTCTTCTGCTGTAAACGTTATGGGATCATGTCCTTCTCTCCCTTTCTTGGGATTTCTTTACACAGAATTGATCTCCATGCTTCTGCTTTCATATATTACTTCTCGGACTTTTGACATCCTTTCTCGATTGCTTCTCCTAGTATGAGGTCCGCCAAAAATGGTGTTTATAGTGGCGTTAGGGCTGTTTCTCCTTGGACTCTTCCTTTCCTGCATGTTTCCTTGGCGGCTGTCCTGGCGACCACCGTGCTTGTCCCCTTTCAAAGCAAAGTCCTTCAGGTGCCCATCTCTGATCAAGCTTTCAATGTGATCGTGCAACTGGAAACATTTCAAAGTTTCATGCCCATGGTCTTTGTGAAACCGACAGTACTTAGTTGTATCTCTCCTGGCATTTGCTGATTGCTGCCGAGGGTATTTAGCGAGTCCTTTGTCTTCTACCATAGAAAGTATCTCCTCCTGATCGCCAGTTAAAGGGGTGTAATGGTTGTACCTTCCTCGAAACCTATTGGCTTGAGTGTTTCCTCTGCTTTCCCTTGGATGTCCCTTTTGGCCCTTCTCATCTCTCTAGAGATCACGTGACTGCGTCTTTTTGTCATCCTTATGGTCCAATTTTGAGTCAGGCTTGTGTCCATGTACGTAGCTACCCCCTTGCGCTACTTCTTCTTCTTCTGCCAGTGCATAGTCGCCAGCTATTTCCATCATCTCCTCGTAAGTTTTTGGTCTCTCCCTTCATAGGTCAAAGGATAATCGCCCACTTTGTAACCCATTAGTGAAAGCGGCGATCACAGCTACATCACTGGCGTCCTCAATTTGAGCAACTTCCTTCCCGAATCTTGCTAGATACTTCTTGATCGACTCATTGCGCTCCTGCTTCAAGTTTGATAGATGAGCGAGTGACTTTCTTCTCTGGACACTCCCCATGAATTGCCTTATGAATGCTTTGCTGAGGTTTGAGAAACTGCTTATACTTCCAGGTGGAAGTCTTCCAAACCACCTGGAGGCAAGGTCGCCGAATGTTTGCGGGAAGGTGAGGCACAACAGCCCGTCATTGGATGAGTACTGGGCCATAATATTACGGAATCGGTGAACATGCTCCTTCGGATCCCTGTTCTCCTTATACTGCTCAATGGTTGGCATTCTAAATCTGTCTGGAAATTGGGTGCGAGCAATATTTTCAACGAATGGGCTATCTGACTCGTCATCCGAAGATACGTTACGACCATACCTTCGTGCCATCGCTGAAACTTTTCTTGATAGCTCTTGCAAGGTGACATCTCGCTGACCAGTTGGTTCTCCTGCTGGATCGAGTCTACTCTTGATTGTCATTCTCCCATGATTTCCTCTATCATCCGGGCTCCTTCGATCTTCTGTGCTCTCGGATCTTCTTCGCCGTGCTCTTTTGGATCGTAATTCCCTTCGTGGACGAGGACTCTTATCTTTAGACGAGATAGAATGGTGTCTCCGCCTGTTCCGTTGATGTGTCACTGGAATTGACCTCATGCGTTCGTGCATGGTCACGCTCCTCCCTAGATTCTTCATTCATCACACCTTTTCCCTTCCTTTGTTTTCTCCCTTCGAAATTCTCAAGGTGGTCCTGTGGAGTCTCCTCAGTGGATTGTATTGCTTGAGCATCAGGGGTTGCAATGTGAACTTCCGATCGTAGCCTTTCGGGCGGATGGATTCCAGGAGTGGTTAACTCGTAAGGAGAAGAAACTCCTAACCCTATGGGAAGCGAAAGCCCTATTTTGCTAGCCTCGTTGATTAAGTTTACCAATGCAGTCTGGAGGTGCTGCAGAACCCCGGGGTGGCTGCCCTAGTTCCTGGTGTTGCCGCCGATTGTTCCCTGATCGCCACTGCCCTATCTCCTGCCTGCGCGGTTGGTTCAATAATTAGATCTCCGCTGGAGTTACCATCTTTGTCACTGTCGTTGTTCATATTCTTCAATTCGCAAGGGTTCCTCGAAGTTTCTGTTCAAAAGCCCCCTCCTTCTAACGCCAATTGTTGACGGTGAAATTTGGATTGCCACACACAACAATTATATCAACCTAAAGAAAAACGAGAAAATAATCAATGCATGCAAGAGACAGAATTTTACGTGGAAAACCCTTGAATGGGAAAAAACCACGGCGCCCTAGAGGGCAGAAAAATATCACTAGTCTTATTGCTTTGTTACACACTCAGATCTCTCATATGATTGCTCTCTTCTCTCTAAGTTTTTGAACCCCTTCCTCATGGGATAGATGGTTCTATTTATACATGTTTAATTTAGGGTTTCCCCTTGTTTTTAGCCGTGTTGGTGGTAGATTTCCCTCTTTGATTCGTACTAGGATTCCTCTCTTTGTCACGGGCCAGGATGTTTCTATTATCTCTTTACGATTCCTTGTTGCCATGGGTCTTCTAAAGTTTAGGGTTGATTTCTGTGTTTCTGCCGAGTCGGTTCGGGCCCAGTACGCTGATGCAGCGAATACCTTTACTTCTGGGTTTTTTCCTTCAGCGACCACGTTTCTACCTGTGGCGAGTATATATCTAGTTCTGGCGACCACGCCTTTGACTTTATTGATTTAAGGCAGTAATATTCTGGCTCGCCACATTTTCTCCCTTTGACTCAGTCAATAAGTGACGTGGCAACCTTCTCTTCATTATCTATTGACTCTTTTGGTGACATGTCCGCTTGGCGAATTTATACATACAACAGTATTGCTTTAAATAGCGCAATAAAATAAAGGGATACTTGTAATTGCGTGAAATACACGATATGTGCACAGTAAAATAAACAAGACACGAAAGTAATGCCTGATGATGGCCACGACTATATTAATAAAAATTGCCCATTGCCGAAACATGTGTAATCTTCAATATTACTAAACAACCGAAAACCAAATTCGATGCACGTTACAACCAAAATGAGACCATCTTGCATGTTTTTTTTTTTTTTTTTTTTAATTTTTAAAATCACATAATCCACTTCTACCTAGAAATTGCAATTATAACAAACAATGCATGGAGAATACTCTCCTGCACATGGGTTACATTGTTTACAAATCCCAAAAGTTAGCACAACAATAATAATTCCTCTTGAAAGTGCCTTTCATTAGTTTTGTTGAACACAGTAATTCATACTTTTGTTCAAAAAGCACAAATCCTGACTCCAATGACGAATTTAATACACCAGGTAGTATCAACAATTCGTCATTGGAGTCAGGATTTGTGCTTCTTGAACGAAAGTTTGAATTACTGTGTCTAACAAAACTAATGAAAGGCACTTTCCAGAGGAATTATTTTTGTTGTGCTAACCTTTGGGAATTGTAAACAATGTAACCCATGTGCAGGAGAGTATTCTCCATGCATTGTTTGTTATAATTACAGTTTCTAGGTAGAAGTGGATTATGTGATTTTAGAAAAAAAAAAAAAAAACATGCAAGATGGTCTCATTTTGGTTGTAACGTGAACCGACTTGAGATGCTAACAGAAGGACCCAAAGCCTTCTGGATGGAACCAATTCTTGCCTCTGCAAATCGTATGTTCAAACCTTCTGTCGTTTCTAATTCTGACGTAATTCACCACGTCGTCACCTAGGAGTTTCATTAGATATATCAATGTCTCATCCACCGAACATCATAATGATGGATGTCTCTGTTCGCCACTTGAACAAGAAAGAGGTTCGCCTTGAATACGCACTTTTTGCCCATTGTTTCATAGCCTGTCCGCCCCGGAGGTCTTCTTCCTTTCGAATACATAGGAACCGTAGTCTCTTCAAATGACAATTTCTGCTCCATTACCTGTCTAATCGAAGAAACCTAACTCAATATTCAAAGGTAACACAAACAATCTAAATAGGGTGGGAAGAGACAATTTCAAGGGATATTGGGGAGAGATGTTCAAGAAAAAAAATGCACCAGTGTGTGATAACAGTTTGTTTATGAAAGACAGATATTGTAAGGTATATGGTATTTGAAAATGTAAATTGATGAGAATAAATATTTCAGGTGTCCACCCTTATATATAGGGGTGGCCGGGCGGTGCCATTGAACATAGAACGGTCACCATGTAGAATCAAAATTATAACTCTGCAGGCAACCGTTTCATTTTTAATAAATGCAACCTTTTACACCACCTGTAATGTGTTGTATTGTTTTTTCCAGAGGAATACCAAATGAATATAAAATTATTATTAATTTAATTATATATTAAATTAGTTTCAACAGAAGAATACCAAAAAATCTTCACATCAGTCTTTTCGATTCTCACACCACTCTATTCATCTCTTGGTAACACAAAAAATTGTTTTAATACAATGAATTCAAAAACAACCAATTAATGAACCAGACCTTTTCGTTTCACAAAACACACATTTACTTCTCTAACCACTCACTCTAGTTAAAGGGGAATGCTATCTACCTTTCCCATTTGCCTTCCCCATTTACCTTTCCCATTCATTGCTTGACACGTGTATACCTTTTTATTTAATAAAAAGCTCTCGCTTTTTGCTATATGTTTACTTTTTTATCCCAGTTGGCTTAATTAAAACAACCCTTTTTTCAAACGATATTTTGGGAGAAGAAGAGCTTTATTAATGCTAATTGATTGTTATATTGTTTTTTGTATTTTTTTGGAAAAAATTAAATAAAAAACTGAAAGTCCTAGAGGCGTGTTTAATTTGGGGGGGGGGGGGGGGGGGGGGGGGGGGGGGGGGGGGGGGTGAATAGATTTTAGCTAATTGTTACCCAATTTTCGCGTGCATGTCAATTTTACAAAAATACCCATAGCAAGTCAAATATACATACAAGTGTAATAAGATGCGGAAATAATAAATGACACTTGATGTTTACGTGGAAACCCAACCACTGGGAAAAACCACGGGCTGTTTAGTGCGCCACACTCGGAACTCGAAATCACTAATTGAAATGAAGTTTACAACCTATGTAGACCTCGTCTAACACTCCGGTCTGTAACCCCTCACTTCTACCCAGCGGGCCTTTATTAGCAACCCTATTCCAATTGCTTATGTGACCACCTGTTCCCGGTGTCTGACCTAATCCCGGTCAATCACACAAGACTTCAATCTCTCAAAGAGATGCACAACCCTATGTGAATATGTATGAATATTCAATTAACAAACAAGGCTAGGGAACCTTAGATGCTTATCTAGGATGATGATATATTCAATTTAAATCAACCCTAGATATCAATTGCTAAATGACATGTCAAATAGCTTAGCTAATCAAGATTAATTAAAAACCTAATTAGCTATCACAAACAACACTCAATCAATACATCACAAATAATCTCTTTTCTTGTATTTAGCATATGATCTAAAACATACAAGTAATTTAAAAGAGATGGCTTGGTAATAAAAATATTACAATAAAATGAACTTAATCAAAATCTTACCAAGCAAGTTGTGATGATGCAAACCCATACATGGATGCACTCTATATAGACATAGAAGATGCAATATGAAATTTGATGTACAAAGGATTTGATTTGAGTGGTTAAAGGTGAGTTCTTTGTATTTTTCTTTTCTTGAAAAATATTCTAAGTATGAGATCAGAAAATCAACTCACTTAATTGACCTAAAGTCAAAGTGGCATATATATAGGGTGTCAAGATGAGGTGTGGTCGTTTTGATAAGTGACACCACAATTTTGCCATGGGCGCTCTACGTAGAGCGCTTTGTAGAGAGCTTTGTAGAGCCCCCCTGCTCTGTTCTCGCGAGGAAAACAGAGGGGCGCTCTACGTAGAGCGCTTTGTAGAGCGCCATTAGAGAGGTCGCTCTACGTAGAGCGCTTTGTAGAGCGCATTTACAGCGCTGGAATTAAATCGATCAGGTCTGTACAGCGCCCAACGGGGGCTGTTCGTAGAGCGCTTTTGGGAGCGCCCAGTGCAAAAATGCAATCCTAAGTCTAAGCATAACAAGGCAATTGGATATGCAAGATGCAATCAAACTAACATGCAAGAAGAGATGTTAATGAGCATTAAGGCACACAAATAAGACACACAACATACAAGGATTAAACATATGCATGAGTTGTGAGTGTGTGCAACTATCTCTTCAAGACAAGTAAGCACATAGAATTTTACCTTTGGTGCTTATCAACCTTGAGGTCTTGGAAAGGGTCTTGATCTTCAACTAAACACCTAGACTACCCTTACAACCAAACCCCAACATGTGGTTTGACCACGAAATAAGCCAATCAATTAAAGGGAATCCTTACAAAAACACATGGCACGTAAAAAATTCCAATTGTCGAAAATCAGGTTAAGATGATAAACTGCCAAGTGTTAAAATAATTCAAATTTTAGACTGTCTCCGGATGAGACACTTCGAGGAACGAATTACAGGGGGGGAAATAAGTGGGTAGAATGAGGAAGTAAACAATGCTATTTCACACTCTTTTTCACTTTAACTTTATTCTTGATAGAGATACAGATTCACCTATCTAAATTTTAGCACATTTTTCAAAGATTTTTTTTAATGGCACAACGAAAAATCAATTTTAAATATCATAAAACTATTGGTATCTTTTATTTGTTTGAGGAAATATGTTTGTCCACGTGCAAAGCACGGGTGCTGACTAGTTATAACTATGCAGACAACTGTTTCAATTTTTAATAAATATAACCTTTTACAAAAATTGGAATGTGATGTTTTTATTTTTTGGAGGAATACCAATTTAATAAATACGTAAGATTATTAATTTAATTATATTTTAAAGAAGACGAATACCAACACCTCTTCATAGCAATCTTTTTGATTCTCACACCACTCTAGTAACACAAAAATATTGTTTAAGTAAAGCATAATTAAAATGAATATAAATAACTAATTACTATGTTTATTAGTGACCAGTAAATATTGGCTTCAAGTATTTTAAAGCAAAATAATGTTAGGATTATGCTCAATAGCAAGAGTGTAATGTTGTAATTAACAATCTTTTTCATATTAATAAAGTGATTTCTGGTTTAACAAATCGTATAGCATTTATAGTTTATATTATAATTGTCAAAGTAAATAATCATAAGGTCTAAAGACTATGGGAAAAGAAGAATTGTTCGTACATCTGGATATGTATGTGGTAGACACAATTCTTTAGTTAGTCTTGAATATTGTTCACAACTTAAGTTAAAGGTTGGGCACCTTTATCTTGTTAAAGTTGTAGAATTCTTTTGCTAGCATTTGAGTGGGATCAAATGAGATATGATGAGTCTAAAATCATCGGAGTGTCTTCGAGCAAAAGGATCTAGTGCACTGGGCGCATTGAACTGGATCACAATGAAAAGCTTTATCTAAAACCGTCAATAGATAATAGTTTTTTCATTATCAGGACAATCGGAGAGTCTATCTTAATCCTGAGATAAATGATGGACTTATGGTTGCAAGTGATATCATTTGAGTTATCAATGAGTACGATTATATCGCATAGTCTATCCTCGATAATTTGGTGATATTCATTTGTTAATCGATAGAGGACTTCATTTATAGATATGGACATCGTGGCTCCATTTAATTAAATGAGAGTATAATATCATCATATGGATGTTTTGAGGTAATTGGATATTAAATCTCAACGTTGAGTTTTCAATAGTGTCTATTGAAAACATGGCTTCTGGACAAGTCAAAATATCCAAGTTCAAAACGTGGTCATATGAGTAAATATGGTAACTTGGAGAGTTATAGGCGGTCTATGAACTCTTGGCGATTACTGATATTAATCACGAGGATACACTATCTCCAATATGATTGTCTAGGGTATGAATGAGGAGCATCTTCCTTTTCTATCTTTATTTAAGAGTTCAGTTTTAGCTCTTTAGTGGAATGAGTTAAAATTAATGGATCGGACCTAAGTGAATCATTTGTTGATTGTGATTTGGTTATGTCTATTGAAGCTTAAATTTAGATGGCCCGCCAAGATCCCCAATCCACACGGACTTGCATGGATCACTTGATATATTCTACCGGACCAATTTAAGGGTCCATCTAGAATTGCATTTAATATATTAAGAATATAATTTGCACATTATTTAAGTAATGGACTGCTCAATTATATTAATATATTAATGAAAGACATGTGGGCTTGTTTCTTTTAGTAAGAATGGGTCTGGTTCACATGTGGGCTTTTTATTTAAAGTCCAATGGATTAAATGAAATAGGAAAATAATATTAGGCCCATCTTATATAAGTGGGGCGGCTAGGTTAAGGTTTTAACCTAAAAATATTATTTTGTTTCATTTGTTTTAATTAAATAAGAATTAATTGATTTATTGATTAATTGTTTAATTAAAGAAACAAATCTTTCTAAAAGTAAAAGACTTGTTTGATAAGTAGATAAATAAATTAGTATTATTTATTTAATCAAATAAGGAGTCTTTTTTATTTAGTCAAATAAAAGAATAAAAATAAAAGAGTTGGATTAGGGTTTGAAGTCTATAAAGTTAAAAAGAATTAGGGTTGAATTTTTGTCACCCTATATAAGTGACATGATGAAATTCGGCCAACCCTAATCTTATACTACATAGAATTCGGCAACCCTAAAGGAAAAAGAAGAAAAATTCGGCCAACCTATATATATGTTCTTATAGGGTTCGGCCACATCAATTAATTGGTGCTTGAGTTTTTATTTTCTTCTTCTTCTTAATTCTAAGAGAGTTTTTATTCTAGAGAGACAAAAAGGAGTGAAAAATTATTCTTTGATAGTATACAATTGCTTAAACATCAATAAGCTTGTGTATACGATATCGATCTAGGTTCACGCAAGTTTCGATCATAAGATTGAGAACTCAAAAGTGACCGGAATAATTTTGACATTCTTTTGATTGTTTTGTGACTAACAAAGAATAGAAAGTATTTGTTTGGTCCATTCACAGGTTTGCAATTCAAAGGAAAGGGAGACCACGCTCCTAGGTGATCCACGTTCGTGCTCGGATTGAAGGTCTTGCGGATTACCATCGACGTAAGTCAATCGGATCACGCGACAAGAGGTAATTTACTTTTGTTGATATATATGCATGTTTATTGATTAAAAGGGTTTAAGGTTCATAAAGGAAAAATTTTAAAAGTCACTAAATCGTCTTTAGTATCGCTTCCGCTGCGTGTAACACTTTTATTTATTATTTTTTCCCTACAATTGGTATCAGAGCCTAGGTTGAACCCTTTTAATTAATTAACGTATATATACGTGGATCTATTTCTTTTTATTGTGATTATGCATGTTTAGAAAGAGATGGCACTCTAGGTATTCAAATATATAATTACATGTGATGCATGGATTTATATATATTTTATGTGGTTTGTTATTGCTCGATTTTGGCCCTAGATTTTCAATGTAATTTTTGTTTCGGAGTTGTAACAAGAAGGGTGGTCTATTATCGCCATAATTCCTTCTTGGTAGATTGCTAGGTTTTATTTTTTTTATATGTGCAGTATTTTTTTAGGGTTACTGCAGTTTTTTTTTATTTATTTTTAGTATGTGCAGTTTTTGGTTTGTAAAATACTGCAGTGAATAAAAAAAAAAAAAAAAATTAATACTGCAGTATTTATTATATATATACTGCCGTAATATATTTAGGTCTTGGAGATTCGAAGACACGAAGCAAAACGAAGCAACCGGAACCAAGTACGAGCACCGTGCGCACCCTAGGAGTGGATTGGGCTGCGCATGACAAGCCCAAACTTTGGTGGGCTGCGCATGGCAGCCTTGTGTGGCCTTTGGGCAGCCCCTTTGTGGGGTTGTGGGCTGCGCACGCCCATGGGAGAAGGCCGAAGGATGAGCGTATGGTTGATGGGCCACCTGAAGATCTTGTATTCCTGACAAATTGTAATTTACTTGTTTTTCTAGGATGGGCCAAAGTTGTTGCTATTTAATTTATGCTTAAATATTACAATATTTGTTATTGTATGATAACATGACATATAGAATAGGAGTGCCACGCATATATCTCTTTTGGTATGAACATGCATTGAATGATTTAGGTATCTAAATTGGCATCTAGATAACTCGGTAAATCATTCTATGGGATTTAATCACACGCCTTAAATAATTGAGTGGGAGAAGGTGTTTTGGTAACACCTATGGCCTCCAAGGTTAGTTGAGCTTTATTATTTATTGGTAATCCCCCCAAGGGGCGTCCATGAATGGAATTTAGCAACATACTTCCTTACAAGGATAGACTAGACAATGGACTCAAACGAGATCTACTCCCCAAGGAGGGATTTTCGTGAGAGAAAATTGAGGGTCGATATCTTGGTAACACACTCAATGTAATTTTATTGATATCCTCCCAAGAGTTCTTGTTAATAAAATTGCAAGGCTAAAATTGAAAACACTGGTTGTTATGTTAACAATTAGGTGGGACCTAGTCTAACTAGTAAATGGTGCGAACTCCCAAAGGAGGCGTAACATTTATGGGTGTTAGATCACCGTTGAATTTTATGATTGAGTTATTTATTTAATTCAAGATAATATTTAAAAGTGCTTTATCATGATTATTTACTTATATATGTTTTGTTTTATTCAGAAATCATGACCCCATCACTTATGAACATCCTGAAAGATAACACTTTAACTGGAGATAATTATGTCACATGGAAAAGGAAAATTGGGTTGTTGCTGCAAAGTGAAAAACATAAGTTTGTTCTAACTACTCCTAAACCACCTGCTCCTAATAATGAATCTAGCATAATGTGTAGAGATGAGTATGAGCAGTGGAAGACTTCAGATGATATGGCAAAATGTTACATTATGGCCACTATCTCCGACGTGTTGCAACAGCAGCATGAAGGAATGGAGTCCGCTGCTGATATAATGATGTCTCTAGAGGAAATGTTTGCTATGAAGTCTAGGACGACTAAGAGAGAGGCAGTGACTGCTTTTATGAATCTTAGGATGAAACCTGGACAGGCTGTGAAAGATCACATGATGAAAGTCATAGCACATCTCAACATTGCTGAACTGCATGGCGCTGAGATAGATGGTGAGACAAAGATTGATATGGTTGTCAATTCATTGTCAGATTCCTTTGATCAGTTCAAATTGGACTACACTTTGAACAAAAAGGAATACACCTTACAAGGCCTGATGCAAGATGTTCAAAGTGCTGAAAAGATCCTTGTGAAAGGCAAAGGTCAAGAGATTCATATGGTTGGTAAAGTTGCTACTGTTAAGGCCCGTCAAAAGGTCAAGAAACAACAGAAGAAAAAGCAACTTGGGCCTATCAAGAAGGAGACCAAGAAAGTAACCAAGATCAAAGGGAAATGCTTCCTTTGTGGTGAAAAGGGACATTGGAAGAGAAATTGCCCAAAGTCCCAGAACAAGAAGGAAGAAGGTAATTTGAATTATCTAGAAACATGTTTTTTGGCTGATTCTACAGATTCTTGGATCATAGACTCAGGAGCCACTAATCATGTTTGTTATTCCTTGCAGGGGTTTCAAGAAAGGAGAAAGCTGAGTAAGAATGAAATCAATTTGCGCTTGGGCAACGGAACGTTAGTGTCTGCAAGTGCAGTGGGAGATATTAGAGTTTATTTGGATTCTAGAAGGCATTTAGATTTAATAGACGTTTATTATGTACCTCAATTCAAGAGGAATTTAATTTCAGTTTCTTGTTTGAATAAATTTGGATATTCGGTTACTTTTAATAAAGTTTTTATTATTAGTAAGAATGACAAAATTATTTGCCAAGGTACATTGGAAAACGGTCTATACTTTTTGCATAGAAATATCTCTCACTCGTTAGACACAGAAATAACGGAACCTAATCATAAAAGAGTAAAATTATCAACAGATGAAACCTATCTTTGGCATTTACGCTTAGGTCATATTAACCTTAATAGGATTAAAAGATTGGTATGTGATGGACCTTTGAGTGACTTAAAGGTTGATGATCTACCAACTTGTGAATCTTGTTTGGAAGGTAAAATGACCAAAAGGACGTTCTCTGCCAAAGGTGCAAGAGCCACTGAATGTTTAGGATTGATACACACTGATGTATGTGGACCTATGAGCATTCAAGCTAGAGGTGGATATGAGTACTTCATCACCTTCACGGATGATTACTCGAGATTTGGTTATGTGTATCTCATGAGACATAAGTCGGATGCTTTTGACATGTTCAAAGCATTCAAAGCTGAAGTGGAAAATCAGCTTGAGAAACACATAAAAATCTTGAGATCTGATCGTGGTGGAGAATATCTATCTGGTGAGTTTCAGCAATATCTTATTGATAATGGGATAGTTTCTCAGTTTTCTGCACCAGGTACACCTCAACAGAATGGGGTAGCAGAAAGGAGAAATAGAACTCTTTTGGATATGGTTAGGTCTATGTTGAGTTATTCAACGCTTCCTATTTCTTTTTGGGGATATGCTTTACAAACTGCTATATACATTCTAAACGATGTACCATCTAAGTCTGTTCCTAAAACACCGCATGAGTTGTGGACTGGGCGCAAGCCTAGTTTACAACACTTAAGGATATTTGGTTGTCCTGCGCATGTGTTAAAAGGAAAGACAGAAAAGATGGAGTCCCGTTCAGAAACATGTATATTTGTAGGGTATCCAAAAGAAACTAAAGGATATTATTTCTATAGTCCTTCAGATCTTAAAGTATTTGTTTCGACAAATGCTAAATTTCTGGAAAAGGACTATGAATGATTTTGTGCCTAGAAGTAGAATTGTCCTGAATGAGATGTCAGGAGATACAATTCCACGAGAGGTTGCACAACCTAACCCAATTGTAAGTTCCGATCCAACACAAGATCAACAACCTACCATTCCTCGTCGTAGTGGGAGGGTTAGAACACAACCCGAAAGATACATCGGTCTGGGAGAATCAGTGGAGAATCTCCCGGACGACGATGATCCCTATACGTACAAGGAAGCTATGGAGGATGTTGATAGTCGCCATTGGCAAAAGGCAATGCAATCCGAGATTGAATCTATGTTCGATAACAAAGTCTGGTCCCTTGTAGACTTGCCTAAAGGGATAAAACCCATTGGGTGCTAGTGGGTATACAAGAGGAAAAGAGGTATGGATGGAAAGGTAGAAACTTTTAAAGCTAGATTGGTAGCTAAAGGGTATACACAGAAAGAAGGTATCGATTACGAGGAAACCTTCTCTCCTGTGGCCATGCTTAAATCCATTAGGATACTCTTATCCATTGCAGCATCTTTAGATTTAGAGATTTGGCAAATGGACGTCAAGACAGCTTTCCTAAATGGAAGTCTTGACGAAAGCATCTACATGATGCAACCAGAGGGATTCATTGAAAAAGGCCAAGTGGATAAGGTATGCAAGTTGCAGAAATCCATATATGGATTAAAGCAAGCATCCAGATCCTGGAACATAAGGTTTGATCAAGCTGTCAAAGGTTTTGGATTTATTCAAAATCCTGACGAACCTTGTGTATACAAAAGGATTAAAGGCGACAAGTTGGTTTTCCTGATTCTTTATGTTGATGATATACTACTCATTGGAAACGATGTAGGTGTATTGACATTAGTAAAAGAATGGTTAGCAAAACAATTTGATATGAAGGACTTAGGAGAAGCAAGTTTTATTCTAGGTATCCAAGTAATAAGGGATAGAAAGAATAGAACGATTGCATTATCCCAAGCTTCATACATAGACAAAATCTTGTCTAGGTTTTCCATGCAGGATTCCAAGAAAGGTACGTTACCTTTCAGACATGGAATCAAGCTTTCTAAGGAACAAGTTCCTAAGAATGAGCATGAAGAGCAATTCATGAGTAGAGTTCCATATGCCTCGGCAGTTGGAAGTCTCATGTATGCAATGCTCTGTACTAGACCAGATATTTGTTTTGCTGTTGGCATAGTTAGCAGGTTTCAATCGAAACCTGGACCTGATCACTGGACGGCAGTCAAGCATATTTTCAAGTATCTTAAGAGAACGAGAGATAATATGCTTGTATACTCTGGAGGGGATTTGGTTCCCGTTGGGTATACAGATTCTGATTTCCAATCAGATTCTGACTCCAGAAAATCCACATCAGGGGCTGTGTTTACTATTGGAGGAGGAGCAGTTATATGGAGGAGTATCAAGCAATCTTGTATTGCTGATTCCACCATGGAAGCTGAGTATGTTGCTGCATGCAAAGCTGCCAAAGAGGCTGTTTGTCTCCGCCAATTCTTGATTGACTTAGAAGTTGTTCCTAGTGCGAATAAGCAGATCACTATCTACTGTGACAACAGTGGAGCAGTGGCTAATTCGAAAGAACCAAGAAGTCACAAGAGAGGTAAACACATTGAAAGAAAGTATCATCTTTTAAGGGAGATTGTTCAAAGAGGTGACGTGACGATTACCAAAATCGCGTCAGCAGAAAATCTAGCGGATCCCTTCACAAAGGCTCTACCTCAGAAGAGTTTCGATGGGCATCTAGAGAATATGGGCTTGAGAGATATGACACATTTGCTATAGCGCAAGTGGGAGATTGTTAGGATTATGCTCAATAGCAAGAGTGTAATGTTGTAATTAACAATCTTTTTCATATTAATAAAGTGATTTCTGGTTTAACAAATCGTATAGCATTTATAGTTTATATTATAATTGTCAAAGTAAATAATCATAAGGTCTAAAGACTATGGGAAAAGAAGAATTGTTCGTACATCTGGATATGTATGTGGTAGACACAATTCTTTAGTTAGTCTTGAATATTGTTCACAACTTAAGTTAAAGGTTGGGCACCTTTATCTTGTTAAAGTTGTAGAATTCTTTTGCTAGCATTTGAGTGGGATCAAATGAGATATGATGAGTCTAAAATCATCGGAGTGTCTTCGAGCAAAAGGATCTAGTGCACTGGGTGCATTGAACTGGATCACAATGAAAAGCTTTATCTAAAACCGTCAATAGATAATAGTTTTTTCATTATCAGGACAATCGGAGAGTCTATCTTAATCCTGAGATAAATGATGGACTTATGGTTGCAAGTGATATCATTTGAGTTATCAATGAGTACGATTATATCGCATAGTCTATCCTCGATAATTTGGTGATATTCATTTGTTAATCGATAGAGGACTTCATTTATAGATATGGACATCGTGGCTCCATTTAATTAAATGAGAGTATAATATCATCATATGGATGTTTTGAGGTAATTGGATATTAAATCTCAACGTTGAGTTTTCAATAGTGTCTATTGAAAACATGGCTTCTGGACAAGTCAAAATATCCAAGTTCAAAACGTGGTCATATGAGTAAATATGGTAACTTGGAGAGTTATAGGCGGTCTATGAACTCTTGGCGATTACTGATATTAATCACGAGGATACACTATCTCCAATATGATTGTCTAGGGTATGAATGAGGAGCATCTTCCTTTTCTATCTTTATTTAAGAGTTCAGTTTTAGCTCTTTAGTGGAATGAGTTAAAATTAATGGATCGGACCTAAGTGAATCATTTGTTGATTGTGATTAGGTTATGTCTATTGAAGCTTAAATTTAGATGGCCCGCCAAGATCCCCAATCCACACGGACTTGCATGGATCACTTGATATATTCTACCGGACCAATTTAAGGGTCCATCTAGAATTGCATTTAATATATTAAGAATATAATTTGCACATTATTTAAGTAATGGGCTGCTCAATTATATTAATATATTAATGAAAGACATGTGGGCTTGTTTCTTTTAGTAAGAATGGGTCTGGTTCACATGTGGGCTTTTTATTTAAAGTCTAATGGATTAAATGAAATAGGAAAATAATATTAGGCCCATCTTATATAAGTGGGGCGGCTAGGTTAAGGTTTTAACCTAAAAATATTATTTTGTTTCATTTGTTTTAATTAAATAAGAATTAATTGATTTATTGATTAATTGTTTAATTAAAGAAACAAATCTTTCCTAAAAGTAAAAGACTTGTTTGATAAGTAAATAAATAAATTAGTATTATTTATTTAATCAAATAAGGAGTCTTTTTTATTTAGTCAAATAAAAGAATAAAAATAAAAGAGTTGGATTAGGGTTTGAAGTCTATAAAGTTAAAAAGAATTAGGGTTGAATTTTTGTCACCCTATATAAGTGACATGATGAAATTCGGCCAACCCTAATCTTATACTACATAGAATTCGGCAACCCTAAAGGAAAAAGAAGAAAAATTCGGCCAACCTATATATATGTTCTTATAGGGTTCGGCCACATCAATTAATTGGTGCTTGAGTTTTTATTTTCTTCTTCTTCTTAATTCTAAGAGAGTTTTTATTCTAGAGAGACAAAAAGGAGTGAAAAATTATTCTTTGATAGTATACAATTGCTTAAACATCAATAAGCTTGTGTATACGATATCGATCTAGGTTCACGCGAGTTTCGATCATAAGATTGAGAACTCAAAAGTGACCGGAATAATTTTGACATTCTTTTGATTGTTTTGTGACTAACAAAGAATAGAAAGTATTTGTTTGGTCCATTCACAGGTTTGCAATTCAAAGGAAAGGGAGACCACGCTCCTAGGTGATCCACGTTCGTGCTCGGATTAAAGGTCTTGCGGATTACCATCGACGTAAGTCAATCGGATCACGCGACAAGAGGTAATTTACTTTTGTTGATATATGCATGTTTATTGATTAAAAGGGTTTAAGGTTCATAAAGGAAAAATTTTAAAAGTCACTAAATCGTCTTTAGTATCGCTTCCGCTGCGTGTAACACTTTTATTTATTATTTTTTCCCTACAAATAATTCATGAAGAAATTTGTCATAATAACGTAATACCTCCGTGACAGTATTCCTAAATAATTCTCATTACTTTTTATAAAAAATGGAAAGTCAACACAACATTCAACTATTGAACCTGTCTAATAATTCATAACTAACAATATACCAGAAAGATAGTTTCATTCCAAACAATTCATAACAGAAAACTTAAGAGTTCAAACCAACATTCAACTTTAACCCTGCATTGGCTGTTGCAAAATATGCATCATTCATAAAAACAATAAAAACAATCTTCAAGTTGACGACATATCAAACCAGGAAACTTACATGTCACCTCAATCTACCCTAAGTAAAACACAACTCGAACATGATAACACTGTAGGGAAAAATACGGTCAACGCAACGGAAGCGAGACTAAAAACAAGTTTAGTATATTTTAAAATTTTTCCTTTGATGAACCTTAACCCTTTAAATTAATTAAACATATATACTATCTAACAAAAGTAGAATATCTTTTGTCACGTGATCCGATTGACTTACGTCGATGGTAATCCACAAGATCTTCAATCCTAGCACGAACTTGAATCACCTAGGAGCGTGGTCTCCCTTTTCTTTGAATTGCATACCTGAGAATGGATAAACAAAATCTCTTTTTCTTAACGTTAGTCACTAAACATCCAAAAGACTACAAAGATTATTCCAGTCACTTTTGAGTTCTCAATCTAATGATCGAAACTCGCATGAACCTTATTCGAAGTTGTACACACAAGCCTATTGATGTATAAGCAATTAGTGTGCTATCGAAAAAAGAATAATCTCTTCTCTCTTGTGTCTTTGCCAAAAAATAAAACCTTTTCTATGAGTATGAGAAGAAGAAGAAATTGATCAAGTGAAATTAATCAAGCAAGAGAGGGTGGCCGAATTCTATAGCATGCATTATATAGGGTGGCTGAAAATTTCTTCTCTCCTTATTAGGGTTGGCCGAATTCTCCTTATGATGGGAGACTAGGGTTGGCCGAATCCTCAACTCAAGAGGATTTGTGCTTTGCCCTAATTCCTATCAACTTTAGAATCCTAACCCTAATTCAACTCATAAGTGTTTTATTCTTTTTAATGACTTAATAAAAGACTTCCTATTTGATTAAATAAATAAACCTTATTATTTATTTTCATACCAAATAAGACTTTTACTTTTAATATACCTGTAAGGATTCCCGTAGTTTTTAATTGGCTTATTTCGTGATCTAACCATATGTGGGGATCATGTAAGGGTAGCTTAGGAATGTGTTCAAGCTCAAGGCCCTTGCAAGTGTTAAGCACTCCAAAGGTAATACTCTAAGTGCTTACTTGTCTTGAAGAGATAGTTGCACACACTCACAACTCATGCATATGTTTAATCCTTATATGTTGTGTGTCATATTTGTGTGCCTTAATGCTCATTAACATCTCTTCTTGCATGTTAGTTTGATTGCATCTTGCATATCCAATTGCCTTGTCATGCTTAGACTTAGGACTGCATTTTTGCACTGGGCGCTCCTAAAAACACTCTACAAAAGCGCTGTACGAACAGCCCCCGTTGGGTGCTGTACAAACCTGATCGATTTAATTCGGTCGCTGTACGAGCGCTATAGAGGCGTTGTACAAAGCGCTCTACAGGGCGCTCTACGTAGAGCGCCCCCTCTGTTTTCTCGCGAGAACAGAGCATGGGCGCTGTACAGAAGCGCCCTACGTACAGCGCCCATGGAAAAATTGTGGTGTCACTTATCAAAACAACCACACTTCATCTTGACACCCTATATATATGCCACTTTGACTTTAGGTCAATTACAAGAGTTCATATTCAGATTTCATACTTACGATATTTTTCAAAGAGAAGAAAAATTCCAAGAACTCATTTTTAATCACTCAAACACTTTTTTCATGATCATCAATCATCATCTAGCATCATCTTTGATCATCTAGATGTCATCTTGCATGGATTCTTCTTCATACTTTGCTTGGTAAGTTTTTCACTAATATCTTACATATTTTGTGTCTTTCTTAACTAAGCAATCTCAATTAATTACTTGTATGTTATTTTATATATTTTGGATACAAGTTTGAGATTAGTGTGATGTATGTTTGAGAAGTTGTATTGTGATAGCTAATTAGGTTTTGTGCTTAATCTTGATTAGCTAAACTATTTGATTGAACATGTCATTTAGTTTTTAATATCTAGGATTGTTCTAATTGCATATTAATCATCTTAGATAAGCATATAGGGTTTCCCTTGCTCTATGTTGCATTTTGGATATTCACATATATTCACTTAGGGTTGTATTCTCTTCATAGAGAAAGTAAGTCTTGTGTGTAGCTTTCGGGATTAGGTTGCTTAGATCGCAAGCAAATTGGACTAGGTTCACTTATACCGGGATTAGGTAGGTGTGTGATTACTTCCGGGATTAGGTTGTAATCATTTACACATTTAGTGGATTCGAGGTTCGAGTGTGGCTTACTTACTAGCCCGTGGTTTCTCCCGTGAGGGTTTCCATGTAAAAATCAAGTGTTATTTAATTTCCGCATATTTTACTTGATTTAGTGCTTTATCTATTTAGGGGTAATTTCATAATTTTGACTAACACGAAAAATTGGGTAAAAAGCGTAAATTCTATTCACCCCCCCCCCCCTCTAGATAGTTTTATACACACCGTGCTATAATTAGTTTCAATTGGTATCAGAGCAGGTTCCTAGACATACATAGGTGATCCTTGCTTATTTTGGTGTGTTTTGCATTTTGTGTGATTTTTGATCATTCATACATTTGCATTCATTTCATTCATTCATAAACACTATGAGTGGAAACGGTGGAAATGGTGGTGGCAACGAAGGTGCTTCTAGCACAAGGCCTCCACTTCTTACCGGATTGAACTTTTCCCAATGGAAAGGGAAGATGGAATCCTACATATGCCAAATTCATGACCGTGCATGGATGGCGGTGGAAGACGGATATGATCTCCCTATGATGACCGCGGGTGGAGGAGAAGATGTTTTGAAGCCTAAGGCGCAATGGAACGCGCAAGAGTTTGAGGCTTCAAAGTGGAATAGGAAGGTGTTAGGATTCCCATTGTTTTTAATTGGCTTATTTCGTGATCAAACCACATGTGGGGATGCTTTGAAAGGGTAGCTTAGATGTTGTTGTTATTGCTTAGGCCCTTTTGAAGACCTCACTATTGACAAGCACCAAAGGTAATATTCTAAGTGCTTACTTGTCTTGAAGAGATAGATGCACACACTCACAACTCATGCATATGTTTAATCCTTGTATGTTGTGTGTCTTTTATGTGTGCCTTAATGCACATTAACATCTCTTCTTGCATGTTAGGTTGATTGCATCTTGCATTGCCCATTGCATCTTCATGCACATTTTTGGATTTCAAGCTTTGCATTGGGCGCTGTTCAAAGCGCTCTACAAAGCGCTGTTCGAACAGCGCCCATCACACCTGATGCAAAAAATGTGATTTAAATGCATCAGGTCTGATGCAATTTTCATGGGCGCTGTACGAGCGCTGTACAAAGCGCTGTTCGTACAGCGCTCCTCTGTTTCCTCGTGAAAACAGAGCAAGGGCGCTGTACAGGCGCTGTACAAGGGCGCTCTACGTACAGCGCCCAAGGCAAATAGTGGGCAAACTTATCAAAACGACCACACTTTGTTTTGGCCCCCTATATATATGCCACTTTGACTTTAGGTCAATCACAAGAGTTCATATTCAGATTCCAAACTTAGGAGATTTTTCAAAGAGAAGAAAAATTCCAAAGAACTCATTTTTAATCACTCAAACACTTGTTCCATGATCATCAATCATCATCTAGCATCATCATAGATCATCTAGATGTCATCTTGCATGGAATCTTCATCATACTTTGCTTGGTAAGCTTTTCACTAATATCTTACATATTTTGTGTTTCTCTTATCTAGCAATCTCAATTTAATTACTTGTATGTGATTTTATATACTTTGAATACAAGATTGAGATTAGTATGATGAATGTTTGAGAAGTTGTATTGTGCTAGCATATTAGGTTTTTGTGCTTGATATTGATTAGCTAAACTAATTGACATGTCATTTAGTTTTGATATCTAGGATTGTTCTTAATTGCATATTAATCATCTTAGATAAGCATATAGGGTTTCCCTTGCTCTATGTTGCATTTTGGATATTTTCACATATTCACTTAGGGTTGTATTCTCTTCAAGAGAAGCTAAGTCTTGTGTGTAGCAATCGGGATTAGGTTGCTTAGATCGCAAGCAAAATCGGACTAGGTTCACTCATACCGGGATTAGGTAGGTGTGTGATTACTTCCGGGATTAGGTTGTAATCGTTTGCACATTTAGTGGATTCGAGGTTCGAGTGTGGCTTACTTACATAGCCCGTGGTTTTTCCCGTGAGGGTTTCCACGTAAAAATCAAGTGTTAATTTAATTTCCGCACCATATTACACTTGCTTGTTTATTTTATCTTGAGGGTAATTTCGTAATTTTTGCTAACACGAAAAATTGGGTAAAAAGCGTAAAATCTATTCACCCCCCATCTAGATAGTTTTATACACACCGTGCTATAATTAGTTTCAGAAGGCTATGCATGCCATCATGTGTGCAATGGATGAGAATCAGTACAAGCTTATTCAGAACACTCAGATTGCAAAAGTGGCATGGGACATCCTTCAAGTTGCACATGAGGGAACCGAGGTGGTGAAGGAGTCCAAGCTTCAAGTCCTCCAAACTCAATTTGAGCTACTTAGGATGGGAGAGGATGAATGCTTCAATGACTTCGAAATCAAATTGATGGACATAGTAAATCAAAGCCATCAACTCGGAGACCCGTATTCGGATAGGAGAATCAAGCAAAAAATTATGAGATCTCTCCCCGATAGGTTTGAATCAAAGGTGATGGCCATAGAAGAAAATAGTGGCTACATGGATATGAAGCCAAGTGAGGTAATTTGACGTCTCCTTGCATATGAGTCTAGGAAGGCTCCTAGCACCACTACTCCTCCTAAGAAGTCTAAAGGAATAGCTTTGAAAGCATCTAAGGATGCAAAGGAGCCAAAGCATGAATAGGATGAAGACCTTGCCTTATTCATGAAAAGGTTTAATAAGGTTATGGGGTTCAAGAAGAAGAAGGGATTTGGGTCAAGAGGACAAGACTTGAAGAAGAAAGGTTCCTTCAAGAAGTTTGAGCCTAGACAAGAGAGGACCGAAAGGAAAGGGGTCCGATGCTTAGAATGTGGTGGGATTGGTCACTTTGCCCCCGAATGTGCTAATCACAATGAAAAGAAGGGCAAAGTGATGGCCGCCACTTGGAGTGGGAGTAGTGATGACTCCAATGAGGAAGATGAGTCTTCAAGTGAAGAAGAGCTCATGGCTAACTTCCTAGCTTTTGCCTCTTCTCACAAGAGCAAAAGTGCTAGTGAAAAAGTGCTAGTGAAAAAGAGGAGATGAGTCCAGAGGAAATTGACTCTAGTGAAGTAGAAAGTGACTCCTCGTCTATTTCCAAAAAGAAATTTGTGGAGCAAAAGGTGCTTGCTAAATACCATGCCGAGTTCAATGATTTAGCATTTAAAAGCACAAGAAAGATTGAGAGGTTGAGAGAAGAGAACCTTGAACTTTCGGCTCACAATGACCATTTAAGTGAACAAGTGGAAAGATTGAAGAGGAGAGAGGATAAGTTAATTGAGGAGTTAGACTTATCCAAGAGAAGTGAAGAAGGCTTGAAGAGGGAACTTGTAGAAGTTAAAGGGTCCTTAGCTAGGATAGATTCTAGCATCAAGAAGCTTGATCATTTACTTGGTGTTGGAAAGAGTCCAAGTGACAAGAGAGGTCTTGGGTATGAAGATTGCAAGAAAATCTCAACCTCTAACAAGATCGTGTTTGTCAAGAGCTTGAAGAACGAAGAAGCTTCATTGGTGCAAGCTCTTAGGAAGAAGTTAGAAGTAGGACAATGTTCAAATGCACAAGTAAAGATGGGGCCAAGAAGGCAACCTCAAGCTCAACCCCCTAGGGTCCCTCAAGCCAACATTCGTCCACAAATGGCTCACAAAGGAAAGAGACCAATCATGCAACCTCAAGCTTGGAAGCAACCTAGACCGGTTCAACAACGAAGATGGATTGAACCCACTTATCCACAAAGACATGGACGAGCTCCCATACGTGCACAAAGACAAGGTATGATTCCTTTTTTCATCCCTATTTGTCACTTTTGTGGTTGTGATGGTCATATTAGACCAAATTGCTTTCAATATATTAAAATGTGTAGAAAACAAAGCATGATTGAAAAGAGAAAGAATAGAGCCAAGATGCATGTTTCTAGGAATGATAATATTGATTTGCATGATACTAGGAATAGTAGAGCACATTTACCAAAGACCACTAAGAAAGCTAAAATTGTTGCTAAGTGGATTAGAAAGAATGAAAATGTTTGCCATGTTGCACAAATAGCCTTGAAGGCAAATTCTTCTAATTTTTGGTATTTGGATAGTGGGTGCTCTAGGCACATGACGGGAAACAAGAGTTTCTTCGAGACTCTTGTTATGGAGGAAGGTGGAAATGTCACTTTTGGTGATGGATCCAAAAGAAATGTTGTAGGGAAAGGAACCATTTCCGTTCCCGGATTACCCTCCTTATCCAATGCTTTATTTGTTGATGGCTTGAAAGCCAATTTAATAAGCATTTCACATCTTAGTGATGAAGGATATTCCGTCTTGTTTTCTAAAGATTATTACTGTATCCTAAAACCCGATGGACAAACCTTGTTGAAGGGCATGAGATCTAGCGACAATTGTTATTGTCTTGAAGCTAGTATTGTATCTAATCATGTGTCCATGGATGAGTAAATTGAGTTGTGGCATGAAAGACTTGGCCACATGAACTTTAGGGATCTACGGACCCTTGGAAAGTTCAATTGTGTGCGTGGCCTCCCTAAGCCTGGGAAGAAAGCCAATGGTGTTTGTGGACCTTGCCAACAAGGAAAGCAAACTAAAAGCATGCACAAAAAGGGTAAGTATCTCACCACAAAGGAGCCTCTTGAGCTTCTCCACATGGACCTCATGGGTCCCATGCAAACCGAAAGTTTGGGTGGAAAGAGATACATTTTTGTTTGTGTTGATGATTTCTCTAGATTTACTTGGACATATTTTCTTAGAGAAAAATCTGAAACTTTTGATAAGTTTAAAATGCTTTGTACTAAATTACAAAATGAAATAAATTCTAGTATTAAAAGCATTAAACGGATTAGAAGTGACCATGTGAGAGAGTTTAAGAATGCCTCTTTTGAAAGCTATTGTGATAGCTTAGGCATCTCCCATGAGTTTTCGGCTCCTAGGACACCTCAACAAAATGGAGTTGTTGAGAGGAAGAATAGGGTCCTCCAAGAGATGGCCCAAGTGATGTTGCTTAGCAACAATGTTCCTAGGAACCTATGGGTCGAAGCCGTCAATACGGCTTGCTACATAGGAAATAGAGTGTTCCTAAGACCCGGTACTAGAAACAACTCTTATGAGTTATGGAAAGGCAAGAGGCCAAATGTTAGCTACTTCCACACTTTTGGAAGCAAATGCTACATTTTGAATAACCGTGATCAACTTGGCAAATTTGATGCTAAGAGTGATGAGGGTATTTTTATTGGCTATGCCTTGAATAGTAGAGCCTATAGAGTTTTCAATTTAAAGACTCTAAGTGTTATGGAATCATCCAATGTCGTATTTGATGATACTAGGCTCAAGTCAAATGATCATGAGGAGGAGGTTATTTTTAGTGATGGTTCTCCTTTGGAGGAGGTTGTGGTGTCTCCTATTGTTGGGACATCTAATGTCAACAATGATGACACACAACCTATTGATAGAGTTCCTCTCTTGGACTCTAAAGAACCCGCTCCATGGGTTAGGAAACTCCATGATAAAGAAGATATCATTGGAGAGGTTAATGAGGGTGTTAGGACTAAACATCAACTTGCTAATCTTATTAGCTATACATGCTACACCTCTCAAATTGAACCCAAAAAGGTTGAAGAAGCCTTAAATGATGAATTTTGGGTTCTTGCCATGCAAGAAGAGTTAAACCAATTCGAAAGGAATGAGGTTTGGACTCTAGTTCCTAGGCCTAAGACCACTAATGTCATAGGCACTAAATGGATATTTAGGAACAAATCCGATGAGGTTGGCAACATAGTGCGGAACAAGGCTAGACTTGTAGCACAAGGGTACTCTCAAATTGAGGGTATCGACTTTGAGGAGACATTTGCTCCCGTTGCCCGTTTAGAGTCTATTAGGCTTCTCTTGTCCATTTCTTGCGTGCACAAGTTCAAATTGCACCAAATGGATGTCAAGAGTGCCTTCCTCAATGGCTTCTTGCAAGAGGAAGTGTTTGTTGAACAACCTAAGGGGTTTGTGGATGCTCACCACCCCAACCATGTCTATCGCCTCAAGAAGGCACTATATGGGTTGAAACAAGCACCGAGGGCTTGGTATGAGCGCCTGACTCAATTTCTTGTTGACAATAACTACACAAGAGGTAGTGCTGACAAGACACTATTCATCAAAAGAGACAATGATGAGCTTTTCATAGCTCAAATATATGTTGATGACATAGTGTTCGGGTCCATCAACAACACCAAGGTCCAACAATTTGTTGATGTTATGTCTCATGAATTTGAGATGAGTCTTGTTGGTGAGCTTAGTTACTTCCTAGGTTTGCAAATTAGGCAACTAGATAATGGGATTTTCATAACCCAAGCCAAATATGCCAAAAACCTAGTGAAGAAGTTTGGTCTTGAAAAAGCCAAACATTATGACACTCCTATGAGCACCACTTTGAAGCTAAGCAAGGATGCTAGCGGTAAAAGTGTGGACCAAACCTTATATCGTGGCATGACAGGGAGCTTGCTCTATTTGACCGCAAGTAGGCCCGATATATCATTTAGTGTAGGAGTTTGTGCTAGGTTCCAATCCGATCCCAAGGAGTCCCATCTCTCTTCGGTTAAGAGAGTCATTCGCTTTGTGAATGGGACTTCCAACTATGGGATTTGGTACTCATTTGACACTAATCCTAGTCTTGTAGGATATAGTGATGTGGATTGGGCAGGAAATTATGATGATAGGAAGAGCACATCGGGCGGTTGCTTCTTTCTAGGTAACAACTTGGTGTCTTGGTTTTGCAAGAAGCAAAACTCGATTTCCTTGTCCACGGCGGAAGCCGAGTACATAGCCGCGGGGAGTGGATGCACTCAACTTATATGGATGAAGCAAATGCTAGTAGACTACGGATTCAACCAAGGTACACTCACTCTCTTTTGTGATAACATGAGTGCTATTAATATTTCCAAGAATCCGGTCCAACATTCTAGAACTAAGCATATTGACATCCGCCATCACTTCATTAGAGAGCTTGTTGAGAACAAAGTTATTGTACTTGAGCATGTAGGTACAAACGATCAACTTGCGGACCTATTCACTAAACCTTTAAATTCTACTCGATTTAAAACTCTTAGTAGATCTATTGGAATTTGTTTGGTGGAGTGATGAGTATGGTACTTGACCCCATATGGGGAACTCAAGCAAAGAGAGCTATTTTGCATATTTGTTGTTTTCAAAAATTTGAAAAATCTTATGCCTCTTTCCTAGTTGCTTGAGTAAGCTTGGTTGCACATTTGTATATATGTTCTCTATCTAATAAGTGTGATCAATGCTTGTCTACAATCCATGTCATATTTATGTTCAAACATGCATTTTTGGACTAGGAGATGTTCTTAGGAAGTATAATTTGAATGACCTATAGTTATCTCCATGACATGATGATTATTTTATAACATGCTAATGTCAAATGAAAAAGCATGAAATTCATAAAACATGCTCACATGAAAAGCATGAATTGATGATTGCATATTCTTAAAATGCAAAACTTGTGTGAAAGCTTATGAGTCTCAAAATGAATAAAGGATCTTGTATCCGTTCAAAGGAATTTATATTCCAAATGTCTCTCTTTCTTTATTGGTTGAACATGGCTACTATCATATGGATATCTTATCCGGAAAAATCAAATAGGGTGCAAAGTCGATCATGCCATGTTTCGCTTATAAAGTTGGATATGGTTACTCTTAAATAGAAATCAATAATCTCTATATCCTTGCTTTTCTCATGACAAATGGTGAAATTGGTTTGAATTCTTTTAGAAACCTTTGTCATTTGCTTTGCCAAATACCATTGTATTTTGGACTTGAATGCTACATGTCTTGTATGCAAAGCATGATTTTTCACACATTTTCAATAAAAATAAATCTCCTTGTTTCTCTCCAATTTATTGAGATGCATAAAGTGGATTATATGACTATGCAAATATTTAGTATGCTACTATCTCTCTTTACCTTGGGTGACCCGGTTGGGGACTACTCCTTTGCCTATATCATGACAAAAAGGGGGACTAGGATTTGGTAAGGGGAGATACAAATTGTTGTTGCAATTATGCACATTGGGGAGATAATATATTGAGGGGGAGTAACCCTTTGAGGAGGAGCATTGCATTTATCATACATTGCATATCTTTGTAATGTTGTGCCTAAATTCTAAAAATGCAAATGCTTGTTTTGATATCACTTGATTAATCTCACATGCATTTTTTTTGGAAAAATATAGAAACCTTGTTTTGTAGGGTTGGTTGTTCTACAAGAGATTGGAGCATTGAAGATTTTACTTTGTTTATTATCTCTTTGTATTGTAGAAGATCTATATTATCCCGTTGTTTCTATTTTTATGTGAGGAATCATGTGAGTGATGGTTTTGTCACGAAATAGCCAAAGGGGGAGATTGTAAGGATTCTCGTAGTTTTTAATTGGCTTATTTTGTGATCTAACCATATCTGGGGATCATGTAAGGGTAGCTTAGGAATGTGTTCAAGCTCAAGGCCCTTGCAAGTGTTAAGCACTCCAAAGGTAATACTCTAAGTGCTTACTTGTCTTGAAGAGATAGTTGCACACACTCATAACTCATGCATATGTTTGAAACTAATTATAGCACGGTGTGTATAAAACTATCTAGAGGGGGGGTGAATAGATTTTACGCTTTTTACCCAATTTTTCGTGTTAGTCAAAATTACGAAATTACCCCTAAATAGATAAAGCAATAAATCAAGTAAAATATGCGGAAATTAAATAATACTTGATTTTTACGTGGAAACCCTCACGGAAAAAACCACGGGCTAGTAAGTAAGCTACACTCGAACCTCGAATCCACTAAATGTGTAAACGATTACAACCTAATCCCGGAAGTAATCACACACCTACCTAATCCCGGTATAAGTGAACCTAGTCCAATTTGCTTGCGATCTAAGCAACCTAATCCCGGAAGTTACACACAAGACTTACTTTCTCTATGAAGAGAATACAACCCTAAGTGAATATATGTGAATATCCAAAATGCAACATAGAGCAAGGGAAACCCTATATGCTTATCTAAGATGATTAATATGCAATTAGAACAATCCTAGATATCACAAACTAAATGACATGTTCAATCAAATAGTTTAACTAATCAAGATTAAGCACAAAACCTAATTAGCTATCACAATACAACTTCTCAAACATACATCACACTAATCTCAATATTGTATCCAAAGAATACAAAATAACATACAAGTAATTAATTGAGATTGCTTGTTAAGAGAAACACAAAATACGTAAGATATTAGTGAAAAGATTACCAAGCAAAGTATGATGAAGAATCCATGCAAGAAGACATCTAGATGATCTAAGATGATGCTAGATGATGATTGATGATCATGGAAAAAGTGTTTGAGTGATTAAAAATGAGTTCTTGGAATTTTTCGTCTCTTTGAAAAATATCCTAAGTATGAAAACTGAATATGAACTCTTGTTATTGACCTAAAGTCAAAGTGGCATATATATAGGGGGCCAAATCAAAGTGTGGTCGTTTTGATAAGTTGGCCTCATATTTGCCTTGGGCGCTGTACGTAGAGTGCCCCTTGTACAGCGACTGTACAGTGCCCCTACTCTGTTCTCACGGGAAAACAGAGGGGCACTGTACGAACAGCGCTTCTGTACAGCGTCCATCTAAAATGCATCAGACCTGATGCATTTAAATGGCATTTTTGCATCAGGTGTGAGGGGCGCTGTTCACAACAGCGCTTTGAACAGCGCCCTTTGCAATGCTAGAAAATCAAAGTTATGCATGACAAGGCAATGGGCAATGCAAGATGCAATCAACCTAACATGCAAGAAGAGATGTTAATGAGCATTAAAGCACACAAATAAGACACACAACATACAAGGATTAAACATATGCATGAGTTGTGAGTGTGTGCAACTATCTCTTCAAGATAAGTAAGCACATAGAAATTTACCTTCGGTGCTTATCAAGAATGAGGTCTTCAAAGGGCCTTAGCAATAACACCTACACTTAGGCTACCCTTACAAAGAATCCCTAACATGTGGTTTGTCCACGAAATGAGCCAATCAACACAAGGGAACCTTACAATCTCCCCCTTTGGCTATTTCGTGACAAAACCACCACTCACATTGATTCCTCACAAAAAAAATAGAAACTACGGGATTACAATGATTTTCTACAATACAAAGAGATAAGAAAATAAAATTTCAAGTCTTCAATCTCTTGTAGAACAATCAAGCTCTGAAAAAAAAGTTTCTAACATTTCCAATACAAGTAAAGTGTGAGATTAATCAAGTGAGAATAAAAACAAGCATTTGCATTTAAAATTTAGGCACAACATTATGAAATGTATGTGTATGCAATGCTCCCCCTCAGCGGGTTACTCCCCCTCAGTGTATGTTCTCCCCGAAGTGCACAATAGCTTCTATATTTTGCAACTCCCCTTACCATATCCTACTCCCCCTTTTTGTCATGATATAGGAAAAGGAGTAGTCCCCAACCGGGTCACTCATAGCAATGAGATATAGTAGCATGCAAGATATTTGCATAATCAATATAAGTCACTTTATGCATCTCAATTAATTGGAGAGAAACAAGGAGATTTATTTGATGAAAATGTGTGAATCCAACATGCTTTGCTTACAAGACATATAGCATTCAAGTCCAAAATACAATGGTATTTGGCAAAGCAAATGACAAAGGTTTCTAATAAGAATTCAAACCAATTTCACCAATGTCATGAGAAAAGCAAGGATATAGAGATTATTGATTTCAATTTAAGAGTAACTATATCCAACTTTATAAGCGAAACATGGCATGAGCGACTTTGCACCCTATTTGATTTTTCCGGATAAGATATCCGTATGATAGTAGCCATGTTCAACTAATAAAGAAAGAGAGACATTTGGAATATAAATTCCTTTGAACGGATATAATATCCTTTATTCATTTTGAGTCTCATAAGCTTTCACACAAGTTTTGCATTTTAAGAATATGCAATCATCAATTCATGCTTTCCATGTGAGCATGTTATATGAATTTCATGCTTTTTCATTTGACAATAGCATGTTATAAGAGAATCATCATGTCATGGAGATAACTATAGGTCATTCACATCATACTTCCTATGTAAATCTCCTAGTCCAAAAATGCATGTTTGAACATAAATATGACATGGATTGTAAACAAGCAAGGTTCACACTTATAGAATTTGAAAACATATATACATATGTACAACCAAGCTTACTCAAGCAATCAAAAAAAGAGGCATAAGATATTTCAAATTTTTTGCAAGTGACAAGAATGCAAAATAGCTCTCTTTGCTTGAGTTCCCCATATGGGGTCAATCATAAAACACATCACTCCACAAGACATATCCCAATAGATCTACTAAGAGTTTTAAATCGAGTAGCATCTAAGGGTTTAGTAAATAGGTCCGCAAGTTGATCATTAGTACCTACATGTTCAAGTACTATGCATTTATTTTCAACAAGCTCTCTAATGAAGTGATGGCGGATGTCAATATGCTTAGTTCTAGAATGTTGCACCGGATTCTTGGAAATATTAATAGCACTCATGTTATCACAAAAGAGAGTTAGAGTACCTTGGTTGAATCCGTAGTCTACTAGCATTTGCTTCATCCATAGGAGTTGTGTGCATCCACTCCCCGCGGTTATGTACTCGGCCTCGGCCGTGGACAAGGAAATCGAGTTTTGCTTCTTGCAAAACCAAGACACCAAGTTGTTGCCTAGAAAAAAGCAACCGCCCGATGTGCTCTTCCTATCATCACAATTTCCTGCCCAATCCGCATCACGAAAGCCTACAAGACTAGCATTAGTGTCAAAAGAGTACCAAATCCCATAGTTGGATGTCCCATTCACATAGCGAATGATTCTCTTTACGGAAGAGAGATGGGACTCCTTAGGATCCGCTTGGTACCTAACACACACACCCACACTAGAGGAGATATCGGGCCTACTTGCGGTCAAATAAAGCAAGCTTTGTATCATGCCACGATATAATGTTTGTTCCACACTTTTACCACTAGCATCCTTGCTTAGCTTCAAAGTGGTACTCATGGGTGTATCACAATGTTTGGCTTTCTCTAAACCAAACTTCTTCACTAGGTTCTTAGCATATTTTGCTTGGGTTATGAAAATCCCATCATTCATTTGCCTAATTTGCAAACCTAGGAAGTAACTAAGCTCACCAACAAGACTCATCTCAAATTCATAAGACATGACATCAACAAATTGTTGGACCTTGGTGTTGTTGGTGGAGCCAAAGACTATATCATCAACATATATTTGAGCTATGAAAAGCTCATCATTGTCTCTCTTGATGAATAGCGTCTTGTCAACACTACCTCTTGTGTAGTTATTGTCAACAAGAAATTGAGTGAGGCGCTCATACCAAGCCCTCGGTGCTTGTTTCAACCCATATAGTGCCTTCTTGAGGCGATAGACATTGTTGGGGTGGTGTGCATCCACAAACCCCTTGGGTTGTTCAACAAACACTTCCTCTTGCAAGAAGCCATTGAGGAAGGCACTCTTGACGTCCATTTGGTGTAATTTGAACTTGTGCACACAAGAAATGGACAAGAGAAGGCTAATGGACTCTAAGCGGGCAACGGGAGCAAAAGTCTCCTCAAAGTCGATACCCTCAATTTGAGAGTACCCTTGTGCTACAAGTCTAGCCTTGTTCCGCACTATGTTGCCCTTCTCATCGAATTTGTTCCTAAATATCCATTTAGTGCCTATGACATTAGTGGTCTTAGGCCTAGGAACTAGAGTCCAAACCTCATTCCTTTCGAATTGGTTTAGCTCTTCTTGCATGGCAAGAACCCAAAATTCATCATTCAAGGCTTCATCAACCTTTTTGGGTTCTATTTGAGAGGTGTAGCATGTAAAGCTAATTAGATTAGCTATTTGACGCCTAGTCCTAACACTTAGTCCTAACACCCTCATTAACATCTCCAATAACATCCTCTTTGTTATGGAGTCTTCTAACCCATGGAGCGGGTTCATTAGAGTCCAAGTTAGGAACTCTAGTAATAGGTTGTGTGACTTCATCAGATGTCCCAACATTGGGAGTCACCACAACCCTCTCCAAAGGAGAGTCATCCTCTAAAACTTCCTCCTCCTCATGGTCATTAGACTTGAGCCTTGTATCATCAATGACAACATTCGATAATTCCATGACGGTTCGAGTCTTCAAGTTGAAAACTTTATAGGCTCTACTATTCAAGGCATAGCCAATAAAGATACCCTCATCACTCTTAGCATCAAACTTGCCAAGTTGATCACGGTCATTTAAAATGTAGCATTTGCTCCCAAATGTGTGGAAGTAGCTAACATTTGGCTTTCTACCCTTCCATAACTCATAGGAGGTGTTTCTAGATCCGGGCCTTAGGAATACCCTATTCCCTATATAGCAAGCCGTATTGACGGCTTCGGCCCATAGGTTCCTAGGGACATTGTTGCTAAGCAACATCATTCGGGCCATCTCTTGGAGGACCCTATTCTTCCTCTCAACAACTCCATTTTGTTGAGGTGTCCTAGGAGCCGAAAACTCATGGGAGATGCCTAAGCTATCACAATAGCTTTCAAAAGAGGCATTCTCAAATTCCCTCCCATGGTCACTTCTAATCCGTTTAATGCTTCTAATGTTAGAATTCATTTCATTTTGTAATTTAGTACAAAGCATTTTAAACTTATCAAAAGTTTCGGATTTTTCTCTAAGAAAATATGTCCATGTAAATCTAGAGAAATCATCAACACAAACAAAAATGTATCTCTTTCCACCTAAACTCTCGGTTTGCATAGGACCCATAAGATCCATGTGGAGAAGCTCTAGGGGCTCCTTGGTGGAGAGATACTTGCCCTTTTTGTGCATGCTTTTGGTTTGTTTTCCTTGTTGGCAAGGTCCACAAATACCATTGGCTTTCTTCCCAAGCTTAGGGAGGCCACGCACACACTCGAACTTTCCAAGGGTTCTTAAATCCCTAAAGTTCATGTGGCCAAGTCTTTCATGCCACAACTCAACTTGCTCATCCATGGACACATTGTTTGAAACTATTCTAGCTTCAAGACAATAACAATTGTCACTAGATCTCATACCTTTCAACAAGGTTTGTCCATCGGGCTTTAGGATTGAGCAATCATTTTTACTAAACAAGACGGAATATCCTTCATCACTTAGATGTGAAATGCTTATTAAATTTGCTTTCAAGCCATCAACAAATAAAGCATCAGATAAGGAGGGTAAATCGGGAACAGAAATGGTTCCTTTCCCTACAACCTTCTTTTTAGATCCATCACCAAAAGTGACATATCCACCTTCCTCCATAACAAGAGTCTCGAAGAAACTCTTGTTTCCCGTCATGTGCCTAGAGCACCCATTATCCAAATACCAAAAATTAGAAGAATTTGCCTTCAAGGCTATTTGTGCAACATGGCAAACATTTTCATTCTTTCTAATCCACTTAGCAACAATTTTAGCTTTCTTAGTGGTCTTTGGTACATGTGCTCTACTATTCCTAGGATCATGCAAATCAATATTATCATTCCTAGGAACATGCATCATGGCTCTTTTCTTTTTCTTCTCTATCATGCTTCTAGTTTTGCACATTTTTATATATCGAAAGCATTGTGGTCTAATATGACCATGAAATCCACAAAAGTGACAAATATGAGTAAAATAAGGAATCATACCTTGTCCTTGTCTTTGTGGATGAAAGGGTTCAATCTGTCTTTGTTGTTGAACCGGTCTTGATTGCTTCCTAGCTTGAGGTTGCATGATAGGCCTCTTTCCTTTGTGAGCCATTTATGGAGGAATGTTGGCTTGAGGGACCCTAGGGGGTTGAGCTTGAGGTTGCCTTCTTGGCCCCATCTTCATTTGTGCATTTGAACATTGTCCTACTTCTAACTTCTTCCTAGGAATTTGCACAAATGAAGTTTATTCTTTCCTCAAACTCTTGACAAACACGGTCTTGTTAGAGGTTGAGATCTTCTTGCCATCTTCATACCCAAGACCCCTCTTGTCACATGGACTCTTTTCAACACCAAGCATATGGTCAAGCTTCTTGGTGCTAGAATCCATCCTAGTCATAGATTCTCTAACTTCTTCAAGCTCCCTCTTTAGACTATCTTCATTCCTCCTAGATAAGACTAACTCCTCTCTTAGCTTATCTTCCATCTTCTTGAATCTTTCCACTTTTTCACTTAAGTGGTCATTTTGAGATGCAAGCTCAAGATTTTCTTCTCTTAACATCTTGATCTTTCTTGTGCTCTTGATTGCTAAATCATTAAACTCGGCATGATATTTAGCAAGCACCTTTTTCTCCACAAATCCATTTATGGAGTTAGAAGAGGAATCACTTTCTTCTCCACTTGAGTCATTTTCCTCTTGACTCATTTCCTCTCTCTCACTAGCACTTTTGCTTTTATGGGAGGAGGCAAAAGTTAGGAGATTAGCCATGAGCTCTTCATCATCTGAAGACTCATCTCCCTCATAGGAGTCATCACTACTTCCACTCCAAGTGGCGGCCATCACTTTCCCCTTTTTCTTCTCAACATGATTTGCACAATCGGGGGCAAAATGACCTATGCCACCACACTCGAAACAACGGACCCCTTTCCTTTTGGTCCTTTCTTGCCTAGGTTCAAACTTCTTGAAAGAGCCCTTTTTCTTCAAATCTTGACCATTTGACCCAAAGCTCTTTCTTCTAAACTTCATAACCTTGTTGAACCTTTTCATAAACAAGGCAAGGTCTTCATCCGAGTCAATCTTCTTTGCCTCCTTTTCATCTTTGGAGGTCTTCAAAGCAATTCCTTTTTGCTTTTTAGGAGGTGTGGAGACAGGCCCCTTCCTAGACTCATAAGCTAGAAGTCTCCCAATCACCTCACTCGGCTTCATATCCTTATAACCACTATTTTCTTCTAAAGCCGTCACCTTCGATTCAAACCTATCGGGTAGAGATCTCATAATCTTTTGCTTGATTCTCCTATCCGAATATGGATCACCAAGTTGATGACTTTGGTTGACTATATCCATCAACTTGATCTCGAAGTCGTTGAAGCACTCATTCTCCTCCATCTTGAGCATCTCGAATTGAGTTTGGAGGACTTGAAGCTTGGAGGACTTGAAGCTTAGAGTCCTTCACCACTTCGGTTCCCTCATGTACAATCTCTAGGATGTCCCATGCTTCCTTAGCTATCCTAGTATTTTGAATCAACTTGTATTGATTTTCGTCCATAGCACACAAGATGGCATGCATCGCCTTCCTATTCCACTTTGAAGCCTCAAACTCTTGCGCGTACCATTGCGCATTAGGCTTCAAAACATCTTCTCCTCCACCCACGGGAGTCATCATAGGGAGATCATATCCGTCTTCCACCGCCATCCATGCACGGTCGTGAATTTGGCATATGTAGGATTCCATCTTCCCTTTCCATTGGGAATAGTTCAATCCGGTAAGAAGTGGAGGCCTTGTGCTAGAAGCAACTTCGTTGCCACCACCATTTCCACCGTTTCCACTCATAGTGTTTATGAATGAATGAAATGATTGCAAATGTATGAATGATCAAAAATCACACAAAATGCAAAACACACCAAAATAAGCAAGGATCACCTATGTATGTCTAGGAACCCGCTCTGATACCAATTGAAACTAATTATAGCACGGTGTGTATAAAACTATCTAGAGCGGGGGTGAATAGATTTTACGCTTTTTACCCAATTTTTCGTGTTAGTCAAAATTACAAAATTACCCCTAAATAGATAAAGCAATAAATCAAGTAAAATATGCGGAAATTAAATAACACTTGATTTTTACGTGGAAACCCTCACGGGAAAAACCACGGGCTAGTAAGTAAGCCACACTCGAACCTTGAATCCACTAAATGTGTAAACGATTACAACCTAATCCCGGAAGTAATCACACACCAACCTAATCCCGGTATGAGTGAACCTAGTCCAATTTGCTTGCGATCCAAGCAACCTAATCCCGGAAGCTACACACAAGACTTACTTTCTCTATGAAGAGAATACAACCCTAAGTGAATATATGTGAATATCCAAAATGCAACATAGAGCAAGGGAAACCCTATATGCTTATCTAAGATGATTAATATGCAATTAGAACAATCCTAGATATCACAAACTAAATGACATGTTCAATCAAATAGTTTAGCTAATCAAGATTAAGCACAAAACCTAATTAGCTATCACAATACAACTTCTCAAACATACATCACACTAATCTCAATATTGTATCCAAAGCATACAAAATAACATACAAGTAATTAATTGAGATTGCTTGTTAAGAGAAACACAAAATATGTAAGATATTAGTGAAAAGCTTACCAAGCAAAGTATGATGAAGAATCCATGCAAGAAGACATCTAGATGATCTAAGATGATGCTAGATGATGATTGATGATCATGGAAAAAGTGTTTGAGTGATTAAAAATGAGTTCTTGGAATTTTTCTTCTCTTTGAAAAATATCCTAAGTATGAAATCTGAATATGAACTCTTGTTATTGACCTAAATTCAAAGTGGCATATATATAGGGGGCCAAATCAAAGTGTGGTCGTTTTGATAAGTTGGCCTCATATTTTCCTTGGGCGCTGTACGTAGAGCGCCCCTTGTACAGCGCCTGTACAGCGCCCCTACTCTGTTCTCACGGGAAAACAGAGGGGCGCTGTATGAACAGCGCTTCTGTACAGCGCCCATCTAAAATGCATCAGACCTGATGCATTTAAATGGCATTTTTGCATCAGGTGTGAGGGGCATTGTTCACAACAGCGCTTTGTAGAGCGCTTTGAACAGCGCCCTTTGCAATGCTAGAAAATCAAAGTTATGCATGACAAGGCAATGGGCAATGCAAGATGCAATCAACCTAACATGCAAGAAGAGATGTTAATGAGCATTAAAGCACACAAATAAGACACACAACATACAAGGATTAAACATATGCATGAGTTGTGAGTGTGTGCAACTATCTCTTCAAGACAAGTAAGCACATAGAAATTTACCTTCGGTGCTTATCAAGAATGAGGTCTTCAAAGGGCCTTAGCAATAACACCTACACTTAGGCTACCCTTACAAAGAATCCCCAACATGTGGTTTGTCCACGAAATGAGCCAATCAACACAAGGGAACCTTACAATGTTTAATCCTTGTATGTTGTGTGTCTTATTTGTGTGCCTTAATGCTCATTAACATCTCTTCTTGCATGTTAGTTTGATTGCATCTTGCATATCCAATTGCCTTGTCATGCTTAGACTTAGGATTGCATATTTGCACTGGGCGCTCCCAAAAGCGCTCTACAAAAGTGCTGTACGAACAGCCCCCGTTGGGCGCTGTATAGACCTAATCGATTTAATTCGGTCGTTGTACGAGCGCTGTAGAGGCGCTGTACAAAGCGCTCTACAGGGCGCTCTACGTAGAGCGCCCCTCTGTTTTCTTGCGAGAACAGAGCAGGGGCGCTGTACAGGCGCTGTATAGAAGCGCCCTACGTACAGCGCCCATGGCAAAATTGTGGTGTCACTTATCAAAACGACCACACTTCATCTGGACACCCTATATATATGCCACTTTGACTTTAGGTCAATTACAAGAGTTCATATTCAGATTTCATACTTAGGATATTTTTCAAAGAGAAGAAAAATTCCAAGAACTCATTGTTAATCACTCAAACACTTTTTTCATGATCATCAATCATCATCTAGCATCATCTTTGATCATCTAGATGTCATCTTGCATGGATTCTTCATCATACTTTGCTTGGTAAGTTTTTCACTAATATCTTACATATTTTGTGTCTTTCTTAACTAAGCAATCTCAATTAATTACTTGTATGTTATTTTATATATTTTGGATACAAGTTTGAGATTAGTGTGATGTATGTTTGAGAAGTTGTATTGTAATAGCTAATTAGGTTTTGTGCTTAATCTTGATTAGCTAAACTATTTGATTGAACATGTCATTTAGTTTATAATATCTAGGATTGTTCTAATTGCATATTAATCATCTTAGATAAGCATATAGGGTTTCCCTTGCTCTATGTTGCATTTTGGATATTCACATATATTCACTTAGGGTTGTATTCTCTTCATAGAGAAAGTAAGTCTTGTGTGTAGCTTCCGGGATTAGGTTGCTTAGATCGCAAGCAAATTGGACTAGGTTCACTTATACCGGGATTAGGTAGGTGTGTGATTACTTCCGGGATTAGGTTGTAATCGTTTACACATTTAGTGGATTCGAGGTTCGAGTGTGGCTTACTTACTAGCCCGTGGTTTTTCCCGTGAGGGTTTCCACGTAAAAATCAAGTGTTATTTAATTTCTAAATATTTTACTTGATTTATTGCTTTATCTATTTAGGAGTAATTTCGTAATTTTGACTAACACGAAAAATTGAGTAAAAAGCGTAAAATCTATTCACCCCCCCCCCCCCCCCCCCCCCCCCCCCCCCCCCCCCCCCCCCCCCCCCCCCCCCCTTGATAGTTTTATACACACCGTGCTATAATTAGTTTCAATACTACTACCAATAGTATAACTATAGGAAACATATTTCCTGATCAGAAAAAGATTTTGTTTCTTAATTAAATAATTAATTAATAAATTAATTAATTCTCATATAATCAAACAATAAAATAAAATAATATTTTTGACTAATTAATTAGCCTTGCCGCCCACATCATATATATATGGGCTTAATATTATTTTCTTATTTTATTTAATCCATTGGACTTTAATTAAAAAAAGCCCACATGTGAACCAGATCCATTCTTACTAAAAGAAACAAGCCCACATGCCTTTCATTAATATATTAATATAATTGATCAACCCATTAAATAAATAATGTGCAAATTATATTCTTAATATATTAAATGCAATTCTAGATGGATCCATAAATTGGTCTGGTAGAATATATCAAGTGATCCATGCAAGTCCGTGTGGATTGGGGATCTTGGCGGGCTATCTAAATTTAAGCTTCAATAGACATAACATAATCACAATCAACAAATGATTCACTTAGGTCCGATCCATTAATTTTAACTAATTCCACTAAAGAGCTAAAATTGAACTCTTAAATAAAGATAGAATAAGAAGATGTTCCTCATTCATACCCTAGACAATCATATTGGAGATAGTGTATCCTCGTGATTAATATCAGTAATCGCCAAGAGTTCATAGACCGCCTATAACTCTCCAAGTTACCATATTTACTCATATGACCACGTTTTGAACTTGGATATTTTGACTTGTCCAGAAGCCATGTTTTCAATAGAACATTATGAGGTATTCATTATAAGGTAAAGACAAAAAACATAAAATCTAGAGTTATGATAAAATGCAACTCCACCCATCTCCAATGAAATCGCTTGTTCGAAGTTCGAACACTGGATAAACAATGAGTACAGATACAGTATTTAAGTCGAACACTGCATAAACATTCATAGAATAATCCGAACCGTCGTCCCTGTGAGTAATTTGGATTTCGCTTCAATCATCTTCCTTGTAGTAACAATTACAGACTGAAACCCATCGAGAAAACACAAATTGGGTATAGATTATTCCTTGCATGTTCGAAACGACATACCCAGACTGAAACCCATTACCAATTAATACATACCCAGTTGTAATAATGAAATTGAAACAAGCAAACTTATGACAAGAAACAAAATTAGGATCAAAACAGAGAACGCCATACCGTCGACACGAATGGGTGCGCCGTCGATTAAAGAAGTACTTCTAGAAGAATCGGAACAGTTCCTCCTTTTGATGCTTACACGGTGTAAGTTCTTCGAGTAAGTTAGTATACACGAACAAAATAAGACTGTTTACCGGATTTATGACCAAATTGCAACCAACCCCCCTGAGGTTTGCTCTTTCACAAATAAATTGCAATTAACCTTTTTGGTTTAATTGCAATTAAAAAATAAATATCGTTCAAGTTTTGATAAATTCAAATTTAGATATAAAAACTATTTACAAAATCCAATTGACCGTTTGGATTTGCTATAAAATTGGCGTTGACACCAGATCAATGGCCAAGAATTCCTTTAGATTAAATAAATATATAAAAAATAATGATTTTATTATTAAATGTAATTATGGCATCCATTAAATGCAAAGTATTGATGTGATGTGTAAAGTCGGCTAATCAAAGTTGTTCAATTGTCTAAAACCTGGTTGCATCGGATGCACGGTGCCTCCCCCACCCTCATCCTGCCACGTCAGAAAATGTGTTGACGTGGCAGCATCATGCATTGCGCTGCACAGAACCCCTCTTATATCCAGACACAACTTTATCATAACACAGTTAACACCCACTGCAATAGCGGTCAAACTTAGAACACACTAACTAGGGTGACCCATTACCACCCACTCCAGGTGTTGACACATGTCCCAAACTTTGGGTTAACTTTAGACTTTGGGTTGAGTTTGGGACATGTGTCAACACCTGTAGTGGGTGGTAATGGTTCACCCTAGTTAGTGTGGGTGAGCAAAAATGCACTCTGGAGTTTGAGTGTTATAGATGTTCTTCCAGATGCCGAATTCACAAATACATTTTTCTAATGCTTACACGGTAGAAGTTGTGGAGTAAGTACGTATACACGAATATAACAGACTATACGTATACACGAATAAACTAAGTCTGTTATATTCGTGTAACTGACTTGGTACATTCGTGTACAACTAATATAATTATCACAATTACTTTTGAAATTCCTTTGCCATCACAATTACTGAAATTCCTTTGGCATCAGATCAATGGCCAAGTGAAACTAATTAATGCACGGTGTGTATAAAACTATCTAGAGGGGGGGTGAATAGATTTTACGCTTTTTACCCAATTTTTCGTGTTAGTCAAAATTACGAAATTACCCTCAAGATAAAATAACCAAGCAAGTGTAATATGGTGCGGAAATTAAATTGACACTTGATTTTTACGTGGAAACCCTCACGGGAAAAACCACGGGCTATGTAAGTAAGCCACACTCGAACCTCGAATCCACTAAATGTGCAAACGATTACAACCTAATCCCGGTAGTAATCACACACCTACCTAATCCCGGTATGAGTGAACCTAGTCCGATTTTGCTTGCGATCTAAGCAACCTAATCCCGATTGCTACACACAAGACTTAGCTTCTCTTGAAGAGAATACAACCCTAAGTGAATATGTGAAAATATCCAAAATGCAACATAGAGCAAGGGAAACCCTATATGCTTATCTAAGATGATTAATATGCAATTACGAACAATCCTAGATATCAAAACTAAATGACATGTCAAATAGTTTAGCTAATCAATATCAAGCACAAAAACCTAATATGCTAGCACAATACAACTTCTCAAACATACATCATACTAATCTCAATCTTGTATTCAACAAATATAAAATCACATACAAGTAATTAAATTGAGATTGCTAGATAAGAGAAACACAAAATATGTAAGATATTAGTGAAAAGCTTACCAAGCAAAGTATGATGAAGAATCCATGCAAGATGTCATCTAGATGATCTAAGATGATGCTAGATGATGATTGATGATCATGGAACAAGTGTTTGAGTAATTAAAAATGAGTTCTTTGGAATTTTTCTTCTCTTTGAAAAATCTCCTAAGTATGGAATCTGAATATGAACTCTTGTAATTGACCTAAAGTCAAAGTGGCATATATATAGGGGGCCAAAACAAAGTGTGGTCGTTTTGATAAGTTTGCCCACTATTTGCCATGGGCGCTGTACGTAGAGCGCCATTGTACAGCGCCTGTACAGCGCCCTTGCTCTGTTTTCACGAGGAAACAGAGTGGCGCTGTACATACAGCGCTCTGTACCGCGCCACGTACAGCGCCCCAACAGCGACCCAACAGCGACCGATTAAATCGATCAGGTCTGAACAGCGCTCAATGGGCGCTGTTCGTACAGCGCTTCTGTACAGCGCTTTTGGGGGCGCCCAGTGCAAAAATGCAATCCTAAGTCTAAGCATGACAAGGCAATTGGATATGCAAGATGCAATCAAACTAACATGCAAGAAGAGATGTTCATGAGCATTAAGGCACACATAAAAGACACACAACATATAAGGATTAAACATATGCATGAGTTGTGAGTGTGTGCATTTATCTCTTCAAGACAAGTAAGCACTTAGAATATTACCTTTGGTGCTTGACAATGGTGAGATCTTCAAAAGGGCCTAGGCAATAACAAACATCTAAGCTACCCTTACAAAGTATCCCCACATGTGGTTTGATCACGAAATAAGCCAATTAAAAACAACGGGAATCCTAACACCAAGAATTACTTTTGATTTGAATCTTCTATTTGAAAAAAATGATGTTATTATTATATGTAACTAGTACAGTAGTATGTCAACATGTGCGATGCACAGGCTTTGTTTTATTTTTCTCAATTGGACCTTTTTTATTAAATTATCTCCTAATATCTCATTTCATAATATAATTCAGCTATTTAGGTTATTATTTAGCTCAATTTTGGATAATTTATAGAGACCATTCACCTTTCAATTTTTGTGCCAAGTGTACTCAATGGTTTTTTTTAGATTCAGTAAGTATTACCTAATAATCTTAATAATTTAGATGTTTCAAATTCTACAACCATTGAATCCGGTACATTCCTCACATTAAGTTGATCTTAGAAAATTATTAAATAGGAAAAATTTGTTGTTATCATTACAGAGGAAGTGAAGAGTCCGTAGAGATAAGGAATAATTATCTCAAAAAATTAATAATAAATTGAATGGAAGAGTATTTAGAGATAACAAATCAAGAATTATTAATGGACAATAAGGGTGAATTGAATGCTACAATTACTAATATTTTTTTAAAATGGGAGCAATAACATATTAAAAACCAAATTAATGAATTAATTGCCAAACTTTCTGAGGCATGAGAATTTATATAAATAAAAAAGATTTCTTTTAATTATTAATTACCATGATGTATCCAACATTAACAGAATTTGAGTCGGTGGTTACAACTTATAACCAATGAATCAATTATTGGTAGTGGTGGAAACGAAGAGCCTTGTTTATTAATGGTATTACCTAAGAGTTTATTCTTAATGACATTGGATACCTAAGAGCTTCCAAGAGTTAATAACAATTATAATGGCATTGGATAACTAAGAGCTTCATAGGAAGAATAACAATTATTATATGATTTAACTAAAATCAAAATCATTTTAATTAATTGATTAAATATTTTAAAGTTAAATATAAATATGTAAGGTTGATAATGAGTGTTGGCATTAATTCCATATCAAAACGTGTTTATCTTGTAATGTTTAGTGGTTAGTAATTGAAGAATTTTGAAAACGAAGGACGTCTCAACCACAACTCATTCAAGAAGCCGGCTTTTAAGAGATTCGGGCATTATTGGTCGACAAAGGTATTCAAGGACCTCTTATCTCTTACAAGGCTAGGCACACACTCACACATATCATTCTTGTGTGTTCCTTCATGATTTAATTTCATTTACATATCACTTTCACACACTTGGCAAAATATGCTCATGCATTCATATTTAGTTAATAAACTTTGTGTTTTGCATTTTCTAGGACTATGTCCGGAAACTAGCATATGTGTGTGTCTTTGTGCTTGTATGTTTCCGTATTTTGTGTTTAGGACTTGAAAATGTTCTTATTTAATGCCTTATTGAGTTCCGGTCGTTTCGGTTACTCATTCATAAGGTTTCGAGTCCAAACATGTTGACTATGCTACTTTTCGTTCTCTTTCGTTGTGTTGACTTCATTGATGATTTCCGAGATGATTTCTCAACCTTTTTTCAATGTTGTATAGTCGTCGTCGTGCGTGAGAGAGTCACGGTTCGTAATCCAGAAACAGATTTGAAATCAAAGTTCGGACGCCCAAGATACGGGCCGAAGAACCGAGGAAGCGCGCGAGAGGACAGCCCAGGCCGTGGGCCACATGGGCTGGCCGTTGATGAGGCCGTGGGCCCCACGGTCTGGAGCACTCTCTGCTCCCGTGTGGGCCACGCACCCCCCATGGCCAGGGGGTGACGTGGCACCACTTGGTTGGCTGAAATGCTCTCTCTCTCCCCTCCTATTTCTTCCCTCTCTCTCTCCATTTTGAAAACTAAGAAGAAAAATTTCAGAAATCCCGTAAGCTCTCTCTCCAGCATTTTCAGATTTTTAAAACACCATATCTTCCTCATCCGGAGTCGGATTTGAGTGATTCAAGTTGGAGAGTGTTCATATTTGAGTCCTCTAACATCTCCAATGGTTTGGTGGCTGTTTGATCGTGATTTCAAGTGGTTGAACACTGATTTCCGAACCAGCTGCAAAGTCCGAGGTAATGGTCTCAACTTTGGGATTTCTTGTTTTTTGACCTTCCATTTGCTTGGGGTTTCTTCTTCTATATCTATGTTTATGTTTGGTAAAAGCTATTTGGAAAGATAGCTTGATTATCATTCTAATTGAAACTCAATTTGTGGACTAATGTTTACTAGATTCTATGTTTCTAGGTTTTACATATGTTTGTGAGTTGTATTGTGATTAGAATGACATCTTAGGTTGTTTGGAACTTAATTGAATTAATTTTGTGATAAATGACCTTGAGATTTGATTTGATCCTTTGATTGATAAAATCTAGGATTTGTGTATTTGTTTGTGATTTAGAGAATATAGGTTTTAATTGATGTAAATCTCAAAACCTTGCTCTATATTTTTGACTAGTATATTGATTGATTTTAATCTCATATATCTAGCATTTAATTGTATATTGATAGCATCTTGAATTTGTACTTCATGAACATTTTGTGATTCAAGTGTTGTGTGTGAATGAGACTTTGAGTGTATGTATTAGGTGTTTCATATGCTTAGGTTTCTATTCACGTATTTTTGCATCTAGACTTGATTATTTGTGATATCACATGTTTAGGTCTATTTGTGCCATATATTGATCACATGTTCTATGTTGTATTGATTGTTTGCATCATTTGCATTCACATGATCACACTAGGAAGTCCTTGTAAAAGGCATGAAGTCTTGGTTAGAGTCGGGGTGACTCGGATAGCCAAGCAAAAAGTCTTGCCTAGAGTCGGGATGACTCGGATAGGTAAGCAAGGAGTCATGGCTAGAGTCAGGAGGACTCAGATAGTCATGCATGGGAGGCTCCCTAGAGGCAAGAGTGCCTTGGATAGGGAGTTGGCTATTGTATTGGTAGGCCTAGGCGTATGGTTAGACATAGAGTCCGATAGAGCAGGGTACACGGGAGGTGTATGCACTCTTGAGGAATTTCTAATCTACCATCGATGTTGGTTGTGTGTGGTGTCCAATATATGGTGGTTTCGCATCATTGAGGGATTTCACACTTTCCAATAGGGTTGGGTAGGCTTAGACTTCACTAGGTTGGGTGAGCTAAAGATTGGTCACTTTGTGAATGTTCTATGTTTACTTTCCAATAATATAGTTCCCAATGGTTGTAGTTCACCCGTGGATGTTTCCTCCTTGGAGGTTTTACCACGTTAAAAAATCTCTTGTGTTAATTCTTCCTATCTCTTTCTCTTATATTTTAATTGTATATTTTATTATCTTGATTCATAATATTCACATGTGATATATTGTGAAACAAGATCTTGTATAGTGTGATTAGTGAATTTATTCCTTAGATCAATTTTGTATCTTTGATTCTTTTATATATTGTAATTTTTGTATAGTGACATTTTGATCACTCTTGTAATTCATTGAACACTTATTGAAATACAAGATTACTTTGTTGTTGTGTTTATTTGTCCTTTTACCTCACATAACTTGTTGATATACTTAGACATTGCTCTTATGATTGTATTATCGTATTGTCTATGTATGTCTTCCTTGGCTTATTGTGTTGTGTGTAAGGCTACCTTGAGGGACAAACGAATGTTTGTTCAAGGGTTTGAAAAAGGTGTAAAAACCTATTCACCCCCCCCTCTAGGTATGCTTTAAGCAATTTAACTTCGTTTGTATACTTTCAAAATATATAATTTAATACCAAAACTCCCTCACGGCGACATGTGGCGCTGTGAAACTCTAATTTTTTTTGACATGAGGTAGTATGGTGATTTTCAAATAGACGGGAAAAAATTCCCATCTAATCCAAAACCCTTTTGCGATCTCTGCGTGTCAAAATTGGTAAAACCGGGTCGTTTTGTGGTTTGCTGTTTTGTTGAGGTGGTTGTGATATATTTAAAAAATAGTGTAGATATTTGCCACCCATAAAAAAAGCTAGGGCACCCCTAATTTATTTATACCCCTTTTTATTTACAGCTCAATTTGCGGGCTTTGAAAAACTGATGTACAAAAATTAGTATTTTATTGTTAACAATAATTTACAAAACCAGAAGATTCTATCGTTTAACAATAATTTACAAAACCAAAAGATTCTATCGTTGATTGTAAAACTAATATAATAATCTTATTACTAACCAATACTAATACATAATCTTCGTATATATGTATTTTGAAGGTATATACAGAAATATTAATAGGCGGTAAAATTACATTCGATCGATCACCAACGTTCTTAGTTATTACGCAAACACGATTAATCCATTACGCTGTAAAGGATTACGCTTGACGATGACATGTACTATGGGTATGTACTAATGATTGGCCGATACCAAGTGAACAGACAATTTGATTATTGACTCGGTTGGACTGTTTTTCTGGGCAAATGTTCATTACTCTCTCACTTTTGAGGATACCATTGGAGATGCTCTAACCCTTTTGTCCCATAGGTTGAACGTTTATTCTGTCATGATAAGAGTTGAAAAGATAAAGAGTTGAAAAGACATTAGACATAATTTGTAATCGGTAAACTAATAACAGTGTGAAACAACGGATTTTGTGTTGCAGGTAACTTGAACACAAAATGGGTAATTGGCTTGAATTTCCTGTTAAAATATTAAAGTTTTAACTCATTTTGGTGGTAAATGGATGCGTGAAGACACTTGAAACGCATGCGTGGTGTGATTTGGTTCGTCTTCCCCATGTGATGGGGAAACTCATACAAGAACTTCACTAGGGATGCAGAAATTTATCTACGACATTTCATTTGCAAACCACTGCACCAAATTCAAGGATAAAAACATAGAAAACACAAGGTGAAGATTTTCGTTTACATATTCCAAACTTAAAAACACCGCATCCCAACTTGCAATATACAGTAGCTGAACCCACTAGTCAAAATTTCCATATGTAAAATTTGATAAGGTAAAGACAAACAGCCTACATGTGTTCGATTACAGCACTTTTAATGACCTAATGGGGTGGATGAGACGGTGATAAAGGACGACCCATCTCCCTCTCAAAGTCCGCGATCAGTCTCTGTGTGTCATCAATTACCTGGATGAATTTTGTCCATAACAAAACCACGTCTGTGTTTAAATGCCCAGAAAAGTTAGTTCGCACTTCCTCCAATTCACTGAATACTTGTAAAATCGCATCAAGAAAGGAGTATATTCGATCTCGGCTGACCGCTGCTTCGCCTTGGAAATTCCTATCCATTCCGGAAAACGATGCCTTAAAACAACCGTGGGGTTAGTGTTGTGAATGTATTTGAACTTTAAAGTTGGGTTAGAATTTATAATTTATAAATCGAGGCTTTTGAAGTTCTCAAGTTTTTTGAAATTGTTTTGTTCATTAGTTATTAATTAAGTGCATGCATTGATATAATTAAGGCATTTTTGATATTGTAAATTCATTATTAAGTGGAGCTGTGAAACTATATTATTATATATAAATATATATTATTATATGATGATTATTTATTAATTAAGTGCATGCATTGATATAATTAAGGCTTTTTTAAAATTGTAAGTTCATTAGTTATTAATTAAGTGCATGCATTGATATAATTAAGGCTTTTTTTGAAATTGTAAATTCATTATTAAGTGGAGCTGTGAAACTCTATCATTATATTTATATATATATATATATGATATATATATATATGATATGATATGATTGCGTTGGGAGTATAAGGATTTGATGACGCAATTTAAATTGATTAACACAGATTCAAGTATTCAACCGTCCATTCCTGTTTTGCAAGGCTACATGTCTACACGAAGAGGTAATGAGTGTATTTGACTATTTGTAGACCGCCATTGCGGCAGAAAAGCGTCGCCATTGGTTTTTGGGTTGTCAAAATCCCTCTGGGCCATCACATCAAACGTCATTATGCTCTACAAAGCAAGCAAAATCAATTCTGTCAGTAACAAATTAGGCTTGTCATGTTAACCCCTATCCAGAAGACACGAACATAGAAAGGTTAAAACAAAGCATTAGGATATTACTCATGTTAAAACAAAGCATTAGGATATTACTCGATCGACCCTCGAGATTGAATGACAGAAAATGACTGATTTCGAACATGAAACCGGATTCAACACATCTGGTTCGAAACTAATCGTAGTATGTAATGTACTAATCGTAGTATGTAATGTCTATGTCTCTATGTCACCTGGAGAGGGTTGGTTACAATATAAATAAGGTTGACTATTTTGTACACCGATATCGTGTTATGCGTTGTGCAAATGTTGCCATGATTTATTACACTGCATGTGTTACATATTGAGTTGGGTAAATTGCGTAAAAGAACATCTTAATGAAAGTGATAATGACAATTGTTTGAATGTGATGAAAATTCATTTGTGACATTTTCGGTAACCCAATAACAGATATACAGATGTAAGTATTCATTTCATTTACTCACAGTGGGGATTCAAATGACCGAACACCAACTTTTGAGTATGGGATATATTTTATGAATGAAAAATTAAAATAAATAATTTGAATGGTATAACGTGCAATGGTAGTTCTTTGTAATGTGCAACCATGTATATTCAATTCGAAAACTTCATCAGAAAATTAATATATAATAGCTTTCTGAACATAACCCTTACACGATCAATACATTATTTTCATTACTAGTGGCTCATAGTGCATTACTTTCATACTCCAACATATCTACCAAAAATTCTACAGATACACTAGCATCAATGGAATGCTTTGGATGCTCCAAACCTTCTCCACGCAATTGACCACGTCGTCACCTAGTGCTTTCATTAGAAATATCAATGTCTCATCCACCGAACATCATAGTGATGGATGTCTCTATTCGCCACTTGAACAAGAAAGGGGTTCGCTATGAATACGCACTTTTTGGCCATAGTTTTATACCGCGGCCTCCCCGGAGGTCTTCTTCCTTTCTAAGAAATAGGAACCGCAGTATCTTCCAACGACAATTTATGCTCCATTACCTGGCCAATCGAAGAAACCTAACTCAATATTCAAAGATAAAACAAACAATCTAAACCGGAACCAAAAGTAAAACACGGGTGGAGGGTGATTGGGAAGAGATGTAGCATGGAAGCTGTAAGGATTCCCATTAATTGATTGGCTTATTTCGTGGACAAACCACATGTTGGGGTTTGGTTGTAAGGGTAGTCTAGGTGTTTAAGGTTGAAGATCAAAGACCATTTCCAAGACCTCAAGAGGACAAGCACCAAAGGTATATATCTAGTGCTTACTTTGCCTTGAAGAGATATAGTTGCACACACACACAACATGCATAACTCTTATTCTTGAATGTTGTGTTTATATTTTGTGTGCATTGTGCTTTATTGATTATTCAATATCTCTTCTTGCATTAAATTAAGTGCATCTTGTTCTATGATAATGCCATGACATGTTAGGCATTAGGATGCATTCAATACCCACACGTGCACTTCATATATGTTAGCTTTAAGTGTGGTATAATTCGTTTCCCGAAGGATGTTCGGAAATGTCCGTGCTTGCACGATGGTTGACCACTTAAGAATGTCTCATTCTTCTCTTGGATAAGTGGTAGTTTTGGTTTGGTTGTTTGGAGTAATGTGTCTAGTTTCAAAAGATTGAATTTCAATGTTTTTTTAAAACTGACCTTTGTATGATCTTGTGACCATAACTTTTTATAAAAAGATTTAAATTGAGTTTTGTAAAATTCTAGACAAACTAGACACCCATACCTTTCCAATGGTATATTATTCGTAATATTTCATGACCATTTGGATTGATTTTGAAATCTCCAAAGTGACCACTAAAACAGGGCAACTATGTTGTTGTCCGTTTCTAACCTTTGGTCACTCTATTGACCATACCTTTTTCTACAGACATTGAAATGTCATTCCATAAATTTGAGTAGAAACTAGACATCCATACCTTTCCAATGATATATCATATGAAAGGTTTCGATGTCGTTTGGTCATGTTTTGAGGCACTTGAAGTTGAAGCTGATGCACTGTCGCGCCCATTCCGCTGTTCACCCGCCCTACGTAGAGCGGGCGCCTGATTGATTTTTCAATCCACCCTACACCCGCCCAAAATCCGCCCTACGTAGAGCGGTTTGCGCAGAAACATTTTGGAAAATTTCCAAAGCGACATAGCTTCAATTGGACATCATATATATATGCCTCTTTGACCTTAGGTCACTTCAATGACTCAATAAACTCATATTTTTGATTGAGAGGATTTTCAAAGAGAGTTTTTTCATCAAGAACTCATCTTTGATCATCCAAACCCATTTCCACATGCATAAATCATCATCTAAGCATCATCTAGGATCATCTAGCATGTGCTAATGCATGGGTCTTCTTCAACACACATGGTATGATTTGTTGAACACTTTTATCTTACATAATTAGTGTTTCTACTTGTCAATTTTATCTCATTTATTACTTGTATGTTTTAGATTAATTTCTACATACATGATTGAGATTACGTGTTGATTGGGTTAATTTTTCATAGCTTATTTGATTAGGTCATTATTGCCTAAAAGCTATGCCATAAACATTCTTGTGTGATTTATTGATAACTAGGTTGATAGATTGTTTTTTTAATCAACTAGTTAATCTTTTGAATGTTTGTGGGTTATTTGTGATAGCTTTGTATCTAGGATTGGTTATCCTTTACTTAGCTAAAGTTGCATGTCATGACATATAGCTATATGTGATATCTTGGATTGATTATATTGTCGTCTTATAATCCTAGGTAAGCATCTAGAGCACCTAGCTCTTATTGCAATATTTGGATATCATTGCATATTCACATAGGGTTGTGCATCTCTTTTGAGAGATTTAAGTCTTGTGTGATTGACCGGGATTAGGTCGGACACCGGGAATAGGTGGTCACATAAGCAATTGGACTAGAGCCACTTTTAAAGGCCCGAGTGGTAGAAGTGGGGGGTTATTGACCGGAGTGTTAGACGAGGTCTACATAGGTTGTAAACTCCATTTCAATTAGTGGATTTCGAGGTCCGAGTGTGGCTCACTAAACAGCCCGTGGTTTTTCCCAGTGGTTGGGTTTCCACGTAAACATCAAGTGTTATTTAATTTCCGCATCTTATTACACTTGTATGTATTTTTGACTTGCTAGGGGTATTTTCGTAAAATTGACATGCACGCGAAAATTGAGTAATAATTAGATAAAATCTATTCACCCCCCCCCCCCCCCCCCCCCCCCCCCCCCTCTAGATTAATATATTGAACACACATTGAGTACTTTCAGAAGCAAACACTTTACACTATGTGAGGAAGGAAGCATGTTGACTAGAGACAAACAAAACTGTTGGGTGTGAAGAACGGAAACAGGAGATTCAAGGGCGGATTTACAATAAACACAGGTGGAGCTATATAAGGAAGGTGTGAGGGTGTGAGACTAAGAGTGAGGAAGATAATATTTCAAGGGTGATTGGGAACTGGGAAGAGGGGAAGACACTATTTCAAGGGTGAAACCCCAATATTGAAAACAAAAGTTAAAAGGTGTTAATTATAAAAATGACTCAAATCAACTGTCAAAGTTTTAATTTATAAATTTTATCATCATAAAAATTATACCATTAGAAGGGTCTCATCTAGATCTTTAAAATAAGACTAATATTGAATATTTAATAATAACATATTATTATTTCTAACTTGAAAAAATTGGAGGGTGATTAGATTTGTTGGGGAGGAATTTGAGTGCTTTCATTAAAATACTATAACTCTATTTCTAATTGAAGAGTCTTTTGGAGTGGCTCTTTTTTTTTCACTTTTCAAATTGACACATAGGTAAGCAAATAGACATTTGAAGAGTGAAAATATAATCTTTTGAAGATGCTCTAAATATTTTTTATTTAATTATTTAAGATCATTGATTAAGGGTACCCTTATGTTATTATAAGTCTTGTTTTATTTGATTCAAATTGACACATAAGTAAGCAAATAGACATTTGAAGAGTGAAAATATAATCTTTTGAAGATGCTCTAAATATTTCTTATTTAATTATTTAAGATCATTGATTAAGGGTACCCTTATGTTATTATAAGTTTTGTTTTATTTGATTAAGACGGTGCCTCTTGATTAAATTTTTTTTTTTTTCCGTTTTATTTAGGGTTTTTTCTTAAAATGAATATATAATGCAAAACACAACATCGTCTAGAAAGATGAAATGATGGATACGGGTAAGAAGGCTTAAAACCAACCCATTTTGTTAAGAATCTTATCATTTCATGAACTAATCATATATTAATATAATTGAAAAAAAGGTAAGTACAATCCTCATGCGTCCGGCGACTGATTGGCTACCCTAAGATATAGTTAACACCTGAAACGGAGTTAAGATTTAGTGGATGAAAATACCCTTCGTTAACTTCAAGACATTAAAACCAAGCATCCTGATAAAAGCTAAAAAAACGAATATGTGCACGGATCATTGAAACAAGATGTAGGACTTGTTTGATCAGTTTGCCGGAAGGGATGACGGTCCTGGAGGAGAATCGAACTCTACATCGAGCTCTGCTAAAAGCCGGTGTGCCTCTTCAGTGACGTCGAATAATTGTAAATGTAACCAAGCAATGTCCATCGGATAATCGGCGTAAACTCGATGTCTCCCCGCCGGAGCATTGCTTGTACATTTTGTGATAAATCTCTGACTACTTTCATTTTTCTGATGGCATCTCTGAGTGCTTCGACTTTCCGAATGTGTGTCGACATGGCAGCGAGAAGTGGGTAAATTTTATCATTCTCCCCATTGCTGTCCACTTCACCTACGGTCGCTATAGTATGGTCGTTAGTTTTGATACACTTGCTTTCCATCGTTGGTTTTGATATTTATAATAGCAATGAAGGCATTACCGTTCGAAGGTGTTGATTACTAGACAGTCGCGGCCCTTAAATTTTTTTTTATTTTTTTGAAGATCAGTCGCGCCCCTTCCAATGTGGTTGGACCCTCCCTTGGGAACCTCCACCACCAGGGTTCAACACCCAGTGTGTACATGTGTATATATATATATATATATTATTTGTCCCCCTTGGCCATTAATTCCAAGTGTGGGTGTTGTCCCACCGATTGTGGGTGCTCTCTCGCTGGCCGGCGCTTATGGGAGCTGCAGTCCGGGCTGCTCTAGTACAGCCTAATCTTACCGGTCCCAGCAGTTGTTGTATATTTAAAAATAAAATAAAAAATAAACCAAATAAATACCCATTGTACTCCACATGAAAGTGTAATAGTAAGAGCATCTCCAATGTAAAAATGCATTTTCGAGTTTCTAAATAGTGCCACATCAGCATTTCTATTTATTATGGGCCCACTTTTGAATTTTGTTTAAAGAAATGCATATTCACATCTCCAAAGCAATTATCTAAAGTCAAATATGCATCCATTTTATGTCCAATCATAATAAAACAATTATTACACTCTCTCTCCTCTTTAATTTTACAATTAAACGAGATTTAATCTTGTTGGTGAAAAAAGTTAAAAGCTTTAATCTTATTGGTGGAAATAGTTAGAAATCCTAGTCAGCATTTCTAGGAGAGTTTCTAGAATTAGAAACCCAACTCCATATAACTTTTTTTTTGGCCACATCATCTCCATATTGAACTTAGATAACAGCTTCGGAGAGTTTTTCTAACTTTTTTTAATATATATCCTATGTGGCACTCCATTTTCTCCAAATGCATAATAGCATTGGAGATGCTCTATATTGAATATTAAAAATACTCGATAAACATGAAGAATTTAAAGTAAGACCATTTTCGATAACCTTGTAGGCTATAATTCCCCCTGTTATATTAAAACTTAAATAAGTTACTAAATATTATCCTAATCCAAAAATGTTTAATTAAACTGAATGCACCCACTATAAAACAGTGAGAACAGTTCCTTGATGTGACCACCCAATGGACAGTAATAATGAAAATGCGATGGACTGGGTCGGCACATCCATCGAGTACAAACGTCAGGATCAGTTCTTCATTCAGTGTGAATAAGGAACCGAATTGATTTTTCGTCATCGACTGATTTCAACTGAACTGATTGGTTGACAGGTTTCTGCTAGGGGCAACATCATTACATGATAGGAATACTCTGGATGATGACACGATGAGAATTAAACTATAAGATTACACGATCCAGTCCCAAAGGACGTACATACCACTCATGGGCGGACCCACGTGGAGACCAGGTGGGGCCCGTGCCCTACCTCAATATTTTTTTAAAATAAATTGATTCTGTTTACATTGTATATTTGTACATATACATATTAATTAAAAATCGTTAACAACAAGTTGTTGGTGGTATGGTGAGTGGTGGATCTTAATTTTAGATTTAGGTGCTTGGTTCGAGTCTCATCTCAAGGGTACTTTTGTTAATTCAATTTTTTGTTCTAATATTTTTTATGTGCCTTTTTTAATTCAAGTTTATCTTCCAATTTTTTACGTCTTATTTATTTTATCATCTTTTCCGATTCATTTTCTCTATTCCGTCGTTGTCAATTTCTTAACTACCATTACTGTGTGTTTATTTAATTCAATTTTATCTTATATTAAATTATATATTATTATTTTTGATTTTTAATATTTCCAATAGTTTTAATTTGACATAACTAACATGCCCAATCAATAAACCTTAAAATATCAGATTTTACTTTATTGAATTAAAATGGTCAATCTATTACTATGATTCATTTTTTTTTTATCCTTAGTATTTTTCTTTATTTTATAGTTGTAATTTATTTAGAATCAATAAATCAATAATTTACCAATAGTTTGAAGAATAAAAAATTTAAAAACATGTCTAGTAATAGTTATTAATAAATAATTTTTGTATAAATTTAAATTGAATTCATTATAATGCAAAACAAAATTTCTTATTATAAATTTAGATTGTAATTTATTCTTTTAATTTTTTTTTTTCATTATTTGTGTTGTTTTTCTTGTTACTATTTTTTTTGTAAATATTTTTCTTGTTATTATTTAATTTTAAATATTTTTTCTTGTTTTTATTTTCTTTTCAATGTAAGCTTATTTAATTCATTTAAGTAAGTGTTCTATTTATTTAATTTTATCTATAAAAATAAAAAATACAAAAATTAAAAATTAAAAAAAAAACTATTTTACTATGATGTTAATTTTTCAAACGTTTATCATATAATTGCGATTTTAATTTATTCAAATACCCTAAGAGTGTAAAATTCTTGGGTCTGCCACAGCATACCAGTATACCACACATCTTTACAGGCAAATATAAACATCAGTAGATTAAATGGTTCAAAAGATACCATCACGAATAAAGATCAGGAGTGCACATCACCTCTTAGCAAAGCTGGTAGTGCACCTTTTCCACATATGTGGTTTAGTGTATATGATCCACCATGCACATTTTAGAAACAGGTGTGGGGAATTTTTATGCCCGGGTTTTGGGAAGTAGTTATCTACTGTTATGGGAATAGATATCTGGGCCGCACATGTATTGTTTGATCTCGGCAAATCCCGATATCCCGATAGTCCTAATGTAATATTTAAAAATAAATAATAATATTAAGAAGATGGGTTTATTATGTAGGCAACAATTTCAGATTGCAAGCCAATATCGACAAAATACATTGGCCACGTAGGCACTGCAGAATTGACCCGGAAACATGAACTTAATATATGTTATTTATGTACGGGTATTGGATGGGTTTTTTCACACGCAAAAATGAAGTTCAAAATTATAGTTCTCTCTAGATTCCGGGAGCTTCCGTCTCCCTGTTGTGGGAGCTGTAGTCCGAGCTGCGTTTGTAGAGCCCATTCTCGCAGGTCTCGGCAGTTGTTGTATTATAAAAAATAAAATAAATAAAATAAAAAATAAAATAATTTAGACAAGGAAAATTTTGACAATTAGTTCTATTTTAATCATGAGAGCTTTTTTGACAATCCAATTTTTTATTTTACCACATTTTTTTCTATGAAATCTCCATTCCCATAATTAAAATTTAGAAAAATTGTAAAGACGGTTAATGTTGTTACAATAATTTATTTTTTATCTTATTTGAATTAAATTATTAAGTAAATAAATTATCTCTCCTAAATAATTAGATAAATTATTACATATGAAATACTCTCCTAAATTTTTAATTACCATATTAACCTCTATATCCTCCAATAAATATATGTATTTATCTATCTCCATTCTTTCTGAAGCAACACAAAAACCCCATGTGTATGTATATAAATAAATAAATAATTTTAAATAAATGAATAAAAAAAACAGAAAACACAAGTACCTTGTTTTTTTTTTATAAAAAAAATTTTAAATTCAAAATATGAAAATCGTTTTTGTTACTTGTAGGTATGTGATTGCCTAGAAAACCTTAATTCTTTAATTAGTCGTAGAAAATCTGAGTTAATCGAATATAGTCGAAACAATTCAAGCTTTCATATGTCTTTATTTTATTTTAATTTAATACAGAATAATTGATTAATAAATATTACTAGACATGATATTGAATTTGTTATTATTCTAATTAAAGTAAATTATTGATTTAATGAATCTAAATAAATTAAACATATAAAATAAAGAAAAATAGTAAGGATAAAATAAAATGAATCATATTAATAAAAGGACTATTTTAATACATAGTTGGAAATTTGAGATTTAATGGTTTATTGATGTGATATGTTTGGTATGGCAAACTAAAACTATTACAAATAATATAAGTTTAAAATAATAATAAATTATTTAATATAAATTCAAACAAAATTAAGTAACCATAATTCGTGGGTAGCTAAGAAGTTGTATTGTATTAGGTTTAAAAAGTTATAATTACTATAGAATTCATATATTTTATTATATGTATCTACAATGTTCAAGAATTCTGTACATGTATTTATATGCCCGTAGAATTCTCCATACAAATCACAACATTATTGAATTTTATTTTTGTTTCTATGGAAGGTTCTACGTTGACCAAATCCAGTGCATTCCAATTAGGAATGGCAATGGGGCGGGTTTGGGCTGGTTTGGCAAAATCCAAACCCAAACCCGCGAAATTTTATGTCTACCAAACCCGCCCGTGAACCTACGAAAATAAACGGGTTCGGGTTTGGGTTTTACATGCGGGTTTGGGGGACACCCAAACCCGCCCATGAACCAGTGAAAACAAACGGGTCCACAGGTAAAACCCGTGAACCCGCGAACCCATCAATTTTTTTTTTAAAGAAATTATTTCTATATTATTTTCCCCTATTTAAATATATGTAATATTATAATTTTAAAGAATAAAAACACTTAATATATTGAAATGTTTACATTTTATTCTCTATATAATTAAAAAGTTTTTATTGGGGTTTAAATTTATAATATGTTAAATAATAAAATATTATATAAATTTTATTGTTCACGGGTATGCGGGTTCGGGTATAGAATTTTTTCCAAATCTATACCTGAACCGGAACTCATGACGGGTACGATTTTCAAACCCAAACCCGCCCATGGGTACACTTATCCCAACCCAAACCCTCATCAAGCGGGTTGGGTTCGGGCGGGTCCCATGGGCTCGGGTTTAATTGCCATCCATAATTCCAATTGTATTAGATTAACCGTCAACTAAGGGATCCCTCACTTCAAGTTCTGTCCACACCTTTATGAAATCACATCGATTTATATGATAAATTCACTCTAATATAAACCAATAAATCAAATTTGATAAATTTTAAAGCATTACAACTAAGAATACCAATTTTGTTAAATATAAAGCTTGCGAAAAAATTGGAGAAATATATATAACTCAACAATCTTTTAATAGTGGTTGAAATATACCTTCTTGTTGTTTTACACTATTAAAAAGCTGTTGAGTTCTTTTGGGGGAGAGGAGGAGTTTCGCCCTAACCTTTTCGGTGCATGTGTGAGGGGTTAACCACACGACATAAATGATCTCGTCAGAATGTATTCACATTTGGTGTCGGTGCATATTTCCAAAACATGCTATTTAAATTGCGTATCAAGTCTCATCATTTGGCTGTGAAACTTTTGAGTTGCTGTAATCCTTATTACCCTCATGGTTCCAAAACTGAACGCTAAACTATAATTTCGGAGTTTGTCAAAATCTCCCAGCACATATTTATTGACGGTATCTATGTATTCACCGTTATAAACCAGGTATTTTATATAATAACATCAACCCATTTGTAGGATTTGATAAATTGACTCGGGATTCAATCTCCAAAGCTAATAGCTCATCCATCTATCTACGTTGATACGGCCCATGACACGTTTAGCCTATTTGATATACCTATAATATCATAAAATCATATGTAATCAATTGGAAAGGCATGCCGATAGAATAAAGACTGCATAACATATATATGTTATAATTAAATTTATATAATATTGCACAAGTTTTTGATTTAAAATAAGATTTAAGGGTAAAAAGGTCTTTGAAAGGGTGCGTTTGGTACACGGGACACGGTCGCACCAAACGTTGGCCAGATTATTCTTGTCCCACGTTTGGTACGACTTTAGCATGGGACAAAATGGGACAAGGTGGGAAAAAAAATCACCAAATTGTGTCCCACCCAAGACGCAAGGCCAGACTTGTCCCATGCGTGGGACTCAAATCAGCTGTCAAATTTTGGTGTGCCATTTTGTGTCCAACCAACCAAATTGGGACATGTGTGCACATTTATGAATTTTTTTCAACTTCTTCCAGAAATGTGTTATAAATGTGCACACATGTCCCAATTTGGTTGGTTACACACAAATTGGGACACCAAAAATTGACAGCTTATTTGAGTCCCCATGTGTGGGACAAGTCTCAAAAAGACCTTTTTAACCTTAAATCTGAAAAATTTCACAAATTTGTGCAATATTATATATAGATATATAATAATATATATTAATATATTAATATAATAATATATGTAATATTATATATATAATTCAAAAAATAATATGAGATAATTTTACTAAAACATGAAAAACAATAAATACATAAAAACTCAATTATGGACATGTAATACCATCTAAAATTATGGACATCATGTGGACAGCCAATAAATATATTTCGTTTACTTGATCGATGATATTGTTATATACATAATACATTGATGATTTCTATTTGACCATTATACTAGAATTTAAACTTAGGGAAAAAGGACAAGGATGTGTTATATGTTTCCGCAGATGAGTGGGCTGTGCGCCTGTGCCTAAGTGTGCCCCCCTATAAAAACATATGTTCAGAGTCAGATTTCGTTAACAGCTAACTTCGGTCTGTAGAGCTTGGAAAAAAAAAAAAGACTTATGACTGTAGAGATGGAGTCCGATGATGAGAACGAATCCACCATATTGGATCGACTGATTTTCTGTGTAAGCAGGTGCTTCGACTCACTGAAAGACCTCATGGATGTTACAATTGAATACAAGAAAGTTGTGGAAAGAAATGAAGCACGGTCCCATTCTCGATCAATAGTTGTTGAATCTCACGTCGCGGAACTGGAGAGGGATGTTTACAGGTTAAAGAATACCAAGTCGACATCTCTCGTCGACCGTCTTCGGCGTCAAAAGGGCTGTATGTTATTTAAGAATTGCCCTTCGAGCTCAAGGCATTAATACGTTCACACTCACCGAGTCAACGCCATAGCGCCACCAAACATGTTTTTGCAAGTGATGTTTGTTTTGTTCCTAGAATCCATTTCAGGACTTGCAAATACAGTTTGACGTAAGGTACTTAGGTTTGCTGTTGCCATTTGTTTTATGTTTTTGTAAGGATTCCCGTTGTTTTTAATTGGCTTATTTCGTGATCAAACCATAAATGGGGATACTTTGTAAGGGTAGTTTAAATGTTGTTGTTAGTGCATTAGGCCCTTTGAAGACCTCATTATTGACAAGCACCAAAGGTAATTTTCTAAGTGCTTTCTTGTCTTGAAGAGATAGTTGCACACACTCACAACTCATGCATATGTTTAATCTTTGTATGTTGTGGTTCTTTTTGTTGTGCATAAATGATTATTTACATCTCTTCTTGCTTGATTTTATGATTGCATCTTGTGTTGAAAACATCATAGCATTTAGGCTTTTAGGATGCATCTTGTTTGACTTTGCACCCCTTGCATCATTGCATGTGGGATGCAAATTTTGGGGCTGTGCGCTGGTCCACCAGCGCCGGTCGACCAGCGCCGCTCACCGGCGCAAATCGCCCAGTGGCGCGCCGCTGGTCGTGTGCTGGTGTGGACCAGCGCTGGCCACCAGCGCCGATCGCCCAGTATGGCGCCGCTGGACTGGCGCTGGTGGCTGCGCCTGACGTCCAGCGCTCAAGCCAAAGTTGGCTTGTGCGCTGGTCCTGCGCTGGTCCACCAGCGCAGGTCCACCAGCGCACAGAGTGATTTTCTGGCGAGTTTTCAAAACGACCTCACTTCACTTATGGCCTCTATATATATGCTAACTTGATTTTAGGTCATTTACAAGAGTTCTTATTCATGCTTCATACTTAGGATATTTTTCAAGAGAAGAAAAATACACAAAGAACTCATTTTTATTTACTCAAACACAATTTCATGATCATCAATCATCATCTAGCATCATCTTAGATCATCTAGATGTCATCTAGCATGGAATCTTCATCATACTTTGCTTGGTAAGCTTTTCACTAATATCTTACATATTTTGTGTTTAATTTATCTAGCAAATCTCAATTAATTACTTGATTGTTATTTTGTATGCTTTAGATACAAAATTGAGATTAGTATGATGTATGTTTGAGAAGTTGTATTGTGCTAGCATATTAGGTTTTCTACTTGATATTGATTAGCTTAACTATTTGACATGTCATTTAGTTTTGATATCTAGGATTGTTCTTAATTGCATATTAATCATCTTAGATAAGCATATAGGGTTTCCCTTGCTCTATGTTGCATTTTGGATATTTTCATATATTCACTTAGGGTTGTATTCTCTTCAAGAGAAGCTAAGTCTTGTGTGTAGCAATCGGGATTAGGTTGCTTAGATCGCAAGCAAATTGGACTAGGTTCACTCATACCGGGATTAGGTAGGTGTGTGATTACTTCCGGGATTAGGTTGTAATCGTTTACACATTTAGTGGATTCGAGGTTCGAGTGTGGCTTACTTACTAGCCCGTGGTTTTTCCCGTGAGGGTTTCCACGTAAAAATCAAGTGTTATTTATTTTCCGCATATTTTACTTGATTTATTGCTTTATCTATTTAGGGGTAATTTCGTAATTTTGACTAACACGAAAAATTGGGTAAAAAGCGTAAAATCTATTCACCCCCCCTCTAGATAGTTTTATACACACCGTGGTATATTTAGTTTCAATTGGTATCAGAGCGGGTTCCTAGACATACATAGGTGATCCTTGCTTTATTTTGGTGTGTTTTGCATTTTGTGTGATTTTTGATTATTCATACATTTGCATTCATTTCATTCATTCATAAACACTATGAGTGGAAACGGTGGAAATGGTGGTGGCCACGAAGGAGCTTCTAGCACAAGGCCTCCACTTCTTACCGGTTTGAACTATTCCCAATGGAAAGGGAAGATGGAATCCTACATATGCCAAATTCATGACCGTGCATGGATGGCGGTGGAAGACGGATATGATCTCCCTATGATGACTCCCGCGGGTGGAGGACAAGATGTTTTGAAGCCTAAGGCGCAATGGAACGCGCAAGAGTTTGAGGCTTCTAAGTGGAATAGGAAGGCGATGCATGCCATTATGTGTGCCATGGATGAGAATCAATACAAGCTTATTCAGAATACTCAAATTGCCAAAGTGGCATGGGACATCCTTCAAGTTGCACATGAGGGAACCGAGGTGGTGAAGGAGTCCAAGCTTCAAGTCCTCCAAACTCAATTTGAGTTACTTAGGATGGGAGAGGATGAATGCTTCAACGACTTCGAAATCAAATTGATGGACATAGTAAATCAAAGCCATCAACTCGGAGACCCGTATTCGGATAGGAGAGTCAAGCAAAAAATTATGAGATCTCTCCCCGATAGGTTTGAATCAAAGGTGACGGCCATAGAAGAAAATAGTGGCTACATGGATATGAAGCCAAGTGAGGTAATTGGGCGTCTCCTTGCATATGAGTCTAGGAAGGCTCCTAGCAACACTACTCCTCCTAAGAAGTCTAAAGGAATAGCTTTGAAAGCATCTAAGGATGAAAAGGAGGCAAAGCATGAATCGGATGAAGACCTTGCCTTATTTGTGAAACGGTTCAACAAGGTTATGGGGTTCAAGAAGAAGAAGGGATTTGGGTCAAGAGGACAAGATTTGAAGAAAAAGAGTTCCTTCAAGAAGTTTGAGCCTAGACAAGAGAGGACCGAAAGGAAAGGGGTCCGATGCTTTGAGTGTGGTGGGATTGGTCACTTTGCCCCCGAATGTGCGAATCACAATGAGAGGAAGAAGGGTAAAGTGATGGCCGCCACATGGAGTGGGAGTAGTGATGGTTCCAATGAGGAAGATGAGTCTTCAAGTGAGGAAGAGCTCATGGCTAACTTCCTAGCTTTTGCATCTTCTCACAAGAGCAAAAGTGCTAGTGAAAAGGAAGATTTGAGTCAAGAGGAAATTGACTCTAGTGAAGAAGAAAGTGACTCCTCTTCTAATTCCAAGAAGAAGTTTGTGGAGCAAAAGGTGCTTGCTAAATACCATGCCGAGTTCAATGATTTAGCACTTAAAAGCACAAGAAAGATTGAGAGGTTGAGAGAAGAAAACCTTGAACTTTCGGCTCACAATGACCACTTAAGTGAACAAGTGGAAAGATTGAAGAGGAGAGAGGATAAGCTAATTGAGGAGTTAGACTTGTCCAAGAGAAGTGAAGAAGGCTTGAAGAGGGAACTTGTAGAAGCTAAAGGGTCCTTGGCTAGGATAGATTCTAGCACCAAGAAGCTTGATCATTTACTTGGTGTTGGAAAGAGTCCAAGTGACAAGAGAGGTCTTGGGTATGAAGATGGCAAGAAAATCTCAACCTCTAACAAGACCATATTTGTCAAGAGCTTGAAGAATGAAGAAACTTCATTTGTGCAACCTCCTAAGAAAAAGTTAGAAATAGGACAAAGTTCTAATGCACAAGTGAAAATGGGGCCAAGAAGGAAAACTCAAGCTCAACCTCCTAAGGTTCCTCAAGCCAACACTCCTCCCAAATTGGCTCACAAAGGAAAGAGACCAATCATGCAACCTCAAGCTTGGAAGCAACCAAGACCGGTTCAACAACGAAGATGGATTGAACCCTCATATCCACAAAGACATGGACGTACTCAAAGGCGAGGTATGATTCCCTTTTTCATTCCTATTTGTCACTTTTGTGGTTGTGATGGTCATATTAGACCAAATTGCTTTCAATATATTAAAATGTGTAGAAAACAAAGCATGATTGAAAAGAGAAAGAATAGAGCCAAGATGCATGTTTCTAGGAATGAAAATGTTGATTTGCATGATCCTAGAAATAGTAGAGCACATGTACCAAAGGCCACTAAGAAAGCTAAAATTGTTGCTAAGTGGATTAGAAAGAATGAAAATGTTTGCCATGTTGCACAAATAGCCTTGAAGGCAAATTCTTCTAATTTTTGGTACTTGGATAGTGGGTGCTCTAGGCACATGACGGGAAACAAGAGTTTCTTCGAGACTCTTGTTATGGAGGAAGGTGGAAATGTCACTTTTGGTGATGGATCCAAAAGAAATGTTATAGGGAAAGGAACCATTTCCGTTCCCGGATTACCCTCCTTATCCAATGCTTTATTTGTTGATGGCTTGAAAGCCAATTTAATTAGCATTTCACATCTTAGTGATGAAGGATATTCCGTCTTGTTCTCTAAAGATTATTGCTCTATCCTTAAACCCGATGGACAAACCTTGTTGAAGGGCATGAGATCTAGCGACAATTGTTATTGTCTTGAAGCTAGAATTGTATCTAATCATGTGTCCATGGATGAGCAAATTGAGTTGTGGCATGAAAGACTTGGCCACATGAACTTTAGGGATCTACGGACCCTTGGAAAGTTCAATTGTGTGCGTGGCCTCCCTAAGCTTGGGAAGAAAGCCAATGGTATTTGTGGACCTTGCCTAACAAGGAAAGCAAACCAAAAGCATGCACAAAAAGGGTAAGTATCTCACCACCAAGGAGCCACTTGAGCTTCTCCACATGGACCTCATGGGTCCCATGCAAACCGAAAGTTTGGGTGGAAAGAGATACATTTTTGTTTGTGTTGATGATTTCTCTAGATTTACATGGACATATTTTCTTAGAGAAAAATCCGAAACTTTTGATAAGTTTAAAATGCTTTGTACTAAATTGCAAAATGAAATGAATTCTAACATTAGAAGCATTAAACGGATTAGAAGTGACCATGGGAGAGAATTTGAGAATGCCACCTTTGAAACCTTTTGTAATGGTTTAGGCATCTCCCATGAATTTTCTGCTCCTAGGACACCTCAACAAAATAGAGTTGTTGAGAGGAAGAATAGGGTCCTCCAAGAGATGGCCCGTGTGATGTTGCTTAGCAACAATGTCCCTAGGAACCTATGGGCCGAAGCCATTAACACGGCTTGCTATATAGGAAATAGAGTGTTCCTAAGGCCCGGTACTAGAAACACCTCCTATGAGTTATGGAAAGGCAAGAGGCCAAATGTTAGCTACTTCCACACTTTTGGAAGCAAATGCTACATTTTGAATGACCGTGATCAACTTGGCAAGTTTGATGCTAAGAGTGATGAGGGTATTTTTATTGGCTATGCCTTAAATAGTAGAGCCTATAGAGTTTTCAATTTAAAGACTCTAAGTGTTATGGAATCATCCAATGTCGTATTTGATGATACTAGGCTCAAGTCTAATGATCATGAGGAGGAGGTTATTTTTAGTGATGATTCTCCTTTGGAGAAGGTTGTGGTGTCGCCTAATGTTGGGACATCTAATGTCAACAATGATGGCACACAACCTATTGATAGAGTTCCTCTCTTGGACTCTAAAGAACCCGCTCCATGGGTTAGGAAACTCCATGATAAAGAAGATATCATTGGAGAGGTAAATGAGGGTGTTAGGACTAGACGCCAACTTGCTAATCTTATTAGCTATACATGTTACACCTCTCAAATTGAACCCAAAAAGGTTGAAGAAGCCTTAAATGATGAATTTTGGGTTCTTGCCATGCAAGAAGAGCTAAGCCAATTCGAAAGGAATGAGGTTTGGACTCTAGTTCCTAGGCCTAAGACCACTAATGTCATAGGCACCAAATGGATATTTAGGAACAAATCCGATGAGGATGGCAACATAGTGCGGAACAAGGCTAGACTTGTAGCACAAGGGTACTCTCAAATTGAGGGTATCGACTTTGAGGAGACTTTTGCTCCCGTTGCCCGCTTAGAGTCCATTAGGCTTCTCTTGTCCATCTCTTGTGTGCACAAGTTCAAATTGCACCAAATGGACGTCAAGAGTGCCTTCCTCAATGGCTTCTTGCAAGAGGAAGTGTTTGTTGAACAACCTAAGGGGTTTGTGGATGCACACCACCCCAACCATGTCTATCGCCTCAAGAAGGCACTTTATGGGTTGAAACAAGCACCGAGGGCTTGGTATGAGCGCCTCACTCAATTTCTTGTTGACAACAACTACACAAGAGGTAGTGTTGACAAGACACTATTCATCAAGAGAGACAATGATGAGCTTTTCATAGCTCAAATATATGTTGATGATATAGTTTTTGGCTCCACCAACAACACCAAAGTCCAACAATTTGTTGATGTCATGTCTCTTGAATTTGAGATGAGTCTTGTTGGTGAGCTTAGTTACTTCCTAGGTTTGCAAATTAGGCAAATGCATGATGGGATTTTCATAACCCAAGCCAAATATGCTAAGAACCTAGTGAAGAAGTTTGGTTTAGAGAAAGCCAAACATTGTGATACACCCATGAGTACCACTTTGAAGCTAAGCAAGGATGCTAGTGGTAAAAGTGTGGACCAAACTCTATATCGTGGCATGATAGGTAGCTTGCTTTATTTGACCGCAAGTAGGCCCGATATATCTTTTAGTGTGGGTGTGTGTGCTAGGTACCAAGCGGATCCTAAGGAGTCCCACCTCTCTTCCGTGAAGAGGATCATTCGCTATGTGAATGGGACATCCAACTATGGGATTTGGTACTCTTTTGACACTAATGCTAGTTTAGTTGGCTTTAGTGATGCGGATTGGGCAGGAAATTGTGATGATAGGAAGAGCACATCGGGCGGTTGCTTCTTTCTAGGCAACAACTTGGTGTCTTGGTTTTGCAAGAAGCAAAACTCGATTTCCTTGTCCACGGCCGAGGCCGAGTACATAGCCGCGGGGAGTGGATGCACACAACTCCTATGGATGAAACAAATGCTTGTAGACTACGGATTCAACCAAGGTACTCTCACTCTCTTTTGTGATAACATGAGTGCTATTAATATTTCCAAGAATCCGGTTCAACATTCTAGAACTAAGCATATTGACATCCGCCATCACTTCATTAGAGAGCTTGTTGAAAATAAATGCATAGTACTTGAACATGTAGGTACTAATGATCAACTTGCGGACTTATTTACTAAACCCTTAGATGCTACTCGATTTAAAACTCTTAGTAGATCTATTGGGATATGTCTTGTGGAGTGATGTTCCTTGATTGACCCCATATGGGGAACTCAAGCAAAGAGAGCTATTTTGCATTCATGTAACTTGCAAAAAATTTGAAATAACTTATGCCTCTTCTTTTGATTGCTTGAGTAAGCTTGGTTGTACATATGTATATATGCTTTCAAATTCTATAAGTGTGAACCTTGCTTGTCTACAATCCATGTCATATTTATGTTCAAACATGCATTTTTGGACTAGGAGATTTACATAGGAAGTATGATGTGAATGACCTATAGTTATCTCCATGACATGATGTTTCTTAAATAACATGCTTATGCTAAATGAAAAAGCATGAAATTCATACAACATGCTCACATGAAAAGCATGAATTGATGATTGCATATTCTTAAAAATGCAAAACTTGTGTAAAAGCTAATGAGACTCAAAATGAATAAAGGATCTTGTATCCGTTCAAAGGAATTACATTCCAAATGTCTCTCTTTCTTTATTAGTTGAACATGGTTACTATCATACGGATATCTTATCCGGAAAAATCTAATAGGGTGCAAAGTCGCTCATGCCATGTTTCGCTTATAAAGTTGGATATAGTTGCTCTTAAAATTGAAATCAATAATCTCTATATCCTTGCTTTTCCCATGACATTGGTGAAATTGGTTTGAATTCTTATTTGAAACCTTTGTCATTTGCTTTGCCAAATACCATTGTATTTTGGACTTGAATGCTATATGTCTTGTATGCAAAGCATGTTGGATTCACACATTTTCTCAAATAAATCTCCTTGTTTCTCTCAAATCAATTGAAGTGCATAACGTGACTTATATGTATATGCATATCTTGCATGCTTCTATCTCTCGTTGCTTTGAGTGACCCGGTTGGGGACTACTCCTTTGCCTATATCATGACAAAAAGGGGGAGTAGGATATTGTAAGGGGAGTTGCAAGCTATTGTGCACTTTGGGGAGATAAAACATTGAGGGGGAGTAACCCTTTGAGGGGGAGCATTGCATTTATCATACATTGCATACATTTGCTAATGTTGTGCCTAAATTCTAAAAATGCAAATGCTTGGTATTATTCTCACATGATTAATCTCACACTTTACTTGAATTGGAATGTTAGAAACTCTTTTCAGGGATTGATTATTCTACAAGAGGATTGAAGACTTCAAGTTGCATTCTCTTATCTCTTTGTAATGTAGAATATCTTTGTAATCCCGTAGTTTCTATTTCTTTTGTGAGGATTTAATGTGAGTGATGGTTTTGTCACGAAATAGCCAAAGGGGGAGATTGTAAGGATTCCCGTTGTTTTTAATTGGCTTATTTCGTGATCAAACCATAAATGGGGATACTTTGTAAGGGTAGTTTAAATGTTGTTGTTAGTGCATTAGGCCCTTTGAAGACCTCATTATTGACAAGCACCAAAGGTAATTTTCTAAGTGCTTTCTTGTCTTGAAGAGATAGTTGCACACACTCACAACTCATGCATATGTTTAATCTTTGTATGTTGTGGTTCTTTTTGTTGTGCATAAATGATTATTTACATCTCTTCTTGCTTGATTTTATGATTGCATCTTGTGTTGAAAACATCATAGCATTTAGGCTTTTAGGATGCATCTTGTTTGACTTTGCACCCCTTGCATCATTGCATGTGGGATGCAAATTTTGGGGCTGTGCGCTGGTCCACCAGCGCCGGTCGACCAGCGCCGCTCACCGGCGCAAATCGCCCAGTGGCGCGCCGCTGGTCGTGCGCTGGTGTGGACCAGCGCCGGCCACCAGCGCCGATCGCCCAGTATGGCGCCGCTGGACTGGCGCTGGTGGCTGCGCCTGACGTCCAGCGCTCAAGCCAAAGTTGGCTTGTGCGCTGGTCCTGCGCTGGTCCACCAGCGCAGGTCCACCAGCGCACAGAGTGATTTTCTGGCGAGTTTTCAAAACGACCTCACTTCACTTATGGCCTCTATATATATGCTAACTTGATTTTAGGTCATTTACAAGAGTTCTTATTCATGCTTCATACTTAGGATATTTTTCAAGAGAAGAAAAATACACAAAGAACTCATTTTTATTTACTCAAACACAATTTCATGATCATCAATCATCATCTAGCATCATCTTAGATCATCTAGATGTCATCTAGCATGGAATCTTCATCATACTTTGCTTGGTAAGCTTTTCACTAATATCTTACATATTTTGTGTTTAATTTATCTAGCAAATCTCAATTAATTACTTGATTGTTATTTTGTATGCTTTAGATACAAAATTGAGATTAGTATGATGTATGTTTGAGAAGTTGTATTGTGCTAGCATATTAGGTTTTCTACTTGATATTGATTAGCTTAACTATTTGACATGTCATTTAGTTTTGATATCTAGGATTGTTCTTAATTGCATATTAATCATCTTAGATAAGCATATAGGGTTTCCCTTGCTCTATGTTGCATTTTGGATATTTTCATATATTCACTTAGGGTTGTATTCTCTTCAAGAGAAGCTAAGTCTTGTGTGTAGCAATCGGGATTAGGTTGCTTAGATCGCAAGCAAATTGGACTAGGTTCACTCATACCGGGATTAGGTAGGTGTGTGATTACTTCCGGGATTAGGTTGTAATCGTTTACACATTTAGTGGATTCGAGGTTCGAGTGTGGCTTACTTACTAGCCCGTGGTTTTTCCCGTGAGGGTTTCCACGTAAAAATCAAGTGTTATTTATTTTCCGCATATTTTACTTGATTTATTGCTTTATCTATTTAGGGGTAATTTCGTAATTTTGACTAACACGAAAAATTGGGTAAAAAGCGTAAAATCTATTCACCCCCCCTCTAGATAGTTTTATACACACCGTGGTATATTTAGTTTCAGTTTTCAAAAATGCCTGTTGTTTTTTGTAATTGGATTTAGATAACCCATGTTAAAAACTTCCAGACATACCTCGTTTGTGTGTGTAATCATCTGACGATTTTGTGTTGTAAAATCTTAACAACTTTTGTCCCTTCTGAAGGGTTTTCTAAGCTATAATCGGAAACTAACCTTGGAGTTCAAATTCAGAAAAAAACTTGTACGTTTTCACATTTCACTACAGTTATCAAACTATTCGAACAACCCTAAGACACAGTTAATTTGAGATGTACTCAACAGTTCATATTTGAACAACCAATTGTCCTGTTAACTTTAACATGTAGAAGAACACCATTCCCCAACTTCACTTGTAAATTGAGGGAGGTGTCGAGAACTGTCGATGTTCATAAAATGCTCCCATTCAGACGCATAAAACAAGGTAGCTTAACTTTATTTTGCTTCAGAATAATGTTAATTATTATCTATAGACTATAGCCGTTTAAATCTCGATGAATCCAAAATTTTCTCACTCCATATGTAGAAGTGGGAATATGTCCGAAGGTTTGTTCAGGATGGATTTCTCAAACCCATAGGCAAAATACAACATTCTTCAAACATAACATAGAACAACAATTGGTTTCCATCCAAGCGTAATAGTATGCGCTTAATTCCAGCTTCATACACAGTCTAAAGGGAACCTAGCACAACAGTCTTCGGTTGTCGGAAGAATGGCATTAACTTTTGTTTATTATTTCATCCCTAAAGTTTGACTTATATACAGTTGACCCATATTTAATAAAATATTGGATTATCGAACGGGTTTGAGATGTTTAAAAAAAGAGTAATGCTATTGGACCCAAAAAAACCAACCCAAATTCTAACCCAAATGTCATGTGGCAACATCTCAAATACTGTGCAAGTTGCACCATTATAGTTCCAACGGTTGCACCAAATCAAGTTTTAGGGTTGGAGATGAGGGTTTACAATGTCTGTTGTACAACCCTTTACATTATGGTTAATTTTGTTTGCCATCGAACCAGATGTGTACAATCAAACCTTGATATACGTTATGTTGAGACGGCTGTAGATTACAATGGACGATTTAGTAAATCTATGGGATAACCCATCGGATTTTGACGTCTCACTTGCTCCCATTATAAGTATCGTATCAACTATATATTGGTCATTGACCCCACCCCTGCCCACAAAAAAGCCACTTTGTAAGGTTACCATAATTGCCTGTGACTGTACTCTACCCACCCTATTTGCAGGTACAGATTAGTTCTGTACGAATAGGGTATAGGGTAATGACGAAGAAAATTGGTCATGGGGGTGTGGCCCAACCTAATAAACTGATTGAATGACAATTAAGTATCGGGAGTAGTTGAACTTGTATTTGACCATCCGGAAATGGCGTCCCAACCAGAGTCGATATGATTTTGTAATTGGACGAGGACAAAATATTCAAAATGAGAGGAGAACCGATCTCCAAACCTAAATTTTATATAGGTTATACACGTATACAACTTTGACAAATCTAAAATAGTACCTACACTGACACAAAAATATTTTTTATTTTAAAAAACCTACACAATTTGCCAACGGTTGCCGTTGGAATTACTTTACTTAAAATACCGTGTATTAGAAATTTTTTACTTCAAGTTCAATTTATTGTAAAAAATAAAAAATAAAAAAATAAAAAATAAAAAAATAAAAAACCTAGTTGCTCACAATAAATAAAGGGAAATTTAGCTCCCCCCTGTAGTTTGCCGTATTCTCCAGTCCCCTCTCTAGTTTCAAAATTCTCCAATTTCCCCCTCCCATGCCTATTTTTTTATGGTGAGAATGGTTGTATTTGTGCATGGGAGGGGGGAAATTGGAGAATTTTGAAACTACAGGGGGAGACTAATAATTTCCCATAAATAAAAAATAACTTATTTCAAATTGTGTCTTCTATTGAAACCCTAATCGTATTAATATTGTATTGTTCTTCTCATCGTAAAACTACAGCATCACAAACCTATTTGCTTGAAACTCAAACAATGGAGACTGGGTCTGGGTTACCTAGCATATTGCGATAAGGACTTTTTCAAATGAGGACGTCCTAATATAACTTCACGAGGATATTGAACGTGAGCCACTAGTTTTACATGATTGACTCAAGTGTGTATGCACTTATCAAAACTAGTGGTCACATTCAATATCTCATGAGGTTATATCATGACGTCCGCATGGGAACGAGACTGTATATATAATACTTCTATAATTAGGGCCGTTTTGACTTTATAAGTTAAGGACATCCCCCAACCACACATTCGTATTGGTTGTGGGTATTTGTTAATGTGAGGTTATGGGCCCGCTATTAATGTGTGGCTATGGTTGGACGTCTAGAAATTATAAAGTCAGGATCTGGTTAGTGCGCAATGATATAACTTCATGAGGATATTGAACGTGACCCACTTGTTTTGACAAGTGCATACACACTGAGTCTAACCATGTAAAACTAGTGGCTCACATTCAATATCCTTGATCGTATATTTACATCAGTGCGCAAGGCTTGAACATTTCTATATATGGTCTTTATCTGGTCAGTGCACACTAATATAACTTCATGAGGACATTGAATGTGAGCAACTAGTTTTGAAAAGTGCATACGCATTGAGTCAAAGGATGTTAGCTAATAGGGTTGACATCCAATATCATGGACCATAAATTTACATCGGTGCGCATTAGCTTGATCATTTCTATATATCTGTATATGTATGATATCATTATTTAAAAACCAATCATCGGCCAAATGGGTGTATGCCAAATGGGAAGGAAAAGAATCAAATGAGTTATCATATTGAAAATATGTATAAACGTGTCTAAAGTAATCTAGAGGGGGGGGGGGGGGGGGGGGGGGGGGGGGGGGGGGTGAATAGATTATAAACATTTTTACCCAATTTTTGAGATTAGTCCAAATTATGAAAAAGTCCCATCTGTCAATACACAAAAACCAAGCATACAAGTGCGGGGAAATTAAAGGACACACATTTTTACGTGGAAACCCACACAGGGTAAAAACCACGGGCTGGTATGTGCGCACACGAGCACCCGAATCCGCTATTACAAATACGATTAAAAAGTAGG